>CAUJNA010003568.1:27500-125000 GCA_963377175.1 Effrenium voratum
GTAAGCCGCGAGCCCGAGGACGAGTACGTCTCTTTGGAGGCTGGAGTCGAGTCTACCAACTTGTAGGGGCAAGGGGCATTTTTGCAGGATGAGTCTGGACAAGTTGTGGGAGATGAGGTTCGGCATGGTTTGGCAACGCTTTGCTGACATAGCTATGGCCCACTTTGCTATCGCAAAAGGGGCTCCTTCCCAATGCCGCCACAGTTGTTGCTCAGAACGCCATAGCTCGCCTGGGGGTCTAAAGCGTTTTCACGTGGAAACCACACATAGGCCCAGAGATTCCGCTAGGAGGAGCTGCTGGTGGATTATGGGCGCGACGCGAGCTCAGATTCCCTGACTAGTCACACGAGCCAAGCAATTGTTGATAGGTGAATGGATGTTGACAATCGAACACTATTCAATGAATGTCAGTGCTTCCACGTTTCAGAAAGACCCACGAAAACAGCTGCTCTGGTCGTCTGAAAGGTATGACCCCCCCCCCACCTGAAAGTCAAAACAAAACACGAAGGAGCCAAAAGAGACCCCCCAAAAATATATTTTGGGATTGTTTTCATGCTGTGCAGACCTGCCACTTAGAGGCGCCCCCCCACTGCGAATATTCCATAGGTTGAGGGTACCAACCTGTGAGTATCCGACAAAATCATCGGTAGTCTTCGGTGTTCGGGTCGCCTAGCGGTTCGCAGAATCAACAGCACGCAAAACCGATAGGCGACCAACCGAATCCGATAACCCCTTTTTTTAAACCTCAAAACACTGAAAACTGGCAGGGGACCACACAACTTCCTTATGGCATCGAGTTTTGGAGTTTCGGGCAAGCACCCAAGGGCGCGTATTATATTTTTTGAAACCGAGGCCTGGGGAACTTACAGGTTTGCAAGAGGACATGGTTAAGGATACTTGAGGCTCAAAAAACCGCTACCAAAATGGAAGCCTGGTAAGTGGAAACATGGACCAAAACCTGCGTAACCCCTCGTGTTAATTCTGAGCCACAGCCATTTGACTTCCTTCACGAATTTCATTTTTGTCACTGGTTCAAAGTGTGTGCAGCCGTCTTCTTGAACAGCCAGTCAACACGCAGGTTGTCAGAACCGAACTTGTCGGCCACAGGCTCATTACCGTACTTTGGCCGATGAATGATCCCTTCCATCCATGATACCTTTGTCAGGGCTAGTTATATTCAAGTACTAGTTGGATATAGTTTGATACAACTCTGATAGAATGAAATAGGTTGTTTTTTTCCCCCTTCAGCTGTGGGAGGATATTCCGCCCGACTGAGGGAGTGCTCGAGATCCTCGATGACGGAGACTGCTTGGAGGTGATCTTCGAGGCCCCCCTGTCCAACGTCTGTCTGTCGTCTGTGCCCCTACGTGTCTACCTGCGTGTGAATCTGCGTGTCTGTGAGGCTTGTGCGTCTCTGTGTGTGTGTGTGTCTGTTTGTCTGTCTGTGCGCTTAACTCTGTGTCTGTGTCTTTGTCTGTCGTCTGTGCCCCTACGTGTCTACCTGCGTGTGTGTCTGCGTGTCTGTGAGCTTGTGCGTCTGTGTGTGTGTCTGCGTGTCTGTGAGCTTGTGCGTCTGTCTGTGTGTGTGTGTGTGAGCTTGTGCGTCTGTGTGTGTGTCTGCGTGTCTGTGAGCTTGTGCGTCTGTCTGTGTGTGTGTGTGTGTGTGTGTGTGTGTGTGTGTGTGTGTGTGTGTGTGTGTGTGTGTGTGTGTGTGTGTGTGTGTGTGTGTGTGTGTGTGTGTGTGTGTGTGTGTGTGTGTGTGTGTGTGTGTGTGTGTGTGTGTGTGTGTGCGCGTTCTGTTGCAAACGTGGTGCAACAAAGTTTTGGAGAATGCAACGGGAAACTGAAGTGCATAGCATTGTCAACGGTGATAAACACAGTTGCATTTCTGATCTGGAAACACCACTGCACACACACACACAACACACACACACATGCACTGCATGGTTCTATAGTTTTCGCCTCAGTGTCTTCAGCCTACTTTCCAACTCAAGCAAGCATTTGCGAGTGTTCCAGCTACCCAGATGTTCTAGCAACTTATATTATCAAGTACAGTAGGTTCTAACCCTCTTCATAAGCGGGGCAACAGAGTGGTAGTTCCCTTAGAACTATTGTCATAATGATGACCCCAGACTAATCAACCCCTGTTTATTAACAGGGGGGTGGGGGCCCCTCCAATAGTGGTCTGATTCCAACCACTAAACCCAGAATGGGACACCCCATCAGCCCCGCTTGTTTGTGACAATTTTGGACTGGTTTGGGCTGCCGGGGGAAACCGGCATGGATGGACGATTTCTGCTCCGGAAACCTCATTGTCATAATATTACCAAGTAGGTCCCCCAGTAGTGCCCTTTCTCACCCTTTTTTTGGGGGAGGGGTTCCCCTAAGATAGACAAAACTGAAAAAAGTGGGTACCAACTTATTCGAGCCTCTCTGGAGGACCTAAAAAATCGGGTACCAACTTATTCTAACCTCTCAAATCTGGAGGACCTGGGTCATAATATTTGCCAAGCAGCTTGACCCTCCAGGCCTTGAGTTTGCCAGGTGCAGTCGCCTTCCCGGGTGGCAAAGGAGCCTTCCCGGGCGGCTGCTCGGATGCGCGGATGACCATGGCACCTAGAAAGTCCCTCAAGACAAGTGATCTTCCAGAAAACCCTCCCACAAATGCTGTGTTAGTGGGAGGAAGGGCGGTTTTGTTTCCTGTCTGGGATGCAAAGAGGAGTTGGCAGGAGCAACTCCCAATTTCCCTTTGAGAGCTGCAACAGCGGCAATTTCAGCGGCAGTTGGTCGCGGATCACCATCGACGTCATCAGGGGATATGAATATCGCCCACTTTTGTGCTTGGAGTAAGGGGACTCTCTCCTTTTTTAGGTGAAACAACCGGACCCCCTACAGAAAATCAGTTTCTGCTGGGTGGAAAGATAAACCCTGCTTTTTGATTGCCGAAAATCAAGCTTGATACACGCAAAAGAGGCGAACGTTCTTCAATTTAAGGTTCAACCTTTATTTTCGACCCAGGTGTCAACTAATATACCATCCCTGTTCAATGTGGGTGTTGCAGTTGTTGTTGTTTGCGTGGGTGCATGTATGAGAGCCCCTGTGTCAATTCGGGGATTGACGCTGCATCGCTGCTAGATTGTTTCTGCAGCTCAAGTCCTGGAAGCCATGAACCTCAACTGAAACTGGACCCCAACCATGACCAACGCATGGGGTTTGCAACATATGGAGCCAATGCCTAAGAAGCCAACACAGAATTGGGGTGTTGCCCGGAAAAGTGAGCCTGAAAGAAGGGGCGATCGTGCTTCCTTGCGAACTGGTTGGAGCCGGATGTGCAAAGGTGAAACAATGGGAAGCATAGTCAGGGTTGCTCCGAGCCACATAATCACGGCACAAGGGTGACACATGTCTCACTTCCCTTGACTCCCTTCGTTCAGGCTCCCTGCAATTGGTGGTTTGGATTGGTTTATGAATTTGAAGCTCTTCTTGTAGAGGATAAATAGGAAACCCCTCCACCAAACCACCAAACCACACACAAAGAGGGACGCCTTCCGGGTCGCAGCAAACCCATCATGGTTGATCAACCACTTTGGTAGAGAGTGCACCAAACCCCACTTTCCACGACACAAATGTTTCATGGCAAGTGGGGTGGGCATTTTTTTAACCTCGAGCGACTCGAGCCAGCTTGTTTTCACCCCCCCCCCCCTCTTGGGGGGTGGCAAGTGTCATAGCTCCTTCGTCCCACCTGTTTTAAGGCCTAGACAAAAATGCCGTGCCCCGGGCTGAGTGTATTTGTCAAATCATGATCACTGTGATTCAACCTGCATATATATATATATACACACATGTTTATGCACATTTGAGTACATTAGCCATAACAAAGGGTGGTACACTAGTTCCAACATACGTCTGTGGCACCCGTGGTTCGTTGACGTCATACTCATATAAACCGCTTTCCAGGAGACCATCCAGGAAGCAGGCGTCTCAGTGGGCGACTTCCAGGCCGGCGAGTCGTTCCGGGCGAACCTTTGAGCGCCTTCGGAGGCCAAGTTTGTAGGTGGTCTAATGGTTGCCTGGAGGGGGTGTTACAAGGTTTAAGGGTTTCGCAACCACGGACCACACTCGAGCACATACATATATAAATATATTATATATACATATATGTATACATATACACATGTACATTCATTGTGTGGTTGGGGGCTCAAAAGCTGAGGAAGTCGGGAGGCAAAGAGAAGGCCCCTAACGGGCGGAGGGATGAGAAAGGGAGGCGCAGGACAGTACCACCAAGGTATCACTTTGGGAATTCTCAGGTTTTGGCAGGTTGGGGTGTCGAAAAATGGGTCTTCCTGCAGCGGTGCAACACGGTCAGAGCTGTTTCAGGCCTGTTGGTATATACATGTTGTTTTTTTCAGGATTCGGACCCCCAAGTTTAGTTAATCACCCGAATTTTTTCGGGTACCCTGAAAAGAAGAGACACCCATATGGCTGTGGCTCAAAAAACCGGAATTCCAAAATGGGCTGCCCTGGTAAGTGGAACCATGGACCAAAACCTGCGTAACCCCTCCTGTTTAATTTTGAGCCACAGCCATATGGGCCTTCTTGTATTGCATGGGAGTCGCCGAGTGATCACTGCCCCATCCCGCAGACCATCCGCGTCTTGGGCACCGGGGCTTCCTGCCGAGTAGTGCAGGCGAGCGGCGGAGTCAAGTCGGATCAGAGCTGTTTTGCCTTGAGGCTCTTTGCTATGAGGCTTGGGTAGACGTCTCGAATGGAGTAGGTTCTATGATTCAGCGACTTCTTTGGATAGATGTCAATATTTGACTAGAATCTAGGTCCCCCAGTAGTACCCTTATTCTAACCTCTCTACTGGAGGACCTAGGAATTGTCCAGGTAATCTTTGCTGAGTGTGCTTTCGAGTATAACTCGCCACTCCTTCACCCTGATCTTCTGGCCTCCAAAAACGGACTTTCGACTTTTGAGTCACGGCTGGGAGAGAGGATAGGGCACATTTGGTTTCAACAAGTAGTGGGTGGCCTCCCCCCGATAGGGATATCTCCTTTTGTGAACAAACGATAACCGATGCAGACGACCCCTCATTTTCGCTAGTAGACATCCTTGACTTCTCCCTTTCGAAGTAAAGGCATCCCTTTGCTTGTACAGTCCGCCTGACTTTCCAGCCACTCACATGCAAGTTGCAGAAATGCACCCTTTGAAGAAGACCAACCGGCTTTGCAGTTGCAGAATCGTGTCAGTGAGAGGCTTGACGTTTGGTTCAAAGATTTGATTGAAGGGCCTGATTAGCTGGTCACTGTTGGCTGGACAGTCCCATACATTGTCATTCAGGTCCGGGCAGAGCCGTTTTCTTTTTGTTGACAGGACAAACATGAAAGCACCAGTGTGGAAACCCTCTTTAGGGAGGGCCCCGTTGTTTCCTTCCACAGCGCCTCAAGAGGTACTGTAAACCCTAGTGCCCTTCATAGCCATCCTGTGGATGGACGAAATCGTGACACTACTTGGGATGGATAAAACCTAGACTGAACCACCAACTGAAAGGTTGAACAGGTTGCTACCTTTGCATTTCTCGTCACGCCGTTGTCACGCTTACAGTTCAGGTTCAAGAGCCCCTTGAATCCATTGAACCCGTGATTGGAAGCAAATGGGTGTGGGTCATAAATGACCCAAAATGTGCTGCCGTGGTCCATATAAGTGGAAAGGGCTAAAACCTGCTGGCCATTTGATGCCTATGGTTTTGACCCATTCCCAATTAGTCGCCCAGAAGTGAAGTAGATTTCACCTCAGTCAAGGGTCGATCCCTACTTTCGGCACAGAACCAAGCGACCCAGTTGATGCGTTCGACCAATTCGCCCGCAGGTTCGGCACAAGATGACAGGCAAGGAGTACGCAGTGAAGGCCGAAAGACACGGCAGCCACGGGGAGAGGATTTAAACATGACTTTTGGGGCCACGTAGAGTTCAGATTCCCTTGTGGTCGGTGATGTTTGAAGGGACATAGGAATGCTGATCCCATGTGTCGGTCCATAACAATTATCGATCCCTGCAAATGATTTGACTCCGGGCTACCAAAAACGGGGCTGGGCCAAAGGTGAGTTCCGTGTAGACACGAGAGTATTTTGCAGGAAGCCATACGCCACTGCGTGGCAGAACAGACCCATGTCAGGGAGAGGGTCCAACCAAGCTTACGGGACATCGCGTCGCCTCTGCTTTTGGCCGCCCTTTTCCATCCTTGTGAGCTCGGTGGTGTTTAGGCTCTCAATAGATCCACATCACCTTTTTGGATCCCACATCAGTCACACAAGCCCACGGTCATCTTCTTCATCACCCGCATGCCGGCTCACCAGGCCGGCGAATGCGCCAAAAACTGCGGGGCTTGCACGGTTTTTCTGCAAGGGGCGCGCAAGGTGCGCAGTTGTTTTACTGAGTGCACCATGTTTGGGTGGGTTCAAAGGGAAAGTTAAAAGGAACACCGCCATGTGTCTTTTCCCGGGTCCCGCGATTTGGACACGTCATTCACATGCACTGTGCAAAGCGGGTGGACCAGGGATCCGGGGCCCCCAGGGGGTATGTACTTTCAGTTTTGTGAAGAAGATCAAGCCTTGCGCGTACCTGATTTGTCAGGGAAGGCTCTAGAGGCTTGTAGAGGCCGGAAGTTGTTTTTCTTGGGGGGTGTCTGATATTTGACACTTTGTCTCAGGGCACCCCTGAGTTCTATCGGAGAGAACCAGCTTCCTTGGGGGGTCCGCTGTGTATTCTCTTTAAAACACGCAGCGTTGAATTCAGGTGATGAGCAAGCGCAAGCTTGTCACCCACGACAAGAAACTGGAGCGTCGGAGACTCAGAGTGGAAACATGGCTCGTGCTCATCGCTAGCTTGAGGACCCGCCAAGCACCTTTGGATGATCCCGGAACTGCCTCAGCCATTCTTCAAGTGTTTGGGTATCCCAAGAAGGCTATGCAATGTGCATCATGTCCTCAAAAGTCACAGAATTCGAGAAGTAGACGGTTTCACAGGGTGCAGCTGCACTGCTGACATTGGAGACGGTCCCGGAGTGGCAGTTAGGTGATTCCAACAGTCTGGGAGCATCTAAAGATGTGTTTGTCCATGGGACTTTCCTTAAATCGCCGAACGGAAAGGGTTACTTCTTTGGGACAGACCCATTCTGAGAGAAAAAGCGGGTGTCATCTTGGAGTACGTATCCAGACGACTTTCTTCGTGTGTGCTGCCGCAGTTCAGCAAGTTCGGTCAAACCATGTCACAATGTATGGTCCGAGCGAAATTGAATCAGCAAGTTCAAAGACAACACTGCACGGGTCCCAGCCATCCCCTTAGACATTGGCTTTTTAGGGGTTAGTGGTGATTTCCATCTAGCCCACCAAAAGTTAACAGTTAGGCTTTTACAGGGGATCTGAGGACAGCCGAGTCAGTCATTCAGTCATGTTGAAACATACGATTGGCCCAACCCTGCTCCCTCGCAGCGCCTTCTGTCGGGCGAAGAACGTATGTATCTTGTCAATGTTTCATTTGGGCGTGTCCCAGGTTTTCACGTGAAACTTGGAGCGACTTTGGGCTTTCTATGTCATCTCCATCTGAAACTTGCGCAGGTGCCATCGCTGAAAAGCGTGTACTGGCACGGCTCTCCCATCCGCAGCTTGGCGTGAGAGCCGTTTGCGGGTTCTCGGGAGCTCACTTCCTGAGTTCCGTTTCGCACTTTCTCGTCACGGTTTGGGAAGACCAGTTTGGGCAAAGAGAGATCTCGGGAGCTTTGCTTGGCCAATCCACATCGGAAGTGCGGAGGGTGTTGGGAGCAAACTCGAAGGGGATGTTGAAGCCGAAACCACCAGTTGCTCACTTGCCCAAAGCCAACCTTTTGACCTTTTGGTTTCCCCTTTTTGGTCCATTTTTAGTCATGGCCCCAAAAGTTAAGAAAGCATAAACCCCCCCTCCCTTACCCCCCCCCCCTTTCCTTGAGACATGCTATAGCACTGCTATTGGAGTGTTATAACACTGTTAAAGTATTTGGCTCCCAAAGGGTTCCCCACTGACTGGCGGCGCGACAAGCCCTGGAAAATGACACCCACCACTACGCTCATGCTCGTCCCCTTCACACCCCTTCCTTCTCCGTCCCCTGCCCTTCCCGTCCGCTCCCCCGAAGCTTCAGAAGTCCGTAAGTCTTCCGCAAGCCTTGGGGGGACCACCCTTGTTTCATCCCCAATCTCCTCCCCCCTTTTTCCCGAAGCTTTCCTAAGGCTTCCGGAAGCTTCCGCAAGGCTTCCGGAAGGATTCCGGAAGCTTCCCCAAGGCTTTTGGGAAGCTTCCCACCTATTTGGCCCAAAGCAGGGGGGGTAAAGGGGGGGGGTTGAGGCTTCTTAAAAAAGGTTAACCTTTTATTTCTGGGCAACTGAGGATGTACAGTTCAGCACGGGGTCACTTCGTTCCCTGCTCCGAACCTGCAGGTTTCCATTTAGCCCCGAGACCCTGGATCGGTGCGTTTCGGGATCGGGATGCGTACTTGGAAGCATGGTTTTGGGACTAGGTCCCCCAGTAGTGCCCTTTTACCCTTTTTTGGGGGAGGGTTCCCCTACTAAAAAAGACTACTGATTCCAGTTCATGCCCTTATTCTAACCTTTCTGCTGGAGGACCTAGATACGGTTTCAACCAAGGGTGGCAGGGCAAGTCCTGTCTTTTGGTAGAGAAGGCATATAGTTGCAACACCATCTGAATTGGGAAGCGAATTGCTTTGGCAATGGAGAAGTTTTATTTACACATTTTTTCTGCGAGAACTCACCAAAGGACAAAACGACTCATGCATCATAATGTGTCATTTGTCACGAGTATTCCTGTTTTTTGTTTCGCACTCAAAGGGTCCCCCCTGCATCTCCTAGCCGCACAGAGGAGAACCCGTTCGCTCAAAGAGGAAGCCTCAGTCATGATGGCTCAGCGCTTCAGCAAAAATACCGCAAGGTGACAACCGAAAACTATGGCGTAGCTACTCATTGGTCTGTGCTTCCTTTCTCCGCTGTCCATGTCGAATGTGGGGAACCCGCGTTTTAATCACTTGAGCTAGTTTTCATGCATGCAAGGAAGAACGCGAGTTGATCAACCGCCAAAGGCGTTCCTTTTTCTAGCCCTTTTTTAACGGGGCCACTGGACAACAGGGTAGTTCGCCAACCTGGTTCCCGCTTTGAAGACACCATGCCTTTCGAAAAGCACGGCACTAAAGGGGCCCATTCAAGAGGGGCCCACGAAGTGCAAACAAACATGGGTTACACAAAACTGAGGGCAAGGGAGCCCGGTTTGAACAAAAAGCCATGGGTGACGGTTGCCTTCCCGAGATGAACTGCTCACACCAAAAGATGGATTTGGCAATGGGGCCCCATGTGTGCAAGAAGAGACCAACATCGAACCCGCAGTTCGGGGCGCCTCTGGTTTGCAAGCATTCCCGTACCCTTGTTTGCCAAAAGGTGAGGCCAACCGGAGGGGCAGAGTGGATTGATTTGGTATGTGTACATCTGAAATGTGGGGCTTTCGTCTATGAGATTGGGAGCCAACTAATTCAACTGAGCTACTTTGGCTATTGCCCTGCAATCTGCCAAAGGGGTGTTAGGACTTCCGCTAAGGCTCGTCAGTTCCGTTGCTTGAATTTAGCGTGAGCCCTTTGCATTTGTTAGATAAACTGAATCTGATTAATCCGTTTGCTTAAATCCGAGTTGTGTTATGAGTGACAATTAGTGCCCTTTTTGGAGACATTGATATTGACATTGGGAGCCATGTGTTTGATATTGGTTCTTAGCTCCTAAAGATGAAGACCCACAGCTTCCAATTTCATCATCCTTTGTTGCTGCCCTTGGCGTTGTCATTTGTATCTGTTTCCTGGGTGTGGCCTTCTTTCAAAGTCAAGCAACACTAAGAATCGGACGAAAAAGAGCACAGCAACACCAAGAAGCACGGGGAAGCCCTTCCTTGCCCAACCGAGAAGATGGGTCTGGCGCTTTTACCATGAAGATGTCCTAGGTCCCCCAGTAGTGCCCTTTTACCCTTTTTGGGGGAGGGTTCCCGTACTAAAATGGACTACGGATTCAAGTTGGTACTTTTATTGTAACCTCTCTACTGGAGGACCTGTCCGCTCGTTTCTCGCTCCGAGGTTTGTGGTGCAAATGCATTGGGCCTTCCAGACTCAGGGGCATCTCTTCCTGGTCTTGGACTACTGTTCAGGCGGCCATCGCTGTGCTGCTTACGGGGTTTTTCCGAGTGCGGTTTGGGCTACACCCTGAGGTGCTTCTGGATTGTGGGCAAGTAAAGAAGCTTTTCCCAGCCGTACACTGAGACTACGGATTTGTTAGCAGCTTATGACCTAGCCCACTAGAAGTTTAGCATCTAGGGATCAAGGCAACACCTAGTTCAAAGCAGAGTGCATTGAATATTGTTTGGTTCCAAGGGCGGCTGAGCAGCTTTTGGGAAAGCTGCTCATGGCCAGCGGAACCGACAAGGAAGCCGGCTGTTGACATGTGGGTGTGGCTCAAAATTAAAGAGCTGGGGCAAACCGCGGGTTTTAGTCTTTGGTTTCATTTATCAAGGTGCCGTTTTGGTACCACTTTTTTGAGCCACAGCCATGTGTGTGTGTGTGTGTGTGCGTGCACGTATTGATGCTGATGGGCGGACCATCGAGTTCACTTGCAAAGTTGTGGTCGCAAGCCTCTTCGGCTTTGACATCGGCATGGCATGGCTTGGTTGGGAAGGCGTGTTTGCAGAACCACCTTCGTTTCCCGCCGGCTCAGGCATGCTGCAAGCCCAGTTCCCTAGTGGTGAATGTGTTTTGCTTCAGGTAGGAAACCTGTTAAATTCAACGAACTAGTTGCCATGTCTTACTCCCTTGGAGCGAACACGGATCGCACGGGCTAAAGTTTGGGCAGGAAAACAACAGATCGGTTTGCATTGCAAGAAAGGGGTCGTTCAACGGCATGGTCGTGTGTCCCTTTAGGAGGACCCGTTCTTTGACCCCTTAAATCGCTTTGTTTGACTTTTTTGGAGAGACGTGTTTATGGTGTTCAATGCTGTGCGCCAACAGGAGGGTGGCCTGTCGAAAAAAAATGCCGATATCCATCGGTCTGGCGAGCAGACTCATTCACACATTAAAAACGGTTCGCCGTGATTGCTTAAGTGAGGCACGGGGATACCAGGTTGCCAATGGTTGCCACTTTCTGTGAGCCAAGGAAATGATCTGCGGAAGCGATCGCCATGTCACTTTGGCAACGGGGCTCATGTCAATGTGAGTTCCATCATGAAACAAAGCCTAGCAGTTAAGCACGTGAAATGCCGCTGGCGTCCTTTCGCCCAAGTTCCGCCTGCACTGAAGTGAGTCGCGTCCCCTTTGGGCGCGTCTCAAGACATCAGCTTTTGCCAGAACATCCGGCTTCAGGATTTCTGCCCCGCAAAGTGACCAAAAAAACCACAAGAGTTGTGAGGAATTTGAAGGAGGTACCTTTGACAAATCATAGCTGATTCCCAAGCAGCCAATTTGCAAAGCACACGGCCGCGGTGAGCGCAACTTGCCGCAGCCCAAGACGAGGGGACTTTGGCAGGGCTGAAAGATGAGACCAGCCGTTTGGGGCCGAACATAGGTTGCAGTTGGTGGTTGGCGAAAATCGGTTTACCAGAGTCCATATTTTATGTTTGAGCTTTCCCCCATAGAAAACAGGGCTTCAGACGGGGCCGGGGCAATTTATTGGTTCACGTTTGTTTTCTCACGCAGCTTCTTTAATACCCGTTTAATGTTTGGCTGGTCTTACAGCCTTGAGGTTCGAAGCCGATCGTTTGGCGTTCCGGACAGATGTTGTGGCAGATTCGGGTTTTGAGAGGGCAATTGACAAAATGCATGCGGACAGTTGCCTTCTCTCAAAAGGGAACCATACACCGTGACCCAGGTGGCTATCAACTAGGTTTTTGAGTTCACCTTTTTTGGGCCATTCGAGAACCAGGGAAGGGGGACCTGGAATGCAAGCATGTTGTCGCTTCGGCGTTGCTCTTGCCGTTTACAAGCACTTCTTTGAAGGGATTGCTGCAGGGATATCTTCGCAGCATACTAAGGTCCTTTGCCACAATCTGCTCTTACTCGACAAAGCAAACTCCTTCTTTTTTTTGAGGGGGGCCCAGATGCTTCATGAGGTCGCACAAAGTCAAGAAAAGGCGCCAACCAACAAAAGCAGCTTCACAAGCACGCTTCATCAGGGCCAACAAACACAACATACGGCCGCTTTTGTTTCTTGTTTTAATCATCTTGGTGTTTTTCAAAAGCGAACAAGCAACTGGCCTGATTAGAATTTGATGATCTTCAGGGAAGAAGCTGTGACGGATGAAATCAACCTAGCATCGCCCTCATCTGTTTGGCTTAAACATCATCCTTTCCTCTGGGTTTTAAAAGGTTTGTTTTCTGAAGAGAAGACTTAGTGGGACAAAGATGGTGCAGGAAATGAGTGGCCCAATTCAATTTTCCAGTGATGCACATGGGATGGGAATCCCACTAATGGGTATCCGGGTATCTCGTTTTCCAGGCTCCTTCATGTAAGTGAACTTTGGGTTGTTACATGATTGGGTATTTTCTTCAACGGGAAAGGGTGATTTGCCAGTGAATGGTCTTGTTTTTGGGGTTCCGCAGAAAGCGCACGACGTTCTGAACCTGTTTGTTTCACTGCGGTTGTATGTTTTGCCTTCTGGGTCCAAACAGTTGTGGTCGAGCAAAGAAAAGCTTTGCCCCACGGATGTTTGCTATTTCAATTGCACTAGACCGAAGGTGTTGGTGAATCAGACTGGATTGTCGAAAAAGCAGGTAAGCCAAGAATCAACTGGCCTACCCTAAGGCTCCCGATTCACCACGGGGCGGACTACCAATTCGGGGTCTCGTGCTTCATCCACCCACAACCCCCGACACCCCAGCACACCCCAAACTCTCGACCCCCGCCTGCGAGGCCCCAAAAAAGCATGCTTTTTTGTCTCTTGATCGCTTCGCCCTGCCTATGGCATTTCGGCTTTGCAGCTCCCAAGTCAAACCCATGTGCCCTTTTCCACCAACGTTTGGATTACATCTTATGGCCATGTTTCAAGAAGCTGGGAGGGTTGGGAAAAGGCACATGGCAGCAAACCTCGTCTCTCCGTCACTTTGCGCCTTGTCGGCACTGAGCGTACAAATGGGGCTGGGCTGAGTTTGCAATTTTCTTTCCCTCACCTTAAACCTCTAACTGTGATTTGTTCAGGTTTCGCAGGCAAATCACATGCCGTTGTCACGCGCAAGGCGACGAAGGTGCAGGGAAAAAAGCAACTTGTACCTTTCAAGTACACGGAGGGACAGGGATGTCCTGTGGCAAGTCTTGCTCACCCTCCCCATAACTCCTATGAAGCTCTCAGCCGTTAGCAAGTTAAACGAATTCGGATTTATCAGGCTTCGCCGGCACTCCATCACCATATGTTGCATATGGTGATGCTTGGGCAACAGCAACCACAAAGCTCGATTCTGAGCCTGGTACCCAACTGTAGAGGCAGAGAGCAGGTTCAAGTACGCGTACACTTGGAGGTGCTGCACGCCGTGCTGAAACACTGCCTCAGCTTGCTCCTGCGACAGTACCACCGGACTCTCATCGATTGCCCGCAGCATACTTGTGTACGAGGTCGCGCAAACAGCGACTGCCTGATCTAGATCGGAAGATGCCGGCCTTTGCGCCCAGCTGACGCACACATCGGCCAACCAGTAAGAGATCGTCTTGCCAGCCACTGCCTTTGAAGAAAGCTGCGGGTACGCGGTGCGTAGAGTGCGGTGCAGGCGCGACGCAGTGAAGCGCGGCTGCGACACCCAAAGCTTGCGGGCACGCTGCCAATCGCAAAAAGCCTTGTAGGCGTGGCGAAGAGCTGCATCCATACATTGCTGATACTTCCCACCTCCAAAAGCGCAAAAAGCGTTGGCCTCGCACAAGTAGGTAAGAAGTGACCCGTTCAAAGCCTTGCCAGTTCCCAGGAACTGAGAGTGGCAAATGTCGTGGGCGATGCGATCCATGCGTGCTCCAGCAATCAGAAAGAGTGGGCTGAATTCTTCCGGCGCCTTGCCCAGCCGCTGAAAGAAAGTCTCGTGATTCATCTCTGTCTGCAGGTGCTTGGCGGTAAGCTTGAAGTCGCCGATTGTCATTGAAGGGTCAGGGTCGTCCTTCTTGCATTCGCAAAAGCTGCAAAAGCTGTTGCTCCTGAAGTTGTGAAATCCGTATTTTTCGGCGATCCATTTGAGATCGCCCTGCGTGCTCGAGTAAACAAACCTGTACCCCTTTTTGCGCCACGCGAAGGTCTCCACTGTTGGCGAGCACATAGCCGAAAGTCTCGGAGCCAAGGCCCGCAGCAAGTCGTCGTATGTTTCCGCGCACGCGTAGTGCTCTGGCCATGCGCAAAGAGCAAAGTAACGCGACATTGTCGGCATGCGCACCGCGAAGTCCGGGGTCCACGCCACACAGGCAACCACGCCGCCCTCAGTGTTGCGAAAGCTCTGAACTTCATCCCCGTATAGAGAGATGGGGATGAGCTTGTCCCACTGGTCGCGAGGAACCGTGCTTGCTGTGTGGTTTGAGAACCAACCAGACCTGTCCCGGACGCATTGCCAGTAACTCGTTGCGTCGACTTCGGTGCCCAGGAACAAATGCCGGAAAAGAGACTCACTATAGTGGAAAACACTTTCTGCAAGCTTGTCCGGGAAGATGCAGGGCAATGAACGCCACTTTTTCTGCATTGTCTTCGCGCACAGCATTCGCACTTGCACTGTTTCAATCTGAACGTCAAGCGTCTTGCTGGAACTCAGCACAATGCGTTGGAGGTCCCGCTCACAGTTGTTGCTGGACTGCCCACGTGCGCCAGTCTTGGCCAGCCTGCTGATCATGTCTGACTCAGGGACAGCTCCTCCACGTGACTTGCAGAAGTCAAGGGCTGCCTGGGCAACATGCTGTACCTCAGAAGAAAGTGTGCCAACCATGGGGTCTTGCTCGTTTCCCCCTAAAAAACCGGTGCAAAGAACAAGACAACAAAACAAAACGAGGCTTCAAGGACCCAGAAAAAGGGTTAACTTTTTGGGGAAAAGGGACCAAAATTGTGGGTGGGGGGGGTTGGACAACAGTTTCCATGTGAACCAACAAAACAGGACCCTCAAGAAACCCCCATCTAGGCTTCACTCAAGCTACTCTTAAGGTTCAAATGCTTGTTTCGTATATTTAACAAAACATGTTGAAGCTTCCCGGGGCCCTATATAGAAGCGCCTTTGATTTTGGACCCAAAAGCAGAAAGTTCCAGCGCCTTGCGCCCGTCGATGAACGAACAAACTGTGCTAAGCATATTGCCCCGTTTCCCGGGCGGCACTCATTGTGCCCAGGGCATAGTACTCCAGCAGCATTTCTGCAAAGCTGTCATCTGGCGGGTCCTTTCGGTTGGGAGCGGAAATTTTATGGTTTTGCGAATGGGGTGTCTTTGAGGAAGTCACGGAGGGCCGGCCATCGTGCACCAAGAAGTCTGTTCCACTCCCTATCAAAAATCTTCGAGAAAAAACGTCTTTTTGGGAGGGCTTGTTTAAGGGAAACCGCTCCTAGGGCTGAACATCCTTCACAGAGTCTGAAACTCTGAAATGGAATTTTGCTATGTCACTCTTGAGGGTGCCCCTTTGAAGGCTAAACCAGGGAGGGAAGTCATCGCTTTTTGAGGGCTCCTTACAAATTCCCCGCTGATCCACAAAAAACCCTTCTGCGTGGGAATTTGTTTGTGAAGGTAAGCCAAAAGAAAACCGGCCATGATGGAAATCAGCGTGGCTTCTAGTGTCAAACCGTTCTCCTGCAACCTCTGCAGCTGAGGACATGTCGATGGCCGTGGCCTGGCAGCCTGCAGCGTAGGTGTTCCAAGGGGGGCACCGTTGGGCACACGATGGCCCGCCTCCCCAACTGGAAGCCCCAAACTGCGCCGGTATTCATCTCTTCGCTCAGCTTGAAGGCCTGCCCGCCAAAGCGAGCCATTTGGGAATGCCAGAAAACGTTGCAAAAAGCAGCGCGTGCAAGGCGCATAGGTGCAAATCAGATTGCTCAATGAGTGAGGGAATTCAGCGCTTTCCAGCAAACAAAGCACACGGTTTTCCAGCCCGTGGAAACTCAAAGCAGGCGGACATTTTTGACACTCTGCCGCGATGCTGCCTTGTTAGTTGCAAGGCTGTCTCAACTTTCGCCAAACCCCTGCAGTGCGTTGCACTTGCAAAACGTAAGCCACGTGCAGGTTGCACGTGTACCACGTGTGCTCAGGGTGCACGGGACAAAACTAGTATGCGGACATAGGATTGCACGTGAAATCTGTTGTTGAAAGACCGCACTTTGCTTGTAGCACACGTGGAAGCCCCAAAGTGACTACACTTCTTCAAACCTTGTTGCGTTCCGTCCAAGGGATCCCGGGGATTTCACGGTTCGAAGGCACGGCTCAAAGAGGCTTTTTTTGGAGGGTCCGTGAAAGGGTCCAACAAAAAACAAGGGTGTCCCCCAAAACTACCACGGCTCTTGTTCTACCCGCAGCAAACAGTCACGGAGCCCCTGTCATGTTGAATCTGATCAAATTTGCAACCCCCTTCATTCGAATTTTCTTGGTTTTTCCGGGTTACACCTACACCCTACGCATTATAGGTTGCCACCTTTCCGCTTTTGCAGGTGTGTTTCAGTTGTAGGCTGCTTCACAGGCTCAACACTTTCAGGACCCCTTGGTCTAGTGACTTTGCGCCCATCAGCCCTCGGCCATGGCAGGATCATCCTCATCCAAGTCGCCTTCAAGCGCCGCAGCCTCATCGTCAGCCTGGCGGCCATCCGAGTCCATGTGCTAAAGTAAAAGGGATGTCCCACCTTCTTCTTCTTTGTGTCTTTTTTTGGCTTCACAAGCCTTTCGGCTGCGACTTTGTCTTCTGCAAACAGCGACTGCCTTTGCTGGGCCAGCGTGATTGCAGCCCATAAGCAGCTGTCAACCACCTCGTCTGCGTCCTGGAACAGTGAGAGAGAGAGAGATAGTGGACTGTGTTCGCGTTTGTATTTGTATTTTGTGTTTGTGCGTGCGAGCGTGTGTTGTGTGCGCGTGCGTGTGCATGTGTGTGTGGGGCTTAATGTTTCTTTGCGTGTGTTCGTGAGTGTGTTGTGTGTTTGCGTGTGTTTGCGCGTGTTTGCGGGTTTGTCCGTGTTGGTGGGTGTGGCTGTGTGTGTGTGTGGTTGTGTGTGTGCTTTCCGTGCACGTGGGTGTGTTGTGTCATTGTGTGTCTTTGTGTGTTTGTGTGTGTTTATGTGTCTTTGTGCGCGCGTGTGTTTGCCAGCAAGGGGCAGCAGGAAAGGTATCTGGGCGTCTGCCAACGAAGACCGCGCATCGCATGCTTCTCGTGAAACGTATCTGCTTGAGGAGCCTGCTACCACTGGGTCCCGTCGTGCGCAGCTGGAGGGCCCTTTAGAGCCACTGCCTTTGAGCATTCACTTGCAACATGCCATCTCCTGCTTACGTGATTGAATGTTTGATGATTGACTGCAAACGGCATTCCCAGTGCGCGCATGCGTGCGCCTGGGTGCATGTTCGCGTGCGTGCGTGTGCGCGTGCGTGCATGCGTGCGTGCGTGCGTGCGTGCGTGCGTGCGTGCGTGCGTGGGTGGGTGGGTGGGTGGGTGGGTGGGTGGGTGGGTGGGTGGGTGGGTGGGTGGGTGGGTGGGTGGGTGCGGGTGTGCGTGTGCGTGTGTGGGTGCGGGTGTGCGTGCGTCCGTGCATGCGTGCGAGCGTGCGTGCGTCTGTGTTTTGGTGTTTGCGTTTATGTGTGCGTTTGTGTTTGTGTGCTCGTGTGCGTGTGCGTGTGCGTGTGCATGTGCGCGTGCGGGCGGCGCGTGCTCGTGCACGCGTGCGTGTGCGTGCAGGTGTGTGCGCGCGTGTGTGTCTGTGTGGGTGTGTGTGGGCGAGGGTGTGTGTGTGTGTGGGTTTGTAGGCGCAGTGTGGGTCCTTCTGGAGAAAATCCTTCAACTGAAAGTAGCTGCTTTCCAGTTCCGAAGCGTGAGTCAGAAGAGTATTGCCTGAGTGTCCCCACAAGAGTCATTGTACGAGACGTGCCTCGTCTGCTTTTTGGTACGGGCCAACCCAAGTTTGCCGAGGGGCAGAGGGTCTCTTGGTGCTTGACATACCGCAACTTGAGCGGTAGCAATTTGGCGTCAGACAAGTCGGTCAAAACGCGTGGCGCCAGCCAGGCAGCTGCAGGCACGGCTTGGTCGGGCATTTCTTTTGAAACGGACCTAAGCTGCAAGCTCACGTGCTATGACCAAACAAACGGCGACCGGACAAAAACTGTTTGGTCAATGATCAGAACTCCCAGTCATGCAAGAAGCTTCTTCTGCTTTTTCGGCGGAGGGGGATCTTCAGGCTGGTTGGCGGGAGGGGCATTGGCGTCTGCCACGGATCGTGGCTGCACCATCACACCGGATGCCATGGACCCCGCAAAATCGCCCGCAAAGAACAACGATGCTGCCTCAGGTCGCAGCAGTCAGCGTCACAGATCGGTGTGGAAGCCCAGCCTCCGACTCTGGCTCCATTGACCCCTCCGCTTCCAAGCTGAGTGTGTCTTTGACCTCATCCTCGTTGGAGTTGGAGAGGTCAAGCAACACCTGGGGAACAAACAAATCCTCCCAGACACCTGGGCTCCGTTGGTTTTTTTGCTTGAGTTCAAAAAAGCAAATTTTGAGTTGCCCATGGAAGGCTTTTCTGGGGAGCTCTTGGTCGAACGTTCTGATAGAAAACCAGAGGCTACAAGGCTACGGGGTTTATTGCAAACTTTGCGATCTTTGAAATGGGCGTTGGCGGTTTTAGAAAGACAGACCATAATGTGAACCTTTGTCAGACCCTCCACTCTCACATCGTAGGCCATGTTACATAGAACATTGTCATCGCCGGGTCATCCGGCAAGTCTGGGTGCATCATCACCTCCCCGGTGAATTGCTTTTGCTCCGCGATCTGGTTCACAAGCGTCTGGTTTCCACCATACATAACTAACAGCTGGTCTTTTGTTCTCCAGCCTAGGGAGCAGGCACCCTCACACAAGGACATTTAGACGAGTTGACAGAGGCGAGGGCCGTATTTCTTCTTCCCTTTTTCTGTAGAGCTGCGGGTTCTGGTTTGCCGAACCTTCAGCCTCAGGCACAAGCAGGGCTAAGGCGTTACAAAGCAGGTTGTTTGCTAACAGACAAGGAGCTTTGCCCAATCCCCTCCGGCGCTGCACCAGCTCTGGAAAAGAGCAGTTTTGGCAGCTTTGCTGCGAGAAGCCACAGCGGTCTCCCAAGCCGACCGGATCTCGTCGCTGACTTTGGCCGCTATTGTTTCCCCGGTGATTTGCCTCTTGAAAGTAGCATAGAAGGCAGAGCGCTCTTTAGCGTTGTTGGCCAAAAACGGAGTTGCCTTAGCCATAGCACGTATCACCACAAGTTGCTGAAGCTCAACCCAAGCCTACATGTGGGTGTGCGGGAAGTGGCGAACCCCGCCCCGCTTTCATCAAAAGAAAGACTGCGCGACCGCGAACATATGCCTACAGACACACACAGAGACAAAAGCACGCGCGCAAACATGCAAAGAGCACACTCAGACACACCAACCCCCCCTTCCCCGTGCAACATACAAAAGCACGCACACAACCACACACGTACACACACACACACACACACACACACACACACACACACACGCGCCACGCACGCACGCACGCACGCACGCACGCACGCACGCACGCACGCACGCACGCACGCACGCACGCACGCACGCACGCACGCACGCACGCACGCACGCACGCGCGCGTACGAAAACAAACGACACTCGCACACACGCGCGCACGCACGCACGCACGCACGCACGCACCACGCACGCACGCACGCTCACGCACGCACGCACGCACGCACGCACGCACGCACGCACGCACGCACGCACGCACGCACGCACGCACGCACGCACGCACGCACGCACGCACGCACGCACGCACGCACGCACGCACGCACGCACGCACGCACGCACGCACGCACGCACGCACGCACGCACGCACGCACGCACGCACGCACGCACGCACGCACGCACGCACGCACGCACGCACGCACCGCAACGCACGCACGCACGCACAGCACGCACGCACGCACGCACGCACGCACGCACGCACGCACGCACGCACGCACGCACGCACGCACGCACGCACGCACGCACGCACGCACGCACGCACGCACGCACGCACGCACGCACGCACGCACGCACGCACGCACGCACGCACGCACGCACGCCGCACGCACGCACGCACGCACGCACGCACGCACGCACGCACGCACGCACGCACGCACGCACGCACGCACGCACGCACGCACGCACGCACGCACGCACGCACGCACGCACGCACGCACGCACGCACGCACGCACGCACGCACGCACGCACGCACGCACGCACGCACGCGTATCGCAAACACACGACACACACACACACACACACACACACACACACACACACACACACACACACACACAAGTCACCACACGCGCACGCACTTAACGCGCAAAGATCCGTGCATAAAAGTCACGGTTGGTGCAACCGCAAGGTCCAAAGGAGCCGGAGGAAGAGGTGGCTTGCCTGCTGCGGGCTGTTTCGGCTTGCTCGCCACCGGTTGCTTGCCAGCTGCTTGTTGCTTGCCACAAGTAGCTGCCAGGTGCTTACTTGCTGCTGGTTGCTTTCCTGCTGCTGGTGGCTGGCTGACCGGCGCTGTTTTGCAGGCGGTAGTAGTGTTGGGGGCAGGAGGACCTTGGTAAGCCGCAACTGCGTTAGGCGGCGGCGGGGCCTTGGCGGCGAGCGCGTTGCCAGGAAGACTCTTTGCCTGTGCTTTGGGCGGAGCTGTGGGTTGTGGAGGTGCGGTCTTGGAAGCAGCCATGAGGTCAGCAGGAATTTTGGCCTGGTGAGCCAGAGCTGTGCTGGGCGGTGCCGATTTTGAAGGTGTGACTTTGGGCGTGGCGGGGCCAAGAGGACTCTCCATGTTCTCTGCGGTGGGCGGCGTGGGGGGCTTTGTCGGTGTGACCTTGGCGGGCATGGCGAGGTCTGGATCAGTCTTCGTCTGGTGAGCCGCGGGGGACTTCGAAGGTGTCACCTTGCTGGCAGGCGTGGTGGGGCCAGGGTTCTCAACCTTATGAGCTGCGGATGTGCTGGGTGTCACGGAGGATTGCGGAGGTGTGGGCTCGGCGGGCTGCGGGCAAGCTTTGGCTGCTGGGCCGGGGTGTGTGACGGTGCGGTTGGGCTGGCTGAGCTGGTTGGGGCAACTGCAAGCGTGTCCTTGCAAGGTGGAGCGCCGGCTTGCTCAGCAAGCCCGTGCCCGTGGGTGGGGCTGTCACTGGGCGCCTGCGTGGCGCAGCAAGGCTTGGGTTCGGGAAGCAGCCCGTCGCCGGTCTCCTTCTTTGACGTTGGCCGCGGTGGTGTGCGCGCTGGCGTAGGGACAAGGGACCTGGCAGAAGCCTTCAACTCTTTAGAAGCTTCTTCGGCTGCTGCGTCACTGCCTGTTGGTGCCACAGCCAGCCCAGTAGAGGAGTCATCTACAAGTGATTTGGTTGCAAGCGCCGTGGGCGCGTTGCTGTGCGCTGCGCTTGGTCTCGTGTTGGTGCAGCCAAGGAGGTGGGAGTGGCCTCAGCTGTAAGGGCTGTGTGCGAGGGCTCAGCCTGCTCGGGCTTCGGTGCTCTTGTTGGCTTCACCGCAGCGCTGGTGACTGAAGAGTAGGCTTCAGCCTTCACTGTCTGGGAAGGGTGGCCAGCCGGTGCTGTGGGCGGAGGCGCTTCTGCCAGTCCATGAGCGGCGGGCAACAGCTTGGGCGCGGCCGCAAGTGTGTGGTGACCCTTGTCACTTAGCTCGGGCTTTGTGGCTGCTGTGAGTTGGTCACTGCTGTCACGCTCCACCTTGCAAGGGATAGGGCTGTGAACTGGCGGCGTGCCTCCTGAGCGTTGCATGGCTTGGGCAAGCAGTGGCACGGCGCTTGGCTCGCCGCCGTGCGCTTGCAAAGGCGCTGCGGGTGTGGCAAGCGGTGTGGCGGAAGGCCGCGGTCGCGGTCTTTTACTGGGAGTTGCAGCCGGCTCAGCCTTCGCGGGCAGACAGGCAGAGGCGGGAGAAGAACCATGCGCCACATCCAGCGATACACTGGAGTCGGTCCCGCATGGGGTCACTTGCCTGAGCGTGGCGAACCATGCATGTGCTCCAAACACCTCAGGGCGGAAACCCTCAAAATCGTAAAGCCTACACACCACCCTTGCAAGCTTCAGCCAAGTAAAAATTGCAACAGGGCTGCGTGCAAAGGCTCAGCCCTGCTGCTGACGGGGCCCTGCGGATAAGGTTCAAATCCCGAGGCCACTGGTAAGGCGAGGGAGCATCTGCGGGAATGTCCTGTCGTGTCTTCTGAGGTTTGTCGGAAGATTTGCATGGATCTCCGGCCTGGCTTTCCCACGCCTCGGTGACTTGGCTATCGATGCTGGGCTTCGGCGGTTCGTCCTGCCAAAGAGTCTGCCAGCAGTCGCTGGCGAAGCCCGTGCGAAATTCAACCCATCCTTCCGGATTGCACCCGGGAACTTCTCAAAGAACGCTTTAATTCGGATGCTATAGGGTATGAAGGGCGCCTGCAGCGGATGCCGCTGTGTCTAAAAATAGGAACACTTGACAAGCCCACCTCGCACAGGTCAATCGCAGGGCGCTTGGCCATGGTCAAAGCGACAGGAGCACGCTGACAGGCTTGCCAAAATGGCTCACAGACATCCCACAAAAGAGTTGCTTCTGCGAAGGGGGAGCGGTGGAGGGAGGGGGCAAAGGGGGGGGAGGGGGGGGGGGGTGGGTGTGGGGCGGGCGAGGGGGGAGGGTGGGGTGGGCCGGGGGGGGGGGGCCAACCGACGCCAACCGACGGCTTTCCGACGCTCGGGGCGTCGAAATGTAGTAATTTTGAAGCCAACCGACGCCAACCGACGCCAACCGACGGCCCCCCCCCCTCATCGCCCGCAGCATCCCCAGCATCCCCAGCATCCCCAGCATCCCCAGCACCTGCCCCACCAGCTTCAGGTAAAACTGCGCATTCCATGCATTCCTCCAGCATCACGTTAGCAACACCTGCCAGCATCACCAGATACACCCCCAGCATTACGAGCAGCGCCGGGGTTTGCGTCGGTTGGGGTCGGTCGTCGGTTGGCGTCGGTTGGCGTCGCTTGGCGTCTTGACTGTAGAGGAGAGCCGTCGGTTGGCGTCGGATGGCTTCTCGCGTCGGTTGGCGTCGATTGGCGTCGGTTGGCGTCTTGACTGTAGAGGAGAGCCGTCGGTTGGCGTCGGATGGCTTCTCGCGTCGGTTGGCGTCGGTTGGCGTCGGCTGGCGTCGGTTGGCGTCGGCTGGCGTCGGCTGGCGTCGGTTGGCGTCGGCTGGCGTCGGCTGGCGTCGGC
Organism: Effrenium voratum; assembly: GCA_963377175.1. Taxonomy (NCBI): domain Eukaryota; class Dinophyceae; order Suessiales; family Symbiodiniaceae; genus Effrenium; species Effrenium voratum. The sequence goes on from CAUJNA010003568.1 coordinate 50,993, forward strand.
TGGCGTCGGCTGGCGTCGGTTGGCGTCGGTTGGCGTCGGTTGGCGTCGGTTGGCGTCGGTTGGCGTCGGTTGGCGTCGGTTGGCGTCGGTTCCCTTCGTGAGGGCCTCGGCTGGGCAGCGTCGGTTGGCGTCAGTTGGCGTCGGTTGGCGTCTTGACTGTAGAGGAGAGCCGTCGGTTGGCGTCGGATGGCTTCTCGCGTCGGTTGGCGTCGGTTGGCGTCGGTTGGCGTCTTGACTGTAGAGGATCCTCGAGAGCCGTCGGTTGGCGTCGGATGGCTTCTCGCGTCGGTTGGCGTCGGTTGGCGTCGGTTGGCGTCTTGACTGTGTTGGCGTCGGATGGCTTCTCGCGTCGGTTGGCGTCGATTGGCGTCGGTTGGCGTCTTGACTGTAGAGGAGAGCCGTCGGTTGGCGTCGGATGGCTTCTCGCGTCGGTTGGCGTCGGTTGGCGTCGGCTGGCGTCGGTTGGCGTCGGCTGGCGTCGGCTGGCGTCGGTTGGCGTCGGCTGGCGTCGGCTGGCGTCGGTTGGCGTCGGCTGGCGTCGGTTGGCGTCGGTTGGCGTCGGTTGGCGTCGGCTGGCGTCGGCTGGCGTCGGTTGGCGTCGGTTGGCGTCGGTTGGCGTCGGTTGGCGTCGGCTGGCGTCGGTTGGCGTCGGTTGGCGTCGGTTGGCGCCGGTCGGCTTTGTAAGGGCGTCGAAGGGCGTCGGCTGGGCAGCGTCGGTTGGCGTCGGTTGGCGTCGGTTGGCGTCTTGGCTGTAGAGGAGAGCCGTCGGTTGGCGTCGGATGGCTTCTCGCGTCGGTTGGCGTCGGTTCGGGGTCGGGTGGGCGTCGGGTTGGCGTCGGCTGTCAGGGGAGAGGAGATTGGCACATGGGTATGCTTGTAGCTTCGACATTTGCACACTCATGCAGCAAAGCTCAAGATCGAAGGCTAATCCATGGTCAGGTAAAGTGCTCTTGTGCCAAGTGTTTTCCATATGGCACGTGCTTGCGGTAATGTGAAACTGCGCGCCAAGCTTACGCGCCACACACTGCCAGAGCCAACAGCGTTGAATTTCATTGCAGGGCCAGGCTTGTACGCCCCGCAGTGCAGGGCCAAAAGCACCCCTGTTTACCGGGCTAATTGGAGGGTTCCCTTATTTTACATTGTGTTCGCTGGGCTCAAAAGATTGCGCTGGAATTGCGTAGCGACCGAGGGGGCTGGGTGTCCAAGCACTCTGCTTTCAGAAAAGCCTGAATTAGCGTGCTAAACTACTTTCTCAGCATGGATTGCAAAAGTTCTTCCACCGCATCCAGCCTAAGCAAACACTAATACTGCCATGGTATACCTTCCAAACACATGAGGAGAGCAACGCCCTTGAAAGTGAAGCAAGTGTCAGGTTTCGTAGGGTTACTCAGCGTCATTCCAAGGGTCTGGGCTGTAGTCAATCCACGAGTTGTCTTCACGTAGCCGGCCGTCACGGGCATACAGGCTGAAGGTGCGTGCGACCTGAGGTGCGCAGAGTATGAGGACACTGCCCAAAAGGCCGGGTAGCGTGGCTGCTTCAGTATGACAGAACCTCTGACACCAGAGCACAGTCAAGGGGCAGATCGACCAAAGGAGCCTGGATAAGTTTGTGAGCAATTTTAAGCCCTGGCCCACCTTTCCAGCAAGGCTTTCCTCGCTTGTTTCGATAGCGGATGGCAGTGGGGCCGTCGCAAGGATGGTGACCAGCTCTTTTTTCTTTCATCTTGATGAATTTGGATTTCTTGAATCTCCTGCGCGTAAAGGGGCGCCAGACAAACTATAAGCATAGGACATGCTATGTCATGCCACTCAGCGTGTGTCCTGCAGAGCTTCTTCACACAAGGGTCATCCGACCAAAGCCGGGTTGGCTTTTGAGTTGCACCCCCAAACATACCCAGAGAAGTGTAGGTCGCGTAGCCGCACATGCAGACCAATCTTAGCTGACCGCAGGCATAAAAAAGAACCCCTGTCAAATTTCTATTGGCTGCAGCCCAAGTTCCAGCGACTGCAGAGGGTTTTCTAGCAGGATGTGTCCAGATTGGTACAAAACGAGCATCAGTAGGAGGGTCACCTCAAGCTTACAACAGACTGCGTTTAATAGGCGCAGGAACTAGGGCCCTAGCACGGCTGACCATCAGGTTTGCTTGGCGGATATACTTCAAGGACCTCAAGCGGTGTAGCCCGAGCCAGGTGTAGGGGTGCCCCAACACATTTTGAAATGCGTTGGAGCTACGGAAGGTGTAACACTTCATTTTCAAGTTGGCCCCCACCCACTGGGAAACATGGGATCCCAAAAAGGGCCCGCAACATATATAAATTAACGTATTATACATATACCCTGTATCTTGTTAAAATATATGCATCCCAATACACCCTGGATGCTGCCATGGACAATCAAGGCCTTGAGCCTTAGTACAGCCACAGTAGCAAGTACATCATTGCCCTGAGGAAACGACAGCGCTGCACTTCACGCACAGGTTCACCACTGTAAATAAACAGGTATCAAGTTGCTCCAAGCTTAACATATCTAGATAGCTCCGCCAGAGCTATCATCATAGCTACCAGAACAAAGGTTGCTGCTTGTGCCTCACAGCGATTCTAAAATAGATCGAGGAACGTAGTGAATCGTGACACCCCTCCAGAGTGAGTAGCCTTTGCGCAGGCTGCAAGTTAGGAAAACACGGGCGTCACAAGCAAACACACACAGTTGCTCCGCGACCAAGGCGTGGGTATCTGTGCCAAACGGCACAGCGCTCCCTGATTTCCATTTCCTACTTTTCAAATCTTTGCGACACAGCGGAGGACGTGTAGATACAGGATATATATATATATACATATATCTATAGACATCTAGATATGAGATATACGTCAATAAAAGGCATCTGACAATGAAGGCCCTTGCGGCCAACTGTTATGTGAAAGATGTGATTGCTTCAGGGAATACCATCTCCCCTCAAAAAGCCAAACCTTAGATTTTTCGGTTTTGGGGGACTAGTGGTAGGTGGCCGCTCTGCGGAGCTGAGGACAAACTGAAGCAATTGTGGCCGTCAGCTTCAACTAACCCAGGAAAACATAGCAAAACAAAACGCCCTGAGGTCACGCGACGAAGCCCATAGCCTTTCAAGGAAAAGCTTTTCAGGGAAGCGCATTTGGGTGTCCAAAATGGTGGCTTGTTCTTGGGCTTGGAAAACCACAAAAGTCAGGCACCTCCAGAAAAGACATGCCCATTTGTTGGCTGTGAAGGAAAAAGAAGGCATGTGTACAGTGTCCATGAGGCACTCAAACCGCCTTGTGTTGAAGCCTGTTTTGAGACGAGCCGACTTTTTGCATATGCAGATTACACGTGTTCGGGGAACCAAAGGTATTCCAAAATGGTGAGTCACGGTGCCATTTTTGAGGTTGTTTTGGGAAACAACCAAGATGTCTGGTTTTGCCTCACGGTTCTGGAACAGTGCCGCCACAGCAGAGTTTGCCAAGCCACGTCCGCCCCATAGGAGACTGGGGGCTTCGATTCGACGTGCCTCCTCGGAGGCGCGGTAGTATATGTCGACATACTGCACACCGTTGCGTTGCCGAGAAACGGTTAACTACTGTCCAAGATGAACACACTACTCCCGCCACCGCCAAAGCATTCTTTTTCATGCCGAGAACGGCCAGGATGTGGCGGAGGTAACCCAAAGGGCTGCATATATCCTTAGAGGGGCAGGTTTACCTTTGTCCAGCCCAATGGATAGGGACTGCAAATCTTGCTGAGGAGCATCACGTTTGTCCAGAGAAATGTCCAAACGGGCAACGTTCTCTCCACGTGCCTTATAGGCGCGGGAGATGCTGCCCTGACCAGAGAAAAGATCTATGGCGTGGAACTGGTTCTCCTCACCCCTCATCTCAAAAGCCTCCGGCGAAAAACGGCCAAAAGGTACATGTGAGTGTGGTTCTACGGTGTCTGTTTCGCGAAGCAAATTGCCAACGCAGTCCTCATGTCTGGTTGTTTCGGTCCCTATCAAGACCCAAAGGGTTCCAATTCATCGCAGGGACTTGGTGAAGTTTCGTTTGGGTCCTTCGATTGTTTTGTTTTGTGCGTCACTGTGGGGGCAAACTTTGCAGGTGGGCAACGTGCTGAATGAGCTGGACCAGCAGGAAGAATCGAATCGGGAGATAGCCAGGCCGGGAAAGTCCGGCAAGTCCCCGCGGAATGAACACAGGATCAGCAGTCCTGGGTCGTTGAAAGCTTTCGGAAACACACACATCCAGTTTCGTATCATAGCTTCTCGCCGGGCAGCTCCTCGACACTTTGACCATAGCGCTGAACGGCGCAAGGCCCTTCCTTTTTTGGCATGTTGCCCGCCGAAAGCACTAGATTGCAGCAGCCAAAACTGAAGCGTGGCAAAAAACATGTGCTCAGCGCAGGTCACATGGCTTTTCCCCTGTTGTTTTGGGAACAAACAATGAAACAACAAAAAACTTTTGGAATCGAAAGAAACACGCTCGCTTTCAAAGGGGGAAAGACCATATAACTCTTGGCAAACGAGCACTTCCCTTTTGCCAGCCCAGCTTTCACAGAAGCGCGCCCCTCCGCTATACTTCCTCAAGCATGGGCTAGGTTCCATTCCGGTCCAGGCGCTTAATTGACAGAGTCTAGAAATAAAGAACTCAACCTGCTCCATGTCGCACGCTTGCAGACAACACTTGAACATGCATGGTTTTCAGGGATCCAATGTTGCCAACCCAGCAAGCACCTTCGAAACACGAGCGTGCCATGAAACCTACGTTGAGTTGACTGAACCATCGGGCGCTAGCATCTTGCCAGCTTCTGCGTTCTCTTCTGCAGGCTTTTTTTTGCGTGGCTTGTCCGCAAATTTGCCACACAGGTCAGACGTAACCACGCCATAGGCTTTGAACAGGGCAGTTGCAAGGCGAGCTTGCTTTCTGGCTTCTTCGGCCTCAAGGCCCCCAGCCAAGCTCTTCCTGTAAGAGTTGCTGTATACATGCCCGGTCTGAATATGAGCAGGTGGCTTGAAAGGGCTTGTGAGACTTTCCAAAGCGGGGACTGGCAGCTCCTCACGGGCGGGCTTGCGTGACTCAGCGGCGGGGTTGTCACACTTGCTCTTGCGCTTTCTGCAGGCCTTGGCCTTCGGCTTGGGCGCCCCTTCAGGTTCAGGCGCATCGGGAGTGTGGCTGTCAGGGACACTTGAAGAGACTGGAGGCTTGGCCACCATTTTGGCCTTCTTTGGGCTAACTGCGCTGCTTCCCGCACCTACCTTGCGCTTGTGTTGTTGCTCGTCGGCCGCAGGTTGGCCCTTCGAGGCCTTTTTTTTACGCCCCTTTGTTTTCCCAACAACTTCACCTTGCTTTGCGTAGACAGCTGGAGGGGCGGCCTCCACCATGTTGATAACTTTCTGGTTCACGCTGTTCGCCAAGGTGGGGCAGCCATACTTGTTGCCCTTCTGGTTGTCAACAGCCTAAGAAGCACGGAACACACTTTGCATTTTTTTGTAAATGCTTTGCTTAGCTGAGCGTGCTGACAGGTCACTTCCTTCATTGCGCCGCAGGGAGCCTCAGCCTGAGAAGCATGAGGACCTTGTAGGGCCGCAAGGCGGACTTCTGGCAGGGTCAAGCGACTGCAATGCCCGAATTGCACTGTAAAAATACACTTTGCAGGATAGAAACTTGTCTGCAAGCATTTTCTCCCCAGCACCTAAAGCACCCAGATAGGCTCGGGGTGGTCCGGGGTGGCACAAGGGTTCCACCAGAGTTTTATCAGGGTTTACTAGGGTTCCACGAAGGTTCCACAGTTCTCACAAAACTGTGGACACGTGATAAACAACGTGAGCATCTGCAAATTGAAGAACTGGCGCAACAAGCCTCGGGCGCTTCTTGCTGCAGTAAGCTGAGGGCGCTCTAGGTTTTAGTGGAAAGCTGTGTTTTTCATAGACTGTTTGTTCGATAGAGTCACTTTTCCATTGTTGTCTTTGACAAAAGGGCGCTTTGTGAAAACACTTGTGCGCGTAACACAAACAAGGTGGAAACCCTAAGAGCGACCTGCCGTTAAAACCCTTGCTAAAAGCCCAAGACTAACCGCTTCGTACTCCACCTGTTGCAGGTAGGTTCCCGCCTGGGAGAGCAGAACCGCCGCGGGCTGCAGAGTCTTCAGGAGCAAGTCCGCCAACCGCAGGGTCTTCAAGAGCAAGTCCACTGGCCGCAGCGTCTTCAGGAGCAAGTCCGCCGGCCGCAGCGTCTTCAGGAGCAAGTGCGTCTTCCGGAGTATGTCCACCGGCCGCAACGTCTGCAGGAGCAAGTCCGCCGGCCGCAGCGTCTTCAGGAGCAAGTCCGCCGCCCGCAGGGTCTTCAGGAGCAAGTCCACCAGCCGCAGCGTCTTCAGGAGCAAGTCCGCCGTTCGCAGGCCCTTCAGGAGCAAGTCCGCCGCCCGCAGGGTCTTTAGGAGCAAGTCCGCCGCCCGCAGCGTCTTCAGGATCAAGTCCACCAGCCGCGGCATCTTCAGGAGCAAGTCCGCCGTTCGCAGGGTCTTCAAAAACAAGTCCGCCGCCCGCAGGGTCTTTAGGAGCAAGTCCGCCGCCCGCAGCGTCTTCAGGAGCAAGTCCACCAGCCGCAGCGTCTTCAGGAGCAAGTCCGCCGTTCGCAGGGTCTTCAGGAGCAAGTCCGCCGCCCGCAGGGTCTTTAGCAGCATGTCCGCCAGCCGCAGGGTGTTGGTGCGCAGGTTGGCTGGTAGCTTTCTGGTCCTGCAGGGTTGGGGCGAAAAACAAGTTTGATGGCAACCGACTGAGTTGAAACAGAGTGCATCCCAACTATGTTCCTCACCGAGGCAAGGTTGAGGCGTGAAGCCCGAAGCTCTGGTTTTGGAGTCCGGTGTGCTCAGGGCAGCGGCGTTGAATTTCTCGACCAAACTGCCCACAGTAGATGAGAGTCCATAGCTTTTGGCTGGGGAGACATAGGCAAGGCCCCTGGCCTTAAACAGATCCCCCTTTTCATCTTCGTCTTCGTCGGAACTATCATTCACCAGCACGGGCATGGAGCGATGTGGGAGCCACACATCAGCGATTTGCTCGAGCGCCCCTCCTGTTGGTTCACAGGCCTTCTCAAGCTGCGGCAGTGTCTTTTCGGGGGGCTGTGTGTCTTCAGCCTCGTCTTCAGAATCCACAACCACGGCCACTGGTGGCCTTTCCTAGCAAGGCCAAGCAGCAAGTTCTATAAGCTTTTGCCTTTAGTGCATTTTTCAAAACACCAATGAAGAGTAATCTTGGGTTCTCCCCTTTTGACAACCCTCAATGACTTAAACGTATTTGTCAATGACAAGTAATTAGATCTGGGTTCTCCCCTTGTGTGCATTTTGCAATAACAACCTAGTACCTGGGTTCTCCCCTTTCGTGTGTGTTGCAAAAACTGTCAATGACAAGCGCCCTGGGTACCTCCCTTAAAGCGTATTTTGCAAACCCCTCAATGACAATTATAAGTAGTTTTCGAAGGTTCCTTGTTGGGTGCGCTTGGCAAAATCACCTAGTATTTGGGTTCTCCCCTTTCGTGTGTTTTGCCAAAACCGTTCTTCCCTTAAAGCGTATTTTGCAAACCCCTCAATGACAAGTAGTTTTCTGGGTTCCCCCCTTGCCTTGGGTGCACTTGGCACCAAAACAAGCCTAGTACCTGGGATCTCCCTTTTCGTGTGTTTTGCAAAAACCCTGAAGGAAAAGCACCTTCTCCCCCTAAGTGCAATTCACAAAACCCTGGATGAAAAATAATGCCCTAGCAAAACAACCTGGAGAAAAGTGCCCTGAATTCTTTCCCTTCGTACTTTTTTAACAACATCCTTCAATGACATCCGACCAGGTCCTCACGGCCGGAGCTCGATGCAATCTTGCCTTTGCGGGCGGAAAAAGCGGCTGGGCGCAGGTCGTGCAAGTTCAATGGCCAGATTCTAATCTAAGCCCATGGCTTTGCAAAGCATATACCCCAACACTGGTCGAACATGAAATAAGTTGAATGTCTTCTTCTTCGTCAGCCAAAGTTTTGGTCCCCTCATCCTTCTTCTTTGTCCTTGTCTTCTTGGGGTTTGATGTCATGACAGATTGGAGCTTCAAGGCTTCCTTAGCTAGGCAACAACAGCTGGGCATTGCTGCACCCAACATGTTGGAATTCGTGTGTCCCTGGCTAGGCCCTTCCCACGTTGCTGATTTCTCTGCGAATGTTTTGTGAAGCGCCTTTTTGAGGGCCTAACCATGGGAAAGAATTCCGTGTGCGCGCTAAATGCATATATGCTGGTACAAGCAGCGGAATTCCTTGACCGCCTTTTGGGTTCCAGAGATTTTCGCCAGTAGCGCCGACTGTAAGACATGAGTCCCCAAAGAACGTAACTTTCCTCAGGCGCCGCGTGGCAGGAGTATGGGAAAGCAAGCTTCAGCACACATGCACTCGTGGGACGAGGGTCGTCTGACGCCCAGCGCCGTTTCTCGCGCAACGTTTTGCCATGCGATAGCTTGAAATCAACGGCCTCGTCTAGCTTGTGGAAAGCTAACTGGAAGCATGGGATAGTGAACTCACCTGAAGCGCGAATAGAAACACGCACGCACACACACACACACACCTGCAACCAAGGTGTGCAGCAAGCATGGCCTTTTATGAGTGAAATAATCAAAGCAGGGCGCATGTCGGACTCATCTCCGCCAGGGCTAGGACCAGCGCCAAATACGCACGCATCTCAGCAAATCCAATATGCGTTACATTGGGGATTTTGCCAAAGAGACTGTTATGAGGGGTCTTGGTCCGAGCACACTGAATAAATGCGTCCGATGGAAGATGGAGCTTCAGCAAGCCTTGGCACACACACACACGCACGCACACACTCAAACACTTGTCCCTTGAAACACGCCAAGTGGTGACCAGCCCAGAAACCACAAGCCGAGGGGCCACCCACCTTGTCAGGGTCCATCGCGTCACGCCAACAGCACAGAGCCAAACACTTGCAGCTCGGACGCACGATGTCGCGCGTGCTCAGTGCTTGCGGTACATGCATGCACTGCTAACCGGGCCGTCGCCTTGTAGACGGGTGGCCCGGGCCCATGGCATTCTTTCACGCTGGCAATCGCAGTGCCATTCCGCGCGCCTTCTATGCTTGCGATCGTTGGTTGAGGGCCCATGCAGTAAACCCCATAAATCTGAGCATGAAAGATCACTGACCTGAACAACGAAGATGTGAACCTGGCCCCGCTACTCTCTTTCAGTTTGAGCCCACCAGCCGATTTTCGGGGCGTCGCGGGGCGTGGCCTCAAACCTTTGCAGGCCCCAAGAAGCCCCAAGGGGCCTACCCTGCAAGCCCCTAAACGACGGGGTGTGCGTGGCAGACCCTGGGGCGAGGTACGGGCGCCCCAAGGAGACTTAGGGTACTCTGTTTCTACAGCGAAGATAAAATTGGGGGATGAACGATATAGCACCCCTTGAGTAGTCACCGCACATGGTACACAGACTATGCCATCTATGAACTCTTTGGGGCGCCAACTGGAAGGGGGTATTCTCTTCTATTCTGCACGAAGAATAGAACACATAAAAACACATATCTCCCACGACGTAGCGAGCGACGAGCAAGGCAAGGTATACGTAGGGCGCCTACAAATGCATGTGTCCAGGGCAGCTCGGTAAAAGTTCTTGTTTGGTCCTCAGCCATATGCATATATATATATATATATATATACATATATATATATATATAGGTATATACAATATATATATATATATATGTGCTTTTATGTATCCATACATAAATCCATCCCATTGGACCGTGGCAGCCATATCTGCCCAGCGCGCCATTTGCTCGAGGCCATGGCCACAGGCCCTCCGCGGCGCGTGGCGCCGCCCCAGCGGCTGCCGGGGTCCCGGGCGCCGTCCTCGCCCTCGGAGCCCGGGGCCCCGGTCGAAGCGCCGGACAGCCCCGGGGGCTCGCGGCTCGAAGCGCCGCACAGGGCATCTGACGAAGCAAGCCATGTTGATTGTCATAGCTATGGGGGCTCGACTTGACAGACACCTCGTTGTGAGGGAATTCCCTATTGGTCACTGAGACAAAGCCCCTTTCTGGGAACTGGGCTCCAAAACGAGTGGCTTCCTTTCGTACCAAAACATGAATACCCTCTAAAAGACAAAGCCATATTGGTCACAACACCTTGGTGGATAAGTTCTGGGGACCAATCTTGCCTGATCCCTGTAACCGTTGGGAATATTATTTTTTTGAAAGGCCCTCTTCTGAGAAAAAAACCAACCCGCGTTCTAACGGAGAGAAAGATCCCGCCTCCTTGGGTCACACAGCCTTGACATGCCCGTGGTCGTTGTTGAGTTTTTGTTTCCAAAAAGTCGGCCCGATTGTGTGAGGCAGTTCCCGAGTAAGCGGATATTACATGGTCGTTGTTGGGAAACATGTTTCCCATGTTTGATCTTATTGTGGTTTAGTGGTTGGATTATCCAAATCCACTCAACTGCTAAAATCTCAGAATTTTTGTGCTCCCCTTCCAACGTCAACCAAGTCTCACCGCCCAGTCAAGGTGCCTTCTTTGGATATCCTGGTGGCGTTTTGGGTCTAAAGCTTGGCGCTCGGCGCGATAGGGAATGTGGGAATGAGCCCAGGCTTCGGTCCCCTTAAGGAAATCACCATTTGGATGGTTTTTGTTTGGGTCATTCCAATTCTCATTCCCCCCCCCCCTACTGAGCACCAGCAAGAAAAAGCCAGCCAAATCAATCCTCCAGGGTTGTGTTCGCTCAGGAAATACCTGGTCCACGGTGACATCCTTGAAATTACCCAAGTGGTGTTTGAAGGAAACCCCCCCCCCCCCCGAGTTCTGAGAACAGTTTTATGCCACCTTTGAGGGTCCAGTTTTATGCCACCTTTTGCGCCAGTGAAAGTAGGTGACTGGGTAGCGGAAAAGGGTGCTGAGATTTCGCCGGAATTTCTTCGCGGTTTTGACCCATAGCAACGGCCGGTTTGACCCATGCTCTCTGAGGGTAAGGAGCCCCATTTTCTTAGCTGGAAATTCCGTTTTTCAGATGTTGGAATTGTATTTGTTGATGCATCAACTGGTATCCAAATTCAAAAAGCCCTTTTTTTACAACTGGTGCTCAGAGAATGTGGGAATGAACCCAGTTTGTCGTGGGTTCATTCCCTCATTCCCTGCCAATCGCGCCCATCGCAAGCTTTCCGGGCGCTTCGCGGCTCGCTTCCAGGCGCTCGCAGCGCTCGGCGAAGGAAGTCTGGGCCGGGCTCTTCCGGGAAGGCCGGCCGAAGGGAACTGCAGCATGTTGGATCAAGTTGTTTGTCTGTGTTTTATATGTTTTCTGGGGTTCTGTTCATGTTTGGCAGTCTGCAAGAAACGAAGTTTGGTGTTTCCATACCAAGGGTTGTGAAGGAGAAAGGTTTGGAAGAGGGCACCCCTTCCGATATGAACTTGAAGAGAACTGCGCCTTGAAAGTGGCATTTCCCCGGAAGACCCCCAAGGAAAAGGGTGTTTTTTTTTTGGGGGGGGTGCAGGTTTTGGGATCTTCAAAGGGACCCCTTTTGTTGGTGCCCCTGGTAGGGTTTGTCCTGCTAAGAAGTTCCTGGGACTGCCAGAGCTTCCAGAGTCCAACCTGTTGGGCCTTTCTCCCATTTCATGGTACGTCTGAGGTCGGCTGCACAAGGGACAGTCAGCCAAATTAGGGACAGTCAACTATTTGTTTGTTTGTACCAATAGTTATGTAAAACGTATGATGAGGATGATGATGATGATGATGATGATGATGATGATGATGATGATGATGATGATGATGATGATGATAATACGAATAATAATAAACCTAGTAAGGATAATATTAATACGGATACTACCGCTAATACTAATACTTACTGCTAATAAAAATGCGAAGAAAAGATAATATTAATAATGATAATAATAGTAACAACACATCGGAATGTGTTGATGTACTTCTGTGTGAGCAACCGTCATTCAATTGTCACTGGTCATATTTGAGCAGATCCCGGCCCCTTGACTCAGCGAGTTCGCTCGCCTGGAAAAAACACCTGACTGATGGGTTCCCTACGCGGGGATTCCTTCAGGTCTGGGAATCACAGCAATTTGCCCATTGTTTGGGGAGCTTGAGGGTCCATGGTGGGAGTATTTGTATTTGACCCCTGCAGATCAGGGCTATGTCAGGCTGGGTCTATGCAGCGGGCCCAACTTTCCTGAGTTCCATACCGCCTTTCGACAACCTTTGCATTGCAACCAACTGCAACCCGGGGTTCTTGCCCGAACTGTGCATGTCGCGGTGAAGTGTGCCAAGCAAGAGACAAAGAGAGAGCGAGAGAGAGACATAGAGACAGAGTCAGAGACAGAAAGCAAGAGGATGAGAAAGAGAAAGAGAAAGAGGACAAACACAACAAAGAGGTGGAGAAAAAGGAAAAGGATAGAAACAAAGGAAGCAAAAACAACAGAAATAAAGAGAGGGGCAGAATGGTGGGAATCAATCAGATCTGGGAGTTGTCTCATGGGGAGAATCCTTTCATGTCGTAGGAAACGCTCCTTCAGTGTGTGTGTGTGTGTGAAACCACACAACAGGCGGGCCCCACGTCACACTAATTGATTATCCTTGGTTGGGAAAAAGTGGAATTGGGGTCGTTCAAGTCACAGTTTACTGGGCTTGCAAAGGACAGGTTGTTCTATCTTGCAAAAGGGAGTGCAGCCCAACTAATCAGATAATTGGGCTGGGAAACATTTGAGCCCACAGCCCTGAAAATGAGAGAAACCCGCCCTGTCCAGCGAGAAGGGCAAAGTCGCAAAGGCAAGGATTCTCAAGCCTGGCCTCTATTTTCACCTCTTGGTTTGCAACGTGGGCGCGACGCAGGCATAGACCTGACCTTCGGAGACAAAGTGCAGCCGCTGCAGCCCTTGCCAGGGCCCTTTGATTGCCATTGGGAGCGAGGTTGTTTTCATGGAGCCCCAACAACAAATAAAACACCAACAAAATGGGAACCCCAACAAATGGTTGTTTTCCTGGTGGTTTTCATGGAACCCCAACAACAAATGGGTATGGGTCAAAATGAAACCACAAGGATATGGACCGCAGGTTTTAGTCCATGTTTCCAGAGCTTTCCTTCGAACATCCTTTCGGGAGGGTTTGAGGGGTTCCCTCTTGGGATACTCCTGGTCTTAGGAAACAGCATGAGCTTTCCTTCCGCTATGGAGCCTTGGCGGGAACTTCCGAGGTTTAAGTGTAAGGGTCTCCAGAAATATGGATTTCCTGGTTCAGGCATGCAAGAGACCCCCAATGGAACAATCCTAGTATATGAGTGCAGCTTTGTGGGGGGGAAATGCTCAGGGTTGGTTTCAAACATTTTCAGGGTTCTCCTATTTGGGCAAAAACCCAGATGCTGCATACTGTTTTCTAGAATAGGAGTGCGTTTTGATTTCTCGGCAACAACCATACAACAATATGGTCGTGTCGCGCAATATGGGCATGGAAAACAACAAATCCACCACAAAGGGACCGCACGTTTTAGTTTACCAGGGCTCCATGTTGGGTACCTATTTTTGACCCACAGCCATATGTTGATGCTCAAAGCCTGTAAATATGATTCTAACTTGCCAACTGCCACAAATCAAGTCTATATGCAAAGACACAAGAGACTGCAGATGTTGCCGACGTTTGCTTAGCCTTTAATTTTTCAAAACTCCAAGATCACAGGCAGCATGTTTTTCAAACAAGAGAGCTGAAAAGGTCGGGATGTTGGGGGGGGGGCGGGGAGAAGGTGTAGTACTTGAATGAACATATATATATATATATATATAGAGATCATAGATTGCCTGCTCATGTGTACACCCTTTGTTCGATGTCTATGGCTCAAATGGATGCCTGCCTCGTCCCGAGCGAGCTTTTGGATCCCGAGGTTCGGCCCGGATGGCGAGCCCCTGGAGTGGGGACGCCCGACGTGTGATTTTGCCAGCTGTTGGGGGAAGGAAGTTGGGGGCGGCTGTAGGAAAAACCACCAGCATCTGGATGAATTTGGGGTTTCTCCATTTTTTTTGGGTTTCGAGCCGCAAAAATGGCAGCTGTAGTGACACCACCAGAATCTGGATGAACTTTTGAAGTCTAGTGATGCCTGGAAGGGTGGGAGTTTGGGAGTTGATATAAGATGCGAAGTACAAATCGTATTTCCCTGTAAACGCAAGTGTATATTGCCTCAACTTGTACCCCATTCTCATTCTAATCATGTAGGCCCTAATAAATGGTCGCCCACACATTTTGGCCAACTCACCTTCACCGGTTTCTGCTTGTTTTAGTCTGACCTCTCTCCCTCTCTTTCTCTCTCTCTCTCTCTCTCTCTCTCTCTCTCTCTCTCTCCCTCCCACTCTATTTCTCTCTCTCCCTTTCTCTCTCGCTCTCTCTCTCTCTCACACACAAGACTGCAGCAGAATAGCGGGACCCCTCTCTCGGTGGAGCGATAAGAAAGGAGGAAGCCAAAGGGAAGCTTTTAGCCAAATTGGGAACGTCACTGCTGCACAGTTGTTGCCGGTGGGGGTTGACGCTGACGCCTTCTGAACAATAGTGCAGGCCACCAATCCACCCACACGCGCACTCATCCATGCGGCGCCCGCAGGTACATTTCCAGGTTTGTCTCTCAATCGCAGGCACCGCAACAAAAAGGAGCGGTTTTCCGTGGGGGTGGACAGGAATGGTCTTTTTCAGTTCCATCCCACGGGTAGACCCCGTGGCGTCCAGGGGCCTGGACCACACCTTCGGCCAGCCGGGGGGCCCAGCCGAAGCCAGCCGGGTTCAGAGCTCCCAAGTGGATTTCGAAGGGCCGGAAATCAGATTTCGTGTTCGCCCTTTGTTGGCTTTGAAGGGAATCTGTCACTGCAGATGTGTGTTAGTTTGTTCAAGGGGACTTGAGCAAATAGAAGTTTAGTGATGTTGACGTGCTGAAAGTGTGCACCACAATGTGTTTCAAGTCAAAGACAATACCAATGGCAGCTTCCCAAGTACATCCTCTAAACTAAGTATAGGTTCTCTTGGGTCCGACTCTATGATGGGCGCCCTGTCCAGTTACTTACCACACTCAATGTCACTACCGGATTGTTCCTCCGTTTCGCTTGGTGAGTGTATGTCATGTCCGTTGCAGTGGGCATCCAAAGAGGATCTACACTGCCGGGGGTTTGAGGACATGGCCGTTGCTCGGGTCCCGTAAGCTCACGGGACCCAACACCCGGCGGATTTCTTAAGGCTAGCCTTTGGATCTGTTCGGGGAAACCAACAGGAGACTGTGTTGTTGGGAGGCGGGGAGACGTGGGGGGGGGGAGGGGGCTGAAAATGGGGGGTGTCCCTTTTGTTCCTTGACCACACAAAGTACATGGGATGTTTCCAACCAGGATTCGAAGCAGCTTTCCGTCTAAATATTGGCGTGTCTCAAGTTCCACAACCCTCCGCGTTCATTGTAATCAATCAAGTAACTTGTTTGCCGGGTTTAGCGCGAGCTCACCAGCATCTAGGTCCCCCAGTTGTGCCCTTTTACCGTTTTTTTTTGGGGAGGGTTCCCCTACTAAAATAGACTACCGAAAAAAGGAAAAAAAGGAAAACCCTCCTAAAAAATGAACGAGGGAAAAACAGGAAAAGAAAAACGGGTACCCTTATTCTAACCTCTCTACTGGACCTAGAGCATGGTTTGGTCCTGGTTCCTCGCAAGTGGCGCTGCAGGAAGCCGGAGCTGGCCACTACTGCCTGGTACCACGCCGCCAGAGCCTCACCGCAGGGCCTGCGGGTCGCCTCACAAGACACCTGGATGGGTTTCTGCAAAAGTCAGGGCATGGGTCGAAATGAAACCACCACTCACTTCCTGAGTTCATGAACTTTAAACTTTTTGGGACGACCATTTTGGTGGTAAATAAGAAGTTTGGACTTTTTTTGGGCCATCCACTCAGCAAGTGAGACCATATGGACCGCAGGTCTTCGTTTTTGCTTCCATTTACCAGGGTTCCCATTCGAGGTACCTATTTTTGACCCACACCCATGTTTGGAGGGGACACCTCTTTGTGGTGACTGCATCTCCTAACCGGTTCCATGTGTTGATTTGCACGGCAAGCAAGGACACAAGGTGATGGGGGTCAGAATCCCAACTCGCCCCAGTCACATCTGCCTATGATTCCCCAGCTAACAAGGGGATGTGAACATGAGCGAGCACGGCTAGCCTATGATTTATTTTGCATAGAATCAGCCTTTTGCTTTCTGCTCAGGTCACAGTTGGCCAAATCCTTTGGGACTATATTGACGTTGGACTTCTTCTGGCAATTGCCAGCGCATTCCCAGGCAGTTTGAAGAGGCAACCAAGTTTCCGATGGTCTCAAGAGAGTTGTCTCAGCGAAGTCTTCTCTGAAAGGTGGTTGCAGTTCCCTAGTGGGATCGGCCAGCCCCTTACATAGACATCGACTCCAGCCTGTACCCGCAATGGACATGGGACAATCAGTTAGTCTTCTTTTTGTGGTAGGTCCCCATGTCAAGAAGCCATACTTAGTGGATCCATTTACCTGTATAGTAGGTAACCAAGGGAACCACCCTTTCCAAACCAAAAGGAGAATAGCTGGTTACCTACTATAAGGATAAACAATGTTCCACTCGAATCCACTACTTGGATGTTTGTCATTGTTTGTTATTTGCGTAATATCATCGCAGCGGACTCAATTGCTTTCCCTACGTTTTTTTTCTTCGGTTTCCATTAGATGCAATCACTGGAGAGAGCCTCTCGCAGCTCGGTGTCGGGTGCCCGCGGCCTTGCCCTTTGGTTGGGTTTGCTTGTGGTTGGACCCTCCAAACCGGTGGTCTTCCTGTTAATTTCCCTTTCAACATCCAAAAAAACGGTCCCCTCGAAAAAAAAAGAGGAAAAAAAAAAAAAAACGCATAAATACAATTACCCTATTTGGTCTCTATAGCCGGGCTTCCCGGCTTCGAGGACAGCGGGCGCCAGCTGGAAGCTGCTGCGCAGCACACCCTGCAGGCGGGATCGACGCAACTCAGCGACCTATAAACTTGGCTCCCAGCGAATCCTCCGGCTTAGCTTCTTGGGTTTTAGTGGGTGGTTCCAGTTAACCCACAAAAAGTTGATCTTTATTTTGGCCTTAGCTTTTTAGGGTTTGTAGTTGGTTTAGTGGGGGGTTCCATTGAACCCGCTAAAGGTTAATGTTCTGGTAGGGGATCTGAGGACAGCCCAGCAAACAGATTGGTACAAGGGGGTTACGTATTAGAGTTGAATAGGGTAAACACCTTCCAAGAACGAAGTTTTTCAAAGCTCAGGATCCTCATATGACCAAAAACAAAGCCATCAAAATCAAGGCGTCTCTTTGACTTCAACGTGAAGGGTTTACATCTCCAGGCTTCAAACCAGAGCACCTAGCAAAACCGAGCCAGGGGTGGCCAGTTTCCAAGCCCAAGCCGCCACAAACCAGAAAACCACGCGCTCAAAAACGCCCAAAACGCGTTGCAGAGGGACAACAGGAGGACAACCTCACGCACGTAGACTCATCAACGATCTCCAATGAAAAGCGCGCGCACGCGCGTATATTTGATTTGTGGCCAGCGAGCGCCAAAACCATTTGCAAATTGGGGGAGGAGGGCAATGCCAGTCGCCAAAGATTTTATCGGCTGGATCGGCTCCTTTCTTTCGGCATTGCGACGAAAGAGCAGATGCTCATGGTGAAGCTGCTTGATCCCCCGAACAAAACACCACATGTCACCGTGACCCGTCCAGGAAACGCGCTGAATTCCCCCATTCCGGCTTTGATCGGTTGTGTCCATCTTTGGCGCTCGTCCACCTCGAATCGTCATCCAACGTAGTTCTGGAGGCGAGTCGGGAGGGCTGGCGGTTGGTCCCACGCTGTGAACGACCTCCATCCAGAGTCATATATTGTCCCACCCCAATATGTGCCACCCAGACGATCGCCTGCATGCGTCGGTGGCTGGGGTGGTGGGGTGGGGTGGAGGGGTGGTGGGGTGGTGGGGTGGGGTGGAGGGGTGGTGGGGTGGTGGAGGCGGGGTGTGGGGGTGTGGGGTGGTGGGGTGGTGGGGTGGTGGGGTGGTGGGGTGGTGGGGTGGTGGGGTGGTGGGGTGGTGGGTGGGTTGGTGGGTTGACTGGTTCAGTCACCGAAGGCAAACTGTGTCACATGGTCCAACAACGATGATTTTCGGCGCCTGCGAAAGGTTTTGACGCCACTTAGAACAATGTGTTGTATTTTTTATTTTCCTCGAAACAAAACACATGTTGGGGGGAGGGAAACCCAAAATAGGTGTTCCCTTGGTTTCTTGGGTTTTAGGAAAATGTGTGTTTTTTGAAAAGTTGGAGGAGCCGGGGTGGGGGGGGAGCTGTTTGGCTGCCAGGTTTTGGTAAGCGCTGAAGCTGAGGCGATTTGTGACACGGTGGAGGAGATGAAGGAGAACGGGCGATGCCTCACAGGCCCGGGATGCCACTAACGCCGAAGAACGGTCGGGCGGTCCCTCGGGTGGCATTTATCTGGGGCCCCCCGGTAGTGCCCTTTTACCTTTTTTGGGGGAGGGTTCCCAACCTCTGTACTGGAGGACCTAATTTGTCAACCCTGGCAATATGTCGATTCCCTTGTGAGGAGTTTGAGTCAGTTTGACCATCGCAGGGCAACTGGCGAAGGAGCGAAGCGATGTCCCTTGCAAGCCCTGAGTTGAACCATGGTGACAATTTGGAAAACCTCTTCCAATTGTTTGTTTTCCCTCTTGTGGTTTCTTTCTCGCACTTGCTTGCAGAGATGGTCAGCTATCAGTATCCGACTGGCTTCAGATATCTCTCGCAAGGAGTCTGACCAAAAAAGAACAGAACACGGAGCTGCCGAATCGACCCCCAGTTTCAGGAGGGCTGCGGCTTTTTCTCTTTCAAGGAGGCGTTGACCCTCTTGTTCACCATGAGAGACCAGGGGTTCCTCCAAGAGGCCCTCTCCAAAAAGGCCTTTCATGAGCCTGAGCCATGTTCAACCTCACTCCTTGCAGCCCAGTTTCGACGTGTTCTTGGGGGAAGGTTTAAAATCCGAGCACGCGGAACCCTCTTGGGGGATGTGCCCCAAGTCGGCCCAAGTCGGCTGTGCCACTGACTCTCCAGGAAAGTTCACCAACGACCCCGAGGCTGCGGGCCTGGAGATTTTTTGGTCATTTGACGGAGGGCCTTGCCGACAAAATGTTCGCCTTTCGGCCGCTGTTTTTTTTTGTTTTTCTTTTGCGGAGATATTCTGGAACCTTTTCGAGGGTCTACCAAAATTAGACCATTTTGTGTTTTTTGCGGAAATTCTGGAGCCCCTTCGAGTGACCAAAATTTTCGCCCATTGCTCAAAAGGGCCCGAGCTTCGCGTCATGGTCACGGGAGTCTGGAGAGAGACACGTGAACGACCTGCGGGGGAGGGGGGGTGTACCAGAAATTTGCCCCGGCCTGAAACAACCATTTGCCAATGGTCGTTCACAATCCATCAAACAGGTCTCTTCAAAGGAACTCGTTGTTGGGAACATCTTAATTAATAAATCTTAAGAGTGTCAAAGCTGGCTGATCAAGTTGGGTACGGGTGTTGGGTACACGCTAGATATTGGCCATTTGTGGTGGAAGAAACCATGTCCATCTTCCATGCTCATGGCAGCAAGATCCTTAAAGAGGCATATGACCGTCAGGCCTCACTTTCTCAGCCCGCTTCTTACCTTCGTGCACTCCTGTATTGGGTTTCAGGCACTGAGGAGTTCTTCTTTGTGTGCTTGGTTGGTCTCCTCTGGGGCAAACCTGCAAAAATGACGCTTTTTCGAGTATCTGACACGTTTCCCCCTTACTGTGATTCCGTTCGCCGCTTTCGGAGGCAATCATGGGAGAGACCAAATTTGTTTCCGAAAAGGAGAAAGTGTTGGATGCCTAAGTGGAAAATTTCATCGGGGAAAGATGATGATAGAAAGGATTCATCGCCAAAGGGACGAGGGTGCAGAAGGCCGCAGAAACCGCTGCAAGCCGTGGATTGGCCAAACAAACATCATACCAAACTTTTTGTATACAACTCAAAAGGCTTCCCACATTCCCCAAAAGTGACAAACACACATCAGTCCGAAGCGAATCACTGGGTGCTTCCCTCCGGAAAAAAAAGAGAGACAAAAACACAATACATTGAGCTTTGTTTAAATAGGATTCCAACAGGAACAAACCAACCATCCCCATGTTTTGGGGAGGGGGGAAAGGACCAACCCAAAAAGCACGTTGCCCAAACACCCCTCCTTTCCAAGAACCGTGCCCTGAATCCGTCGGCGTCTTTCGCGGTGCCCAGATCCTGCCGGATCGGAAGTTCCCGTCCGTGATGCCGTTCCCGCCGGACCGGGAGCAGCTGATGCTGTCGGAACCCTCGGGTCTCGGGGGTCGCGATGCGCCAGGGCTTTTCAGCTCCCTTGGACACTTTTTTGGGGCAGCCCTTACTCACCCCCTTTTGGGTTGAGCGGGTTCGGGACCCTACTACAATAGACTACAGAAAAAGTTGGTACCAACTTATTCAAGCCTCTCTACTGGGGGACCTAGCCTTGAAAGGTTGTAGCCAGTTTGGTTTGTTCCGGCTGAAAGATTTGAGGCAGCCGGATGTATTTGGAAACCCCAAACAACTGATCAAAGCTAGTCAAGATCAGTTGACCTGGTCTCAATGTTTGGTCTTCAGTATGGCAACCCGAAGATGATCTCTCCTCTTTGCGTCCATTGGATGCCAAATGTTTTCATTGTTGGATCCCTGCTCCATTTCCTTTGTCTTCCTACATTTTATAATTACAGATTAAATATGAGAAAGAAATAATACTGTTACGACAGAAAAGATCAATAAAAGAGAGGGGGAAACATGTAAAGGAGTGGCTCTTCCTCGTTCCTCGTCCTACCACCTACCGCTCAGCTGTTCGTTTGCAGGATTTTTGGTTGCAAGTGCGCAGTGGCAGCATGACATGTATGAGTTGTCAGCGTGATGTGCGTGTTTGTGCGCAAGCATTGCTCTAGGAGTCCTCGGAAATTGAACCACTGCGGCCAAACGTAGGTGTTGCCCGCGGACGTCCGCGAGCGAGTTTTCGGAACCACTCCAAATCTTGCAGGTGCAGTAGAAACGCGCTTCCGTCATCCTCGCGAGGCCGCCCAAGCTCCGTGCTTGCTCCCCCCGAGCAAGGCTCCTTCTCTCAAGTGTGCCTTTGTCGACTTGCAGCTATTGCAACGTTGAAGCTTTAAAATCCACAAACCCTAAACAACCTAAACCCTACAACCCAAATTGTCATGCTTACTGCTGGTTGGCGCCTCGTGCTTCAAACTTTCAGCGATGGGTGGCAAGATCAATGGGCTAAAGCGTTAACCGTAGGTGGTCGCTTGTCTTGACTCTTAATAAGTATCCACTTGGGCCACCATTTTGGCTCAAGTGGACCTTTTGATCTTTTGTCTTGTGATTTGAAATCTTTCTTTCCCCTACTCTCAAAGCCATGTACGCCCCCGCCTACGCTGGTGCCGCGGTAGCAGAGGCCAAGGCTAAGGCAAAGGCCTCCATGGCAAAGTACCTGGCGAGCCTCGTAAAGAGGGAGGAAGAAGGATGGACCGTTTTGGCTGCTGAGGTCCCTCAGGCACCTGACGAGCGTTTCTTCTCCAGCGCAGATGAGCTGGAGCAGGCCCCCCTTATCCCGGCCAAGCGCAAGGCAGAGGATGAGCCGATGGAAGATGCAGCCCCTGGGGTGGCGCAGGTGCCGAAGGCCCTGACACGCCCCCCAGGGGCGTTCCTGGAGCTCCTGAACCCGCCGGAGGAGGACGTGCCCATGGAGGAGCTCCTGGCGAAGGACGAGAAGGAGCTGCCGATGCCCAGGTTCCCCTCGGCTGCAGCCCGCTTGGAGGAGGCCCGCCTGGATGCCCGGGCAGACGCCAAGTGGCAGAGGCGCCGGGAGCTGATGGCGAAGGTCAAGGAGCAGGCGTCCTCGGAGGAGGATGAGAACCCCGCAGCCCCCCCGCCGGGGGGGAGCGTGTTCACCAAGGCCCTCAAGGTCTCGGAGGGCCTCTACCAGTTCAGCGACGACCAGATGGCGGGCGACTTCCCTTGCTTCGATGCGACCACGGCCACTAGGCTCCGCCGACTGCAGGCCAAGGACGTCCAGCGGCTCCTGCGAGGCTTTGAGGGCCCCCAACTCAAGCAGGGGGGCCTGGAGCGCGTTGTGGAGGCCTTCTACATCGCCAAGATGAAGTACGAGCATGAGGCCCGGCTCAGCACCCCGGGACAGCAGGTTGGCAAGCGCGCTGGCTTGGGGTACGGGGGCCTGGAGAACCGCCCCCTGGGCAAGGTGCCCACATCCTGGATCTGCCCCTGCTGCACCATGCCCTGGGTGAAGAAGGGCGCCACGAAGTGCATGGGGTGCGGCAAGAAGACGGAGCCCATTGACACGGCGACCAACTCGGCCACCCTGGAGATGGCGGGCACGCATTGGCAGTTGACGGTGGATGACCAGGGCAATGCGGTCTGGACGGCGGCCCGGTCCGCGGGTGCCGAAGGCCCTGACACGGACCGGGCCCGCGACCTCAAGCTCAGTGCCTCGGTGGACGTCAGCGAGCTGGCCACCGACCCGATGGCCTGCGAGAACCCGGACCAGGCCAGCTTCTCGGACTTCGTCCCCTCCTCGGTCCGGGCGGTGATCAGGAACTGCCCCATGGAGCTGGACGAGGAGTTTCTGACGGCCCCACCGGGGGAGAGGCCCCCATTGCCAGGCGACAAGGAAGAGGGCCAGGAATGCAGAGCCTTCCACCCGTCTGCGGTGAAGGCCTTCAAGATTCAGACCCGGCTCAACGCCACCACCATCGCCCAGGAGGAGGCCAAGAAGGCGGACCAGGTGGAAGCGGTGGAGCGCTCCGCGGCGGTCCTCCACGAACTTCAAGGGGGGGCCATTGACGGAGGAGGTGATGGAGGCCTGCTCCTGAAGAACCTGGACTTGGACCTCTTCCGTGAGAAGCTGCTGGACAAGCTGGGTGCGGACTGGGGGAGACCCACACCGGAGCTCCTCCAGGCCCAGACCACTGCGGAGGAGGCGAAAGCGAAACACCAAGCCAGACAGGCGAAGGGCTCCCTCGAAACCAGAATGCTCGAGCCCATCGCGCCTCCCTTCAGTGCGTGGCCTAGTGAGGTCCGGGTCGCCATTGAGACTGGGGTCTTCGAGCCGACAACGGCATGGAGGGACTTCAGTATGGACGACCTCACATCCCTCACGGACTCCTACCTTGAGGCCAAGGCGGTCATCTCGCTGGGTAGGAATCCCTTCCCGGCGGCCCTCCTGTCAGATCTGCCGGACCTGACAGGGATCCCCATGCCAAAGGCGGTGGTGCGGCGCGCCCAGGTGCTGAGGGCCCTGACAGGCCGCCCACCATCCCCCCAGCCTCGGGCTCTGGCGTGACGAGCTCAGGTGCCGAGGGCCCTGACAAGCCGTCCGCCACCCCGGGCCTGGACACCAAGGATCCGGAGGTGCAGCTCTCGGTCCTGCGCTGGATGATGAGCAAACGGGTCGGAGAGGTCCGTATCTTTGCGGGCCGCTGGGTCCGACGACCGGGCCCGGTACACGTCCCGGATTGGGCGAAAAACCTCACCAAGGTGAATCCGGAGGCGTTGGAGAAGGGTACGCATCCCAGGAACCACCAGGTGGGTGGACTCCCCTGGGCCAGGTACTCCGTTGATGAGTTGAACCAGCAGGCGAAGGCGGGGGACCGACCCTACCCTGGGGACCTGCGATCCATCTTTTGGGCTGCCCCCCACGATCCGGATGAGGACTTCCACTGGACGCGCCAGATCTCGTCCTGGACACTCCCAGGCCTACTGGGGATGTTCGGGCACAGCTACACCCTGCACCAGCTCTGGGGAGTCTGGGAGTCTCTGCCACTGCTGCAGGGCCCTAGGCAGCGGGGCCCGAAAAACAAGGCCCAGAATCAGACCCGCCTGGACGGCTGGGAGACCCTGAAGGAGGATGCGCGGTGCTTCCTGAAGGAGGAGGGCCTTCCGTTTCCGCAGACAGGACCGGAGTGGCGATTGGTCTACCGGGCCATGGGCAAGGTCCTCGCGGCCCGGGCCTTCCTCACGGACACCCCGGCGGAGGTGATGCAGCTCCCGGTCCAGGACGTGGCGGACTCCAAGGAGCAGATGATCCTGCGGGCGGTATGCGACGAGCGCATCTCGGTCCCGGTGGAGAGCCTCCAGCAGTTCCCAGAGGTGTACAAGGCCCTCATGGACCGCATTGGAGGCCCGGGGGCCCTGGCGGAGGTGAAGGTCAACTGGCGCTGCAACACGAAGCAGTGGTGGGTCGGCGCAGTCCCCGACTCAGTGGCCCCCTCCATCTACCGCAAGCTCGGCTACACCAACGACATGATCAAGCTGATGGGCCTGGACCCCTCCGCCCCTGGGTGCCGGACAGGTGCCGATGGCCCTGACATCCGCCCCAGGGGAGGCGAGGGCGATGAGGGGATCGTTTACCCCCCCATCACGGCGGACAACGTCCACGGCGTGGTGGGTAAGGACTACCGGAAGAAGAACTATCCGGTGGAGATGAAGCATGTCTTCTGGGCGCACATGGAGTGTGGCCTGGTCCTGAGCTCCGTCACCCCGTGGGAACTCATCCCGAAGACAAAAGGGGAGACCCGGGGGGGCTACATGTGCAAGTATTGTAAGGGGTACTGGCGTGCCGGGGGAGGGGGCACCCGCCTCCTCCAGATCCGGGCCGGCAAGGCCATCTTGCAGCTGGTGTTGGACGAGCCGCCGGAGGGCCTCTACAACCGCTGGGTGAAGGAGCGGCTGGAGTACTACCGCCGGGTGGAGCCCTCGGCCCCGTTGCGGGACGTCTCCATCGTGGACCAGAAGGTGCCCAGGTTCAGATTCAGCCAGACCACCCAGACAGGCCACGTCTCCAATGCCATCTGGGAGCTGATTCTGCGGAATCCGGAGGCTGCTGCGCTCAAGCGCATCGATGACATCGCGAAGGGGGCCGCGTGATGATGCGGGACAACGCCATCTTCCGGCACACCATCCAGGACCGCGGCCATCCGGAACGGATGCGCAGCGCACCCCGCAAAAGGGACAGCTGCCGAAGGCGCTGATATCCCCCCCCAGGGAACAGCGCAGGCCCAGACTTGCACCAGGCGAGGAAAATTGGCGCGGCTTGGGCTGATCCGGGGTGCGCCTTGGTTCCCCTCTCTTGTTTGGTTTTCCCTTTTCGGGGCGGCTCCCTGGGTCCCCCTTTTTCCCCCGTTTCCTCCGTTTCGGGGTTGACTTTCCGGGGTTTTGGGGGGCCCCCTGTTGTTTGGTTGGGGTTTGCACCTAGGGACTAGGCCCCCGGCTCGAGTGGATCATGATGATGTGGAGGCCCCGCCTCCCTTCCCCGTTTGGGACGACCTTCCTAGGGGCGCCAACCGCGCTCCAGTTGATTTTGCATGACCTTGGATTTGCACCAGTGCAGTCGGACGGGGAAATCCTCGTGGCGTGCTGCCTGGAATGGGTCAAAAAGGACAAGGTCGCCAACCCGGATGCGGTGGTCTTTGACCCGCGGCCGTGGACACGGATCGTGGGGCTGGCACCTGACGGCAACCACGTCCTGGTGGCCTCGGACACCTACAACTTGATCCTCGCGAGGATACTCGGCTCCCAACCACAACCGCTGGAGGAGGCGGATTTGGAGCTCGCTACTAAGACCCTGCAACAACTTCTGTTTCGTGCGGCAGGCGCCAGGCAATCGCACACCTATTCTCCACTGGAAATGGAACAGGCCATCCGGGACCGCGAAGAGTGGATCCTTTCCGGATCGATTGAGGCCCCGGATGTCCTGGCAGTGGCCAACAAGTGGCGGCATTGGAAACCAGGGAAGATCAAGACCCAATTGCCGACATCTCAGAGAGCGTTGGAACAACACTTGAGGGCCAGGTGGTTGGAACGCCTCCTGGGATACTTCATCCCCTTCCGGCACCAGATCCCCTACATGCACCAGGTGATGGGGGCCAGGGAGCTGGAGGAGTTTGGCCACCTCTTTGGTGATGCCCGGTTCCGTACCATCCGGGCACACTGCTTGGCCTATGAGGGCATGCGCAAGATCGGCTTCCAGAACCTCCCCTGGACGGCCGGCGACGTCCGGCACCTCATGAACCAGGCGGTCACGTTGGAGGTCACCCCGGCGAAGCTCCAGAAGTGGTGGGGCACTTTAAAGTGGCTCTCCATTAAACTCGGCATGCTCAACGTTGACGAACACAAACAACTCCTGGAGAAGCGGAAAGCCATCCAGGAGACGCTGGTGGACACCCAGGTCAAGCCACAGCGCAAGGCGGTGGTTCCGACCCGGGCAATTGTTTGGGCCCTGGAACAAGGGGCAGAAGGGGCCCCGCCGGAGAACCGGGTCCCGGAGCTGACCAAAGCAGTGGACAGGTACATCATGGCGATGGCCAGGTTCAACCTGGCCTGCAGTGCGCGCTTCAACGACGTGCAGCACACCTCGCCGCAGACGGTCAAGTCCACGAGCAACACCCTGGAGCTGCTGGCCTGGCAAACGAAGACCACGTCGGCAGTGGCCATCAAACGGAACCCGGTCCCGCTCATCGCCCCATTGTTCTCCTTCTCGGGGGCCAGATGGTGGATCCCCTTGGAGCGGTGGTGGAAGAGATTCAGGGCCTCGGAGGAGTTCCGCGAGATGGACTACCTGATCCCCACGATCAACAAGGACAGGACGGGCTTCATCCCCCGCCCAGGAACCCCAGACAGGTCCCTGAGGTGGCTCAAAGACGCCTTGGGGAAGCAGGGCGCGCCAGTCAAGGACGTGGCTGAACTCTCATGGTACTCCTTCCGGGTCTTCATGCCGGATTTGGCATTCCAGGCGCACATACCGAGGGACCAGCGCCAGTACCTGGGAAACTGGTTCAAGGAGTCCACGGCGGATGTCTACACCCGGGAGAAGCGACACGTGGTGTGCTCCATCTGGGACCAGGTCCTCCAGAAGCTCCCGTCCATGCAACTCGAGGCAGGAAGGGCGGTCCGAGTCGACCTCGGACATGAGGACTGGGAGGACAAGGTGGAGTGCCCGGCCTCACCGAAGGCCTTGTTCAAGGAAGTCCCGGACACACCGCCCTCGAATGCCAGCTGGGATGTGATCCCCGCCAACAAGCCGGCCATCACCAAGATGGCTGCGGATGAGGTGCCCCCGCCTCGGGGTCCACTGACGGTGGTAGCCACCACGGCCCGAAAGGGTCCCACCAAAGCTTACAGCATGCACCTACTGGACACAGATGGAGTCACAGTGGGGTGCGGCTGGAGGCCGGGACCGCTCAAGATTTCGGAGCTGGCGGAGCAGGACTTCCATGCTGAGCCGGAGGTGTACCTGGGATGCACCAGATGTTTCCGGCATTTCACCTTCCCGAACACGTGGATGGCCGTGGAGCCCTACGCAGCACAGGACTCCGAGGCCTCCATCTCCCTCTCCTCGGACACCGACGAGAGCGTGGACACTCAGTCGGACAAGGAGGCGGTCGTCCTCCCGGAAATTGAGTGAGGGGTGGAAAGCGCAGGTGCCGAGGGCCCTGACACGCTTCCCCCCATGCCTCAAGGCAAGGAGGCAGGGGGAGAGGGCGCAGGTGCCGAGGGCCCTGATACGCCCTCCCCGACACCCCCAGAACCCCAGCCCCGCGGCCAGCGAGGAGCGCAGGTGCCGAAGGCCCTGACACGCAACCCCGAAGGGGCCTGGAGGGGGGAGACACAGGTGCCGAGGGCCCTGAGATGTTCTCACCCATCCCAGGGGGCCAGTGCCCCGGGAACCAGGGGACACAGGTGCCGAGGGCCCTGAGATGTCCCCGGGCATCCCAGGCGGCGGATTGACGGGGTCCGCACCGGGTGGACCGCAGCCGGACCGCTGGACGCACAGGTGCCGAGGGCCCTGAAATGCGACAGCGGGACCACACGGCATACGTGGAGGGAGGACCTCCCCAACGACCAGCTCGTCCGTTGGTATTGGCAGCTGATGCGATCCGTCCGTTGGGGATGGCATCAATTCTACTCCCATCAGCTGCTGAGGGGAGCTGCCCAGTGGAGCTGGGCAATCCTCCCATTTTGGCACTAATCCTTATGCGGCGTAAAGGATGCACCGTTTCGCGATTAAGGTACCAGTAGCACCAATGTGGTGCTTTGAAGAGTCTGGGCTAAAGCGTTAACCGTAGGTGGTCGCTTGTCTTGACTCTTAATAAGTATCCACTTGGGCCACCATTTTGGCTCAAGTGGACCTTTTGATCTTTTGTCTTGTGATTTGAAATCCCGCCCACCCACACCATGGCGGCGACACCAGATGAGTTGGTGGCACCACCACAGGAAGTTCCTGGAGTGTACACGGACGCAGTGGCTAAGCTCCACAAGACCGCCAGGAACCTCATGGTCCTCAAGGGCATCCCGTGGTTCATCCAAGCGACACTGTCGGATGAGGGCTTTGTCTCGATGGAGGACCTCGCGACCCGGTGGGACTCGCCCGACCGTGCAAGGGAGACGGCGCCGGGGGAGTTGGGCTTCGCCCCCAACAACCACCACTACACGGATGTGACCTCCCGGCTGATCGCGGCCCGCATGTTCCAGGTGGTTCACGCGGCTCAACGATCCATGGGAGTTGGGGCGCATGCAACAGCGGGACCCGGGCCACACACGCCCGGGGACACCGCCCCGAATCTCACGGTCTCGTGCGAACGGGGACAGCTGGAGAGGGTTTGGGAGGAGAAGACCAAGCTCACCAAACCCAAGCTGGCCCTTCAAGGAAGCGACCAGCTGGTGAAGCGCCAGTTCAAGCTCTGCGCAGGAGGCGAGATCGGTTTCATCCCCATGAAATACCTGGTAAGCGCACTCCCGGAGCCAGGAGAACGGCCATGGAAGACCACTAAGAAGAGCACGGTTGATGGCTGGGACCGGGAGGATGAGGTGGAAGAGCGGGGCGAGCCCAAAACTCGCCACCAGCTCGAGAGGATGCACGCGGTGTTCCGCAACACCCTCCTCATGTGCGTCCTCTCGTTCCCGCAGTTCGGCCAGTTCGACATCACCCGGGAGGACTTGGAGAGCTGGTACGAGTGGTTCTATGGTGAGGACATCGGGGGCCGTTTTCCCCCGCCAGAGGACCACGTCCTGGCAATTGCCGAACGCAACGCATGGCGAAAGATTCACGAGAAGATGCATGAGGGCAACACCCTCAAGGCGGCCATGCTGTCGGTCAGGCAGGACACATTGTTCTGGACACGTGAGGTCTATGAGAAGATCAAGACCTTTTCCAGGGGCCGCCCATCAACCAGGACATCCATGGACTACGCACCACCTCAGAAGGGCAAGAACAAGTCCAAGGGCAAGGGGAAGTCCAAGGGCAAGCCTGGGAACAAAGGGAAGGGTAAGACCCCCCACCTGAACAATCAGGCGTCCCGGGGCGGTAACAAGCAGGCAGCCACCGACCCGAAAGGGAACCAGTTCTGTAACAACTGGATGCGCGGGCGCTGCCCGGGCAACTGCGGCCGCACCCACAAGTGCAACCTCATCCTGGCAATGGGCCGCATCTGCCTGGGGGACCACCTCCCGCAGGACTGCCCGGGTTGACTAGGGGCGCTGACCCCTACCCCCCGGGAGGCCTCAGGTGCCGAGGGCCCTGATAAGGCCCGGGGGGGCGAGAAGGGGCGCAAACGCCCCAAGCAGGCACAGAAGCCCCCTCCTGCAGGTGCCGAGGGCCCTGACACAGGGGGGGGACAGGCCAGGTGGCGGCCATCCTCGGCGGAACAAGGATGGGGACGGCAGAACCAGCGTGCACAACGCCCTCGCCGTGATCAGAACAGCCACACAACCGGCACAACGGCGGCGCCTCAGTCCCGAGCCACAGGTGCCGAGGGCCCTGATATGGCGGGGACGGGACGGTTCCCCGCAGGTGCCGAGGGCCCTGACACGGGGGGCCGCACCCAGAAGGCCCGAGTGCCGGATGACTGGCAGCACACCGCAACGCCAAGGGACACTCCCAGGAAGCAGCCGATCCCACTTCCGGCGCCCAACATCATCAAGCAGGACCCGGTGGTTTTCCACAAGAGCTCGGTGGGGCTGAATGAAGGGGGCCAACGCCTTTCAGCTACCCCCCTGACAAGTCCAACGGAGCCGTCACCGGGATTGGACATCTTCCCGTGGATGGAGAACATCCCTGAGCGTCTGGTACAGCGGCTGAGATGGACACAGGGCACATCGCCCAAAGTTCCATCCAGTGGGCCCATCATTGTCCTGCTCTATGCAGGCAAGGAAGACCCAACTTCCTTGGACAGCTGTCTTCATGCCAACTACCCACACCTTTCCAGCATGGTGGTGGCGGTAGACATCCTACGGTCTGGACCAAAAGGGGACCACGATATGCTCCAACCCGAGCTGTATGGAGCTCTTTGCACGGCAGCAAAGCAGGGCCGAGTGGTCTTCATTGGAGGAGGACCCAACTGCAGGACATGGTCCATCCTGCGCCACATACCAAAACCGGGGGCTCCCACCCCGGTGCGAGGGCGCACTCCAGAGACACTTTGGGGCCTTCCACACCTGGACCAGGCCGCCCAGACTCAACTTGATGATGACAGCATCCTCATTCTGAGACAGATGTACATCACCAGCCTGGCAAGGGCCTCACGAGCGGCGGTTTCTCTGCCAGGGCCCAGGTCCTTCCTGGAACACCCGGAGGACCCAGTGGTGAGCAGCTCGCTGCCCAAAGCCAAGGAATGCTCATCCTTCTGGATCACAGAGGAGGGGCAGCTTTGGATGGAGGAGAACTCCTTGACAGCAATCTCCTTCGACCAGTGCCGCCTGGGCCAGCTGGTCAAGAAGGCCACTACGCTGGCCACGGATCTCCCGATCCAGGACTGGGATCAAATGCGGTGCACGCATCAGTCACATGTGGGCACCAACGAGTCCTCGACTCTTAGCAGATACCCTTGGGATATGATGGCAGGCCTGGCCAAAGCCATCGCTGTGTCACTCGCAGCGCCGGGGCACATCCGGATCCCCTCACAATTTCCGGGAAACCCCAAGGAACCACCTAAGGGGCGGGGGTCGGACCCCCCAGAAAAACGGGGGCCCAGTCAAGGAGGCGGTCCCTCCTCATCACACCAGGGCTCAAAGCCCGGAGGCAAGAATGCCCCGAAGCCCCGCCTGCACGGGCAGTTCCCCCCCGATGGCCGGAGATGCGGAACAACTGGGGAAGGAGGGACAGGGGGACCAGGTCCTGGACCGCCCCGAATGCCTGCCCGCTTTCAGGGTCCCACACCTCACTGACCGGGTGGCGATTGTCCAATTGGGTTTCCGCTCACGCCCCCTGAGGGATGGGGGGGGAAAACCTTCCCTAGGGAAGGCTCTTCCCCCCTTTGGGCGCCCTGATCATGACCCTTACCCGGCCCTGGATTGACAAGGTCCGAATGTCCCTGGCATCAGGTGCCACCACACACCCCTTCCAGGAAGCCGACCTCGAGGAGCTGCGGGCTATCCTAGGACCGAGGCACCTCCATGAACGATGCCCAGGCCTGGACTTAGTGTCGCACTTGGCATCCCTTTCAGGTGACCCTGATTGGGAGTTCCCCCTAACACTGAAAGAGGGGGTCCCCTTGAAAGTCTCGGACCCTACCTTGACCTCCCCGGGAGTTTGGCCCACTAAGGAGGAGCTTAAGGGAGAAGCCTGGCTGGGGGAAGATCCCCCCCCGCCAGTGGCTCATGATAACTACCCAACGGCTGAACTCTTTGCCAAGGAAATCGAATCAACCTTTTACGAGGAACGAGCCTTGGACATGGTGGACGGGCCCTTCACTCGCTCCGAGGCGGCAGAGAGGTGCCGCTGCAAACCGGAGGAACTTTGCCCGGGCCCCCTTGCAGGGATTGATGAGTCGGACAAGATCAGGACGATCTATGATGGCTCAAAAGGGGGAGCAAACGCACACATCCAGGCTCACACGGAGGAGAAGACCACCGCACCGATGGTTGGAGACTGCCTCCATGCCATCCACTGGCTCAGGACAGCGGCGGACCATCCTCATCTACTCCGAGCCCCATCCTCGGGCACTGATGAGGAACCTCGGGATGTTCACCAGCCGGTGCAGGGGCAGTCCCCAGGTCGGGGGACCCCCACAGCACCAGCCTGCAGTCCCCAGGTGCCGAGGGCCCTGAGAGGGACCCCCACAGCACCAGCCTGCCCCCAGGTGCCGAAGGCCCTGATAGGGGCAGACCTCCGGCGGCCTGGACGTCTCTCCGCGGTCAACACCCTCAGAAAAGGGGCCACTCCCAGGTGCCGAGGGCCCTGATAGGAGGGCCCCATTCCCCCCAACCCTGCAGGCACGGAACGCCCTGGGGGGAGCAGGGGGGAACCCCTGACGTGGCAGCCGCCGACACAGGGGGAAACCTTCATCATCCTCAAGGCGGATGTCACCAAGGCCCACAGGCGCATAAAAGTGCTCCAGAAAGACTGGAAATACCAGGTGGCCTGCATCCAGAACCGGTGGTGGGTCAATAGAGTGGGCACGTACGGCATGGCCTCGGCACAACTGTACTGGGGAAGAAAGGCATCCTTGGTGCTCAGACTCTTGTACTACATCTTCCCTCAGGTGGACTGGCACTTAGTCTTTGTGGACGACTACTGCTGGGTCCTCAGATGCAGCAGGGCGGACTGGGACGCCACAGCCATCCTGGCCACTCTTCTGCAGGCGGACCATGCATGGGTTGGTGGTTGGTGCTCGGACGTGCCCAACCCCGACAAGTCCCGAGTGAAGTGGTTCCAACACAGAATCACACCGGAGGGCGAGCCGTGGGCCTTCACTACTGGGGACCCGCAGCGGGCGATAGCGGCCTTGGAGCTCTTCGGCCTCCTCCTTTTGGTGAGGGCTGTTCTGCTTTGTGCAGCCGGCTCGGCTTCTCACACTAGGATTCTGGTTGCTAGTGATAACCAGGGAAACGTTTTCTCCCTGCTTAACGATTCCACTCGCAGGATGCCCAATGCGGCCATCCTCATGGAAATTGTGTTAACACTGCATGACCACCAGGTCATGTTAGGACCGTCGCATGTGAAGCGCGACTTTAACACATGGGCGGATGAACTTACTCATCCGGACCCGCAATTTCCGACTGAGAACCGGGTCTTCCCCTCAGTCGAAAGCGAATTGATCAAGCTGATCTTCGCTACTTTCCTTCCTCACCCATGATGCCGGGAGGGCATCCGGTGAGGTGGGAGGATTCCTCCCTCGCTGTGGGAGTGGCATCAATTCTACTCCCATCAGCTGCTGAGGGGAGCTGCCCAGTGGAGCTGGGCAATCCTCCCATTTTGGCACTAATCCTTATGCGGCGTAAAGGATGCACCGTTTCGCGATTAAGGTACCAGTAGCACCAATGTGGTGCTTTGAAGAGTCCGGGGCATGTCACTCCCTTTGGCCATCCGAATTCACACTTACCATTCTTAGCATTACCTTTTTGCCCTTAGAATGTTTCCTGTCATTCCAGCTTGAGTTGGGGGACAACGTGAACGCTAGTGCCTAAGCACGAAGACATCAATGTAGCACACATACTGTGCAGACATCTTATGCACATGTACGTCTCTGATTTTCTCTCTCCCTCTCCCGCTCTCTCTATCTCTCTCTCGAATATATATATATATTATTATATTATATGTATATATATATATATATGTGCCCCGGCTTCTGCACCACGCTTCTGGGGTGGGCAATCGCAATTTGCAAAGCCACGAGGCCGCGAGAGAGAACCATCCAGGAGGCTTGGAGGGGGGTGCTGCACAAGATGGTTTCCACTGGCCGCAGACCTTTGCCCCCAGGAAAACTCGCTGGTGCTCAGCAGGAAATGAGGGAATAGCCCTTACACGCCATCCCTTGTGGTTTTCCTTTAATGGGACCCCTGGGTTCATTCCCTCATTCCCTGCTGAGCACCAGCAAGGAAATGGGGTATGGACCCTTTTTTTTGTGGCTACATAGTGGCTGCATATCCCTGTACACCGCAGGGCCCCTGGAGTGGTGGTTCAGGGGTAGTGGAACCGTCTGATAAATTCCTACACCCTCAAGAACTGAGGTCTCCAAAAACGGCCGCAAGAAGAACGGAGAAAGACGGATGCTCCTCGCAAAGCAGGTGCTCCCATGATCTTTAGTGCGAGCTCACTTGGGGCAAAACAGGTTTGGAATTGTTGCTCTGCAGACTGGGTGGCAGTTCGTGTCCCAGGATTGGTTCCAAGTGGCAACGGATGGCAACGGATTCAATTGCTTTGATTCTGGAGATTTGTCCAAGCAACTCCAAGTTCCGCCTGTGGCAAAGGAGCTTGTCGTGAATGCTGGCAGAGAGTGCAATCAAGAGAAGCGTTTATTGGCTGCTCTTGAGTTTGACCTCCAAGCAGTAAACGGTTTGGCAAGTGTGTGTTTCTTCGGGAGGCAGTTGACCAGCCCTGTCTCCAGCGAGCAATGCTTATTTGGGAGTCACATTTAGCAAGGTCATATAGTGGCCCTTGCAACCATTGTGGGAAGGATCAATTGATTGCAACCGTTTTCATATCAACCAACGACCAAGGGCCAGGACCTAATTTCTCCAAAACCGCTAGCACAATTATACTTCCAACACACATTGAACACTACCTCCGCACAAAAAACAAAGTTAAACACCACGAGCAAAAACGTGTGCAGCAATTGCGGCAATCAAGCAGTAACGCCGTTGCAAAAAAAAAACAACGCACATCTCCCCTTGTTTTGAGTTGTGCCCCGCAGGAGCCAGGCTCTGATGAGGAGGCATTGAGCGTTCGGTCTCTTAGTTGCTTGCCGATTGTCCAGTTTGTGTTGTTGTGTTTTCGGCCATGCTCAAGTATTGCATGGCCTACATATTGCAATCAAAGGGAACAAGGACGCCGCACAATGTACCGTAGTTGACTGTAAGTTACCATTATGTGTTTTTTTTTGGGGGGGGGGTGAGTATTCTTTGGTTTGCTTGCAATGTTTGGGGCATGCACCATACCTACCCTCCCTTCAAGAAACATGGAGCTCCACAAGGCCCTAATCCAAGCGGGCAGTAGGTCTCTGGAAAAGAGATTTGAGTGCCCTTAGACCGGGGCGAATTGCCTTCACGAAGCTTGTGAGATTGCACATGTGCTTTTGATAAAAGATGAAGCTGTGCTTGTCAGAGTAATGTTTTTCGTGTGTATCTTGCACCACACTGATGGTTGCATGCCTTTCTCTTGGTCATGTCGCTCTATGAGGGGGGGGGTTGTCAAATGTGGGCGGGTCATGCACCTCTCTGCTTTCTGCTTCCTGAGACTTCAGGCAACGGGCCGCGACGGGTGCCTGGGGAAACCAAAGAGGGAACTGACCGATTCTGACTGTGTCACTTGCCCAAAGCGAAAAGCCAACCTTTTGACCTTTTGGCTTCCCCTTTTTGGTTTCCATTTTTAGTCATGGCCCCAAAAGGTGATC
This sequence comes from Effrenium voratum, assembly GCA_963377175.1. Classification (NCBI taxonomy): domain Eukaryota; class Dinophyceae; order Suessiales; family Symbiodiniaceae; genus Effrenium; species Effrenium voratum. Next base: position 86,472 of record CAUJNA010003568.1, read on the forward strand.
ACCTTTTGTTTCTGGGTCCAAACTGGGCAACTCAGGACTGTGGCGATCCATTGGGTGCATGGGAGCTCCCCCATTGCTCAGCTGTGAGCCAGAGTCAGGATCACCAGCCGTGTGAAGAGGAGTTCTGTGGCTTTCAATGCGTGTTTAAAAACTGAGACGTTGCCTTCAAAACGTCTTGGGCTTCCCAAATCCCGGTCTTGTGTCGTGGGTCAAAATTAAACCACAAGGATATGGACCGCAGGTTTTGGTCCATGTTTCCATTTACTAAGGTTCCCTTTTGGGTACCCCATTTGACCCACGGCCATATGCGCTTCTGCTTCTCAAGGATTTCTCCTGTCAGGCACTCGATGCGAAATCCCTGGGTCGCAGTCGTCGACCCAGTTTTTGGTCAACTCGCAGGAACAAGTGCCGCTTTTCTGGGTTTGCGAGTGGCCTTGCCACGATCTGCGTCTTCAGTCTTCATTGTGCCCCACCCCACCCCACCCCGCCGCACCCCACCCCACCCCACCCCACCCCACCCCACCCCACCCCACCCCACCCCACCCCACCCCACCCCACCCCACCCCACCCCACCCCACCCCACCCCACCACCCCACCCCACCACCCCACCACCCCACCCCACCCAGGACGCGGCTTATGCGCAACACACCTGCACACCTGTGCACTCTCGCACCCAAACACCCCTACCCTCCTAACTGGCCACACCCAGGCACCCATGCTTGCACACCACTTTTACCATGCGAGCGCAAATGCCTAAAGCAAGACACAGTGTGGTTTGCTTTGTATTTGTTTGCTTTCTCAGCAAAAGATTCAGGCAGGTTCTCTAGAATGGGACGCGCGTGCCGTCAGGAATGGGAAGAGCCCAACGTCCCAGGCGGGAGAAGTGGCATCCTCGCCGGTGAGTCAAAGCGAGCTGGTTCCAAAATGAGCAACCCTGGCCCGGGCCGGGGACCATTTTTCTTTGTCAGGTGTCAGCCACTGGTTTCACGCTGGGACAGAGTTTGGGTACAGCACCTACAAGTCACTGGTGTTTCAACGGCATGTGACATTTGCTTATGTATGACTTGTGTGTGTGTGTGTGTGTTCTGATGATTATGTCGAGTCGTGCTGTTGATTTGCATGCACGTGTGTTCTTTGAATAGAGGAAAGTCCCTCCGCGGACGACACATTCCAGAAGCTGGACATGTCCGTTTTCAGTGTTAGGAGAAGTTGAAAGCAATTTATCATAACGGGGCAGTATTAGCCACTTCGGACTCCCACTTGTGTGGAAGCCAGTAGTGCAAACCGCTATGGCGAATCGTTGGAACATATTTTTCTTGCTGGTGCAAGCCGCCGGGAATGTGGGAACGAACCCAGCGGTCCCCTTCAAGGACACCCCCTGGAGGGTTTAATAGGGGTCATTCCCTCAGTTGTTCAGTGGCACCCTTTTTCCCTTGTTCCTTTTTTTTTTTAGTGGCTGCCCCACTAAAAATTCTAAGCCACACCACCCCATTCTGAAGAGCTAACCCAATTTTCCCCCAAAATGGATGCAACAACAATTGCCATCGAAGCAGTCCACCCAAGCAAGGCTAAAACTCAACTGTTCCCATTCTCTCCCTTTGCCGACTCCCAGCAGCCCACCAGGCATCTCCCAAGCAGGGGCGGTCAGCCTTGCCCTTCTTGTTTTGCCCACATCCATGTCATGAATCATTGCCAAGGCGACACTGACAAACATAAAGCTCGTGGCTTCACGGCAAGCATTGAAGCACCCTCCTGATGGCACCGCGGGCCCCTCAGCAGCCAACCCACCAAAGTGGTGCCCGCGATCCAATTCTCCACAAACTTCCAATTCACTTCCTCATTCTTTCAAGGGGGGCCCACGCAGCAGCCCACGCAGCAGTTGTCATCACTTTCGGAAGGAAAGACGGAAATCCTAGAAAATTGGATGCTTGGAAAGAATGGGTTTTAACCGAAAATATGACCTCATACAATACTTCCCATTCTTTATGGTTTTCCAATTTCCACCCAAAACAGATGCAAAAGCAAAAATAATATAAACAGGGACACACTGATCTTTGATCGAAAGAACGATGCAGGGGGACAGAATGATGGGGTGGGGAAAGAAGGGAAACAATGATGGTTGTTGGGAAAGAACGATGGTTGGGGAAAGAACGATGGTTGGGAAAGAACGATGGCCCTGGGGAAAGAACGATGGTTGCAGGGAAAGAACAATGCCCCGGAAAACAGAACGCTGCCAGTAAGATCGATGGCCTGCAGCGGCATGACTTTGGCAGGTCAGGGGAAGGGGTTGTCTAGTCTATTGGCCCTACCGCTAGCCCGCGGGACAACTTTCTGCATGCGTCAGTGCTCGCTGCAGAAAACATCAAAAACTGAGCCGAAACCGGCTGGAAAGACCGATCGTTGCACTGAGTGCGCGTGTGACGAAAGAATGGGGAATCAACCCTTAGAGAAATGGTCTTCCCCAAGAAGGGTCCCCTTTTTTTCCAGGGTCGCTGAACAACTGAGTTCCAATTCTCATTCCCCGATTTGGCACCAGAGCAACACGATTTCTTCCCCGATTTCTGGGTGTCCATGACTTATCCGTCCGTAGGCGGGCCATGGCGTCGGCTCTCCGAGTGAGCATCTCAGAGATGCTCACTCGGTTCGCACGCCTGACGCCAGAACGGTGTCCTTTTGAGCGGTTAGTCTGGTTGGAAGATGGGTTCCACTGCTTTAGGTTGGTTTTATGCCCCATCTACGAGGGAAACCCATTTGGCCAGAGACAATTCGGCAGGGTGTTTCTGGCGCTCCTGTTGGGGTCTTTCCCTTGTCCATCGTGCTCAAAGTTGACACTCCCAACATGAAAGAACTGCGCGCCCATGCGTCCACTGCTTTTTTATGATCACCGAGGAATAGGAGCTCGATAGTTGAATTCTATTTATTTGGGTCGTTTGCAGCTGGCCTCATCTTCCATGTGTCGCGTACCTGACCCAGCACCGATGGCTCTCTTGTTTTAGGTGGCTTTGTGCGGAAAACCAAAAAGACCATGTGCTCCTGGTATGTCTTTTTTGTTTGTGAAGACAGAGAAACACACATATAAATAAATAGACAAATAAATATGTAATTATATACGTACAAGTATAAATGCTATTGAAATAGAAGCAATCAAGAATCATGTGATGCCATAAGGAATTGCACCATGCAGCAGATCATCATTTGATAGTGAATATACTATTCTGAGTAGGGCACAGAAGAAGGATTGGTTCCCCTACGGTTATGACCCGCATCCAAGAAGGAAAGCGTCTCTCACTCAATGGTCGCATTGCTGGTGTCCGAAAACAAGAAAGGATATGCTGCAGGTTCAACATGTCCCCGCCTCCCCCCGCCCCCATCCCCGCAACATCCGCTTTCGAGCCCAGATTCGCAAGGTTAATATAACAAGTGCACGATTCCCTCGCTCTCGAACAATAAGGAGGCTGAACAAACCAACATGTCGTCTTCTACTTTCACCCTTTTGTACTCAAAGTGTCCTTACTAAAGTTTCATTCCCTGAGTTTGTAGACTTAAACATTTTGGGAGTACCATTGTTTGTGACAAACAATGAGTTTCCGGTATTTTTGGGGCTGCACTCAGCTGAGTCTTTTCAGTAGATCGAGAGGTTCCAACCGCTGGCAGCCGGCACCTCCGTGGTCTTCGACAGCACGCCGCCGCTCGGCTGCCACGCTCTCGCATCGGAATTCGGAAGGTTCGGCAGGCGAGTGGGGTCTGATTTTAGCATCAAAAGGCTCCCATTGAAGAAGGATTCTGCAGAAGAAAAAAACAAGTAGCAGGCCTCAATTCCCTTTCTAGGTCCCCCAGTAGTGCCCCCTTTCACCCTGTTTTGGGGGAGGGTTCCCCTACTAAAAGAGAGTACAGAAAAAAGAAAGGGTACCAACTTATTCTAACCTCTGAAGGACCCAGAGGTAGCGGGCCTCAATTCCCTTTGTTTTGGGCCTCCAATGCCTTTGCTTTGCGCGGGACTGGGCTGGAACCTAGGGGTGGGGACTGAGAACCTTAGGTTTGGCGACTGGCCTCAGATTTTGTGACCGTACGCCGATGGAACCACTGGGTACAGTTGTCCGGATTCCGGATACTGAGAAAGTGTTACTTTAGGGGTTTAGGGGTGTAGGGGTTGTGAATTACTTTTTCAACTATGACCAAATTATGAGCAAGTGACCATATGCGACTGGGTGGGTGCCCTTTGCAAGGGCTTCCTTGTGACCCGGCGAAAGGTTTGGATGACAAGGTTGATTGAAACGGCCCGCTTCTCAACTTTAGTATTATCAAAAATAGAATCGACTCAGATCGACGCCACTCGAATTGGCCATGTTATTTCAAGGACCGCCACAATCAGCAGCACCCATTTTCCCAAAAAGTCGGCCGATTGTGTGAGGCAGGTCCCGAGTAAGTGGATATTACATGGTTGTTGTTGGGAAACATTTTACATGTTTGCTTACTGTGGTTCCGTGGGAAACCCCCACTTAACTGCTAAGATTCAAACATTGTTGCTCCCTTCCAACATCAACCAAGATTATAGTGCGGCACAAAACGTCCCAGCAAATTGTCGAAGCCTCAGTGAATGCAGGGTGCGCCACCCTTCAGCTAGGGCAGTGGGTTCCACAAGTGGTGGTTATTTTGCTGGGTAGGATGTGCGTTTGAATTGAGCATATTGAGCCAACAAAAACAGGGCGTCCGGTTTCCATCAGAGGCTACTGTGAGAGCAAGCGGCTGTGCCTATACCAGAGCTCACTTGCTTGAGTCATCTCATGTTGGGAGGTTCGATAAGCTGGCAGGTTTCCCTGTGGTTTTAGGTTTCGGTTTCCGGAGACGTGCCCTTAATTTGCATCACGTACCACCCATTTAGTCAGGGTACAACTCTTGAACCTTTGAAAATCACATCCAAAGAGTGTCCTCATATCCTTTGAAGTGAATTTGGAGACACCGAGGCATTATGGCCGTGTTTATCCTGGACACTTGGACAACATGTACTTGGTGGAAGCGCTGAACGTGTGGCTGGCGCAGGTTAAAGATGTATGATGTGGTGAAGCAAAACCGGAAGATGACCTGGCTCAAACCCCCAAAAAAAAGAAAGCCAGCAGGAAATCGGGCTTACTCACCATCCAATGTCATGGGACACAACGAACATTGCAACATTGAAACTCACCCGTGGTTGTGATCCCACAGACCCAAGACGGCTCGGGGCTGGGGGCTCAGGGCTCGGAATCTTCATGGCTGGGTATCCGCTTTCAGTTTACCCATCAAAGTTGGTTTGGCCAGGAAGACTCTGTTCCATTCGCCTTCACGGGGTCGGTGCACTTTCATGTTGGACGGGTGGCCGCTCAGTGTTGCGCGGCATGGCCTTTTTTTCCTTTTGGCGGGGTTCAAGTGACAGTGGAAAGCCACTGGCAGTGGCAACATACCAGCTCTGCAAAATCAAGAATGGAACCTTCCCTCTGCTTCCAGTGACCTCTATAGGTGACCACTGTAGGTTTTGTATCATGGTTTCCCCTGGTTGCCTACCAATGGAAAAACTAGAAATGCGCAAAAAGCCAGAACCAGGTTGAACCATAGTGGCAGTCTAACCCTGATCCCTGTGTAACAAGCAATTTTGTTGTTTGTGTTCAAAGGGTTGTTCCTTTGGTCACCTAGATCACTGAGCTTTTTGTTTTTTGTTTAGGACCTATCTGATAAATGCTCCGTTGGAGTGATTTCTTCTTTCTGACCTCCCGGGCAGTGGACCGGCATCTTGGAACGGCTTTCTGCACATGTCCATCGTCTCAAAACAAACACAGAAGCAAGCAAGCATGCATGCATGCATACGTACAAACGTACAGTTACATTCGTACCTACGTACATACGTACATACGTAGAAATGTATATACATACGTACATATGTACATACGTACGTAGACATGCGTACTTACGTACAGAACAAGCACATACGTACATACCTACATACCTGCATATCCACATACCTACATACATACGTCCATACGTGCATACCTGCATACCTGCATACATACATGCGCACAGACAGACAGACAGACAGACAGACAGACAGACAGACAGACAGACAGACAGACAGATGGACAGATGGACGGACAGACAGACAGATAGACATACAGACAGACATACAGACAGGCAGACAGACAGACGGACAGGCATACAGACACACAGACACACAGACAGACAGACAGACAGACAGACAGACAGACAGACAGACAGACAGACAGACAGACAGACAGACAGACAGACAGACAGACAGACAGACAGACAGACAGACATACAGACAGACAGACAGACAGACAGACAGACAGACATACAGACATACAGACATACAGACAGACAGACAGACAGACATACAGACATACAGACATACAGACATACAGACATACAGACATACAGACAGACAGACATACAGACATACAGACATACAGACAGGCACACAGACAGACAGACAGACAGACAGACAGATGGACGGACAGACAGACAGACAGATAGACATACAGACAGACATACAGACAGGCAGACAGACAGACGGACAGGCATACAGACAGACAGACAGACACACAGACAGACAGACAGACAGACAGACAGACAGACAGACAGACAGACAGACAGACAGACAGATAGACAGACAGACAGACAGACAGACAGACAGACAGACATACAGACAGGCACACAGACATACACAAAAACATAAGCAAACACGTTCTGTGTCTAGCAACAAAACGGTGGTCATTTCTCCCATGGCAACTGGCGTTCTGAAATTCCTTCACCCCAAGTTGTGGCGGGCCAAATGAATTTGAGTTCGAAAGCTGTGGATCTATCAGGCCATATCTCTGCGGCCCAAGCTGGCGAAGCAATTGTTCCTGTGCTATGACCAGCAGCCCCTCGTCGCTGGCAAGGGTGGGGCTGGTGAAAACAACCAGCCGGTGCTCCCCGCAGGGCAGCTGGGAGGTTGATTGAACTGTGGCTTGTTGAAATGCCCAACAAAAGCTTAATTCCCCGATCGACCAAAGCTTCAACCACCCCAATGGAGAAATATCCTTATGGCCTCCTTCTTGGGTTCAGCTAATCATAGAGCCCTCAAACATGGATGGAACATGTTCGTCATGTTCAAGGGAGCCCTAGATTCGTTCAGCTGTATCCAAAATGCTTCTTGCGGTCTGCTTTGGAGTCATAAGCAGTTTCATCATCCTGCTGGCCGCTATGGCTGGAAGATTGCTGAACAGCAGGCAGTCATTTCCTGGTTTGGGGTAGATTCTCGATATTGCCCCCCGTGATTTGAGTCACAATGAAGCCCTCAAGTTTGATCAGACTTCTGGTCCATCCGACTTCTGGAGGCCGGATTTCCATTGCGCTTTCCCTCCAGTCTGGAAGCTGATCAGGGAGTTTTGGAGCTCGTCCCAAGCAGGTCGCTGTGTCTCTATTCGACAGCGGGCTGGGCGGGGTTGGGACAAGTGGGGTGCAGAGGGAACCCCATTCAGCGCCGCCTTTGAACGGTGTCCAAGAAGGGGTCCACAATTTTGACAACCCCCAACGAATCTTTGTAAGGGAGCGTTTGGTCCTCATTAAATTTGAAAATGAGTTTGATACCGACCACCGAGTTCTTGTTGGGAATGGTTGGGAGGGTCATGTCCATATCATATTTCCTACTAAGAACAAGCAAATCATGGAAGCCGTAAACCAACAGGTCAAACAAAGGTCACAACACGCTTCGATGGAAAGACTGGGTCGCTGCAAAGAGACCTGTTCGTGCAGTCACGCAAGCTGATCCGTGATCGTTTCTTTCGGCGTGCATGCCCCATTCGCCCGGTGGCCGGGATGGGTTTGCTTTGAACGTGACTAGGTTTTTTCAGTGGCGCCCTTTTACCCTTGCCGGGGGCAGGGTTCCCCTACTAAAATAGATTACAGAAGAAAAGTTGGTACCCGTATTCTACCCTCTCTACTGGAGGACCTAGATGAAGTACCTCAAGTGCCCTCTCTTGTTCGGAGAACAAGTGAGAGGCACGCCGTGCCTGCTTTTCGCAGCTTTGAGGCGGGCAGTATACATTTTGCGGCTGTTCAAGAACGGCATATGGCTGAAGGTGGAAGTGGCGCGAAGCTCAAGGTGAGCGAAGGGGGCCGAAGGGTAATCAAGTGCCAGTGGGGCACTCAGATCTTTGGAGGAGGCTGCGCGTTTCACCAGCCGCAAGGGTCTAAACACTTTGGGGGGTGGGGTACCTAATCAAGCCGTGATCAGAAGAGCATGATCTTCCATTTAAAGAACATGTGATTTTCCCCTGTTGGTTCTAAAGAGAGTCTATCACTACTGGATTTGAGCTTTATGTTTTCCAGGGGACGGACAAGCAAATGGAGGTGATGTTTGCTGCACATACTTCCTCATTTCAGGCGGGGAAGTCGGATATGTTGCATGGAACCCCTTTCGTTTTAGCTGCAGCTCAAGGAGAAGCTCGATGTGGGGACTCGACACACGAAGCACTTGCTTTAAAGACGACTCTTTGATGAGTAAGTTCCCGATTAGCCCAATGTTGGCATGACTGTCATGGGGTGATTTTCCAGACTTTGACTTGCCGCATCCCTTGCAAAGAGAGAGAAGATGTCACATGTGTCACCTAGTGAAACTCGAAGTGGTTTACGCGTAGCTACGGCGTAGCAATGGGCAAGCGAGAGCTCATCAATGCCCACTTGCCCAAAGCGAATCAACCTTTTGACCTTTTGGTTTCCCCTTCTTGGTCCATTTTTAGTCATGGCCCCAAAAGGTTAACCTTGTATTTCTGGGTCCTTTGGGCAACTCAGAATGGTGATGGGCTCACGTGTTGATTTGATGATGTCCGCCGAAGGGCCCGGAATCAAGATGCGCGCAGTGACAAGCTTCACACCCAAATGGCACAGATGATAGATCTGCCTATTGAGAGTTGAGAAAATCCGCAGGTCAGGGGTGCTCACTATGATGTAGGTCCTTTACTTGGGGATTCCTTATGTCTGGCCCTGGAGGTATTTTAAAGCTTGAAATGGGAAAAGAGTGCTGCCTATTAAAAAAACTTGTCCTTTTTCGGCACTTTTTGGTATTCCCACTGTAAAACGGGTTCGGGAGGGTTCGGGGGGTTCGGGGGTTCACCCATTTTTGGGTTCACGCGTGTCCTTGGTTTCTCCAGGGTCATTTTCCGGGTCCCAAGAGGTCTTAAGGTCCATGGGGCTAAGCTGTCCCCATGGCGGTCGTAGTTGGCGAATCACTTGCTCCCTCCCACCACAGCAACCTGCGGGAAGGTACTTGGAAGATCTGTTTTTTTTGAAGGGACCCTTAGGTGAAAAGCTAGTGGGAGAGAGGAAAGCAGGCCATTTGAGAGCCGTTTTGCCGCAAGCGCGTGCGCTCACTCGCCTGACACACCGAGGATGACTATGTGCCCGTTGTGGACGGCGACCCTTTGTGCTGTCGCCGGGGAGCCCAAAACCGCTCGGCCAAATTCCCCGTGAAGTGATGCAATTTTGCCCGCAGAAAAGGACACCTGGAAGTGAAGGGCAAAGCCGGGTCTTTCCAACAACGCAGCTGAACTGGGTCTTTGGATGGTTTGGGTCCGAAGAGCGTTTTTTTTTTTTAAATTGTTTCCAGGGATCTTGCGCTGCAATTCGTTTGTCGTCCCAGCCTGATATTGGTTCCAGAGGTCACGGATCGTCTCGGTGTCCTTTAGGCGGCAGGCTGGTTAGACCAGTCCCAAGTTTGTCATAGGTGTTCCGCCGAAAGCCCTGCCATCCACTTACGTGGAACTTGAAAGCAGTGCGTGGGGGCTAGAAGAAACTTGTTATCCTCTTGCAGGGGCCCTGTGAGAGAAATGTGAAAGTGGGTAAGACTGTTTAGTTATCGCTGTTCATGGGGTTCCGACAAGTATCGCAGAAAGTTAGTTATACCACCAGGTCCTACAACCGAAAGTATGTTTTAGAAATGTGCATATATATCTAACGAACCGAAAGTACGTAAAAAGGAAAAACAACCACTTTACGCCGCCGTCTCAACCTCAAGCCGACTCGAGGACAAGCCCATGGTGAGCTTGATATCTGATATCGGAAGTTGTGCTCAGCGTTGGGCTTGTCCAAAGTAGTATAACTCAGGGGTTGCCGGATTTCCCGCTCCAAAAGTTGATCAGTTTACTGGCGGTGTCCATTGAACTCCCCACTTTTGGAGGTTTTCTAAAGAGAAGGAAGATGGAGTTGCAACAGCCAGTAGCTCACCACTCGAGCTTCATGGCTGGTTGGTCCGCGAAACCAAGCTGAAGCCTGGGGCTTCTAATCCCAGGCTTCGACGGGTAGCCCATGGACGAAAGGAATCCACTTCGCACCGTTCAGATGGCTTCTGATTCGACTCCCCAAGGAACATACCAAGAAACCTTCTGGATTCAACCATGGTTTCAAGTGGTGCAAAAGGTCGGCTTCCCATCCACGGTAGGTCCGTCCTTTTTGGTGGTTTCGGTTGAGAAAGAGAGGGCGATGTCCGATTTCTGGTATCATCTACCGGGGCTTCCCCATCCATTTCTCGAAAAGGAGGGCGATGGTCCTGCCATTCTCAGGGGCTAGAGGATTGGGCACGGGCTTAGCGCCCGCCGGTCGATCGAAATGAAAAGCAGAGGAACTTCCAAGGCGTTCCGTTGGGCCTTGGCATGGACTCGAGTTGTTGTTTCTTCTTCTTTTATTATGGGTGAGAGAGAAGAAGAGGTTACCCTAATAAGAAGTATCAAAGGACATTTCGGGCAAACGTCCATGTTGCCAGAGTCGAAGAGTCAGCAATCAATGTCTATCCTGAGGCACTTCCCACTTTCCCCCGCTTTACCAGAAGGCAACATTGTCGCAAGAATCAAATTCGAGCAACTTGCACAGTTGCTGGCAGTATCTCGTCTTGGTTCGGTAGAACATGGGGCCCACCCCTATTTTTATCGTGGGGTTCCTGGGGTTTTCTCGGCACCGGCTCAAAGGCAACGCAGCGCCCGAGGCTCTGAGAAGTTTCCCCACGTGCTTTGGCACAGCCGGCCAGTTGCCTGCCAGTTGCGTCTTTGGCTAGGTCCCCCAGCTAGGTGCCCGTACTCACCCGTGTTTTTGGGTTGGGAGGGTTCCCCTACTAAAACAGACTACAGAAACGGGGTACCCTTATTCTAACCTCTCTACTGGAGGACCTAGTCGTTGTTGCGCACCAGTTTGCGTAAACTCAGTTCGAAGAAGAACAGGCCTGGACCTTCAATGGCACATATCAATCTTGCTGTAAGCTCCGCCAAATGGAAACTGGACCAGGAGCCCACAGGTTTGAGGTTGTTAGATTTTAGACTATGAGTGACATCCGTCCACCACACCCAGCCCGCCCGACAGAGCCTGTGACAAACAGCTGCGACAGAGTGTCACACAGCTGTGATAGACAGCTGTGACAGAGCTTATGGCTTGTGGCGGACAGCTGTGACAGCGCGAAGCCCGAGGCTCCCGGCGGCCGGGCCAAGCCGCAGCCCAAAGTCGTGGTCCATGACACCGCCGGGCCAGCCGAGACAGTCGCTGAAGCCATGAGCTTGCCACACATCTTCCGAAGGAGGTGGGCCCCCATTCAAATCAGGATTAAGGCCTCGTTTTGGAGAACAAACGCTTCGGACATCATGTGGCGCGATCTTGGGGCGGTGTGTCCTTGAAAGAACCGGAGTGCCCCCGACAAAGAGAATCTTCATCCAACAGGAAGCGTGATTTCGGTAGCAGCTCAGGACACAGTGTGGCTGCAGTTTGGCTTAGACAAGCAACTTTCTTCGGCGGGGATTGTTCGGAGTAAAGCCATTTTTTAGCTACACCCCTTTATATTTATCTCAACAGTTTGTCGCCTGCATATTTGATGGAGGTTTAGGCACCCTATGTCTCGGTAGCGTCTGATGCAATCCGCCTTCGGCCTGCCAGGCCATCCTTGGTGGAGAAGGCTTACGCCAAGGCCTGTCTCTGCTCTGGGCTCGCTTTGCTTGTCTTTTCTTGATGAAGGTGGTTTTGAGAGCATACTCGGGCTTTCATTTTTTCGGAGAACTGGGCCTTTTTCGGTGTTTGTTTTCAACCCAGCGAAACCACCCTGTTGTGGGATCCCCACACCCAAAATTCATTGGATTCAAACCCCGCCTCATCCACTAACTCCCTGGTTCTCCAAAGTCCTTTGCAGAGCCCCCAGTTAGGGTCCTACTTTGGGGAAAGAAGGGAGGGGGGGGCTGGTTAGGGTTGGGGGGTTGGGTGTTCAGATGTTTAACTTCTTTGGTCACAACTGCTTCATGTTAATTTCAAGGTTAGTTTTTTTGCCTATGATGTTCAAGCAACACCACGCTGGCAGTTCGTTTGTAAGTACGGGCATGCAAGGCGCAAGTTCCCGTACCAATGCGTCTTGGGGAGCACACGGGTTCTCGACGCGACACATTTGGGAAGTACGTTATATCCACTGTTAGAAGGAAACCACTCCACGGTTTTCCTTATTACTAGGTTGAACTTGTGCGCATGTGAACCACGGTCAAGCAGTTCCGTCATTTCGGTCTTTCTTGTCTCGATATGTGTTTTATGTGTTGACTCTGCGGTTCTTTTCGTGTTTGGTTGTTCTCCTTTGAATCCAGCCTCCTTTGCATACGGGCTATAGTTCAACTCAGTGGAGCACATCCAGCTGTGGAGAGTCTTTCAGATGTCTCCGAAACGGTTGGAAACCACTTATCACCAAAACACACTCAAACTTGAAATCCAGTTTGCACCAAACACAAATCGCGCCACTTTCTTTTTGTTGTGAAAGAACCATGAAATGATTGTCTGAACTTCCTTCAAGGCTTCCGGCGAAGAATGCCTCCTCTCGTGGTTTTTTGGCTGCCTTTCCTTCAAGGCTTCCTTGACTGCTATTGGCTTGGATCTTTGGACTTTGATTTTGTGTTAAACCCCCCAAAAGAAAGGTAAACTTTTTGCAGGGGGGGGTCGTTACAGCAACCAATCGCGGAATGCTCCACACGCCAGGTCTGCACGTTGCGGGACCCCAAGCCTGCGGAGAACAGCGGGGGCTGGCTGGCGGCCCGGGAGCTCAAGAGTGTGGCTGGCTCGCCAGCCGTTTTAGATATGGCTCGTTTCTTGTTTTTTTCTTTTGGGGGAGGGGTCCATTTTTCGTTGTTTGTGTTTGTGTGTGTTTTTTTTTTGGGAGGGGTCCATTTTGCGTTTGTTTGTGTTTGTGTGTGTGTTTCTATTTTTTTGTGGGGGGCTATTTTTTTCTGGCGGGGTTGGTTTTCAAGAAAACCAGCTTTGTAGAGATGGCTGTATGGCTGTGAAATTTTACATGCAGAATCAGAGTGGAGAATTCCGCTTTGAAGTCGAATCTTGGGCCCGGAAGTTCATGATGAGGTTTTACCTGGTTGCTACCTTTTCTTGCCAATCCGCCAAATGACCCCTGGTTCTGCATTATTGTACTCTTCTACTATAGGCAAGGAGAACGGACATGGACTAAAACCCTGGCTTGCTGGCAGGGTTTGCTGTTGGACTCCGGGTGAGAACTTTGGGTCTCTAAAAAAGACGGCGTTGGTTTCCCAACGACGCCGCTGTGTTCAGGTTGAGCCTTGCAAACATTGAGCCCGCGAAGGTCTGCTTGAGATGACTTTGCCCAGCTGGATGCCGGTCAAGCTGCTCGCCCCTTCTCCGGCTGGCCTCTTTGCAGCAACTGTTCAATCAACCTCCTGAAGGTTTTTATTAATGCTGAGGCCATTGGTTCCAACGTTAACTTGTTCACGGCAATGACCAAAGGTTCGACTTTCTCAGATGTTAAGGCGGGACGGCTATCGGTGAGTCGCTCAAAAATATGAGAGCCACCCAAACATGGTCGGTTGCCTGTTGGTTTCCCGAACGAAGAAGCGGGCTCCCCAAAAGAATAACACATCCAGTTCGGGGTGCGTGAGAGGGCTGCCAAAGGGAAACCACCCTGTTGCGGTGCCCTTGTTCAAAGACAAACCTATATTGGCAGAGTCAACATGTGCAGTAGTCTATGGTTCATTTGGCACAACACCCAAGGGACTTACCCCATGTAGATGGATATCAAAGTTTGACTGGCACAAGCCTCTTTCTTTGGCCTATATCCGCCAGATTGGTGGCGGCGGACACGTGGAGGACGCGCTCGCGGATTTGACCGGGGGCGTTGCCGGGCGCTTCTACACCGAAGATGCCGGGCGCGCAGAACTTGAGGATCCGAGCTTGGGTGGGTACTTGGTGGGTGGGTACTTGGTGGGTTGGTGGGTTGGTGGGTTGGTGGGTTGGGTGGGTGGGTGGGTGGGTGGGTGGGTGGGTGGGTGGGTGGGTGGGTGGGTGGGTGGGTGGGTGGGTGGGTGGGTGGGTGGGTGGGTTGGTTGGTTGGTTAGCCGCATCCCCAGCTTCACTTATCTGGGCCTGGGCCAGGCCAAAGGGCGCCCGCCTGTTGATGCGAGAATGGGCGAATGGGCGAAAGTCTCAAGATGCCCAGATTGAGGAACGGGGCTCGTCGCTGTCTTGGATCGAAATCACCAATCGCGCAAACCCAAGGGCCAACCTGGTTTTGTTGAGCCAGAAGTCCACACTTTGTCGCAAGTGACAGGGGATGCAGCCCTTTTCCGCCACCAAAAACCTTCTGAACAATCCAGCGACTTGCCAGCTAAGATTCAGGACATGGCAACTACGATTCTTAGAAGGGGCAGTCTTGAGTGTTAGAACCACTGCCATTTTGAGCTAAAGATATATACTTACATGACTGCCGATGGGTTTGGTGCTGAAGGTTTACCCTAAAGCGCCCACACGCGCGCTTGAAGTTGGTTTCCGTTTGAACATATTTTCCCCTTGATCCGAGCAGTGTCCATTTGGCCTTGCGTCAGACCTGCTGACGCTTAGTTTTGCAACTTCCAACTTCCAACGGCAATTGCCAAAGTTGTGGCCTGGCCTTTTTTGGTTTTTCCTGATGCCCAGGTCTCTCACGATCGTCTCTTCTTGTATTTGTACACGCTGCAGCGGGATGCGCTCTTCGTATGCCACGCGCCTTGCCCAGTGAAAAGCTCGAGCCGCGCTCCGGACTCGTGGACTCCAGGGGACGGTTAACCATGACCCATGGGCACATGCCGATCTTAGTTTGCCTTTTTTTTGGTTCCCAAGACAACTCAACCAACGGAACATGCGTGTCCATCTTTCTGAGGGGAAGCCATGAAACGTTTGACTCGGATGGTAGGAATTTGGAGCTCGTTGCAGTCGGCGTTCCACCTACTAAGTTGTAAGATATAAGCTTGAAGCAAGCGCAGCAGTGAAGTTTTTGTTGCTAGGGGCTTCCTTGTTTCCAGTTGATGAGATAGTTCCAGATCGGCTCTTAGCTCTTTGGTTCCACTGTTTGCTGAAATGTCGGAAGTGGGTGCTTTCAGCAGAGTCTTTCCACCCAAAGTTGGGCCCAGCGTTTGAGGGGTTCTCAGAATAATTACTTTTCGGGGTGTGTCTGAATCAGCCGAAACCAACCGCCAGGGCCCAGGATGGCTTTCCATGGTTCAAATTCTTTCAAGCGAAGGCAGGTGTGGGGCTTTGCGGCCTCACTCATGAAGGTTCCTGTTTTCGTCCAAATTATTCCAAGCTGAACAGAATTTCCAAGCACGCGTGACTTGAAAGTTACTTCTGGAGGATTCTTCTTTTTCGGGTACCCCCTTTTCGGGTTTTGATGTCAACCTGCAGACTACGTCACCCCGAACACGGATCCATGGGATCACTCGATCTAGCCCAGGTCAACGACGCCAAGTGCGCGAGGAAGGGCATCACGTTGAATGCGCGTCTTGGCACCGGACATGCGGCTTCCAACAACCGCCCCCCCCCACAAGGAAGTTGTTCAAACTGTGCCTGCCCGGGAAATCACAAGGAGGTTGTTCAATGGCTGCAATGTCATCAACATGTACAAAATCATTATCAATAACTGTTGCAACATGATTGGGCAAGGCGTCGGCCCAACCATGGCAAGGTATCATTTTGCAAAAGCTACCAGCAAAACAACCAGCGGGGGTCAACGTATGTTTGCTCCTTTGTTCTCCGGGTGGGCCCTTTGGCTTTTCAATGGCAAAAGTCGGATCCTTCTTTTCTCACGGGAAACCGCAGGCCAAGCATGTTTTTTTCCTGTATTTGTACGATGGTCAAAAGCCATGTTTTTTACTTCATAGCGGGTTTGTGGTGTGACCCAGTCGCCGTTCAGCAAACCTGGCTGCTCGACTGTTCGAACGCAATCCTCCTTGCCCTGGGTAACCAAAAGGGGCCCGCTTTGGGCATGGATTGGGATTGGCCAACCTTGATTTCGACAGAGGTCTCGAGACTTGGAGGTCAAAGGCTCCATATGACATGGCCATTTTGGACAAGGGGCCTTTGGGGGCTGATTTCCCACAATGAAGCCAGAACCAACGGAGAGTTCGCCCGTACACTAGGGGTTCGAAAAAAATACTTCAGAGGTAGTGGGGTTCATACATGGACGTACACGCTCAGCCTTTGATTACTGCAGGTTGGTGAGTCCGATGCGTCTATGATGTTTAGCTCCAAAAATGGTTGGTGGATGCAATTGTCGTTCAATGATGTCCCAATCAAATGTCACACCCTTGTGATGAACGGAAAGGCAGCCATCGAGGGGCCTAAGTTGAACGGCACATTGGAAGGAGATTGCAACTGTGGCGCTTCAGATTTGCGGAAGATGTCCTCACTTCCCGAGTTCCTGGACTTTAGTCACTTTTTTGGGAAGACCATTATGGTGGCACATAACAAGTTTGCGAACTTTTTTGCCAGTCAGCTCGATCGGAAATGAGTTTCTCGAGATTCATTTCATGATTCCGGTGAACAACTTTAGTTGAGTGCTGTGTTTGATATGGCCCTCCGGCTTCTGAAGACAATGGAAGTCATCCACGATCACAACCTATGAAGGTTAGCAATGGATGATCACAACCATAGACAGGTGCGGATATTTGCCCTTTCATTCTTTACTTTGGTTGATTTTCGTTTGATTCCATTTATTTGAAATGCCAGATTTTGACTATGGCTCAGTCAGCCCATTTGCTCAGACACGCGTCATGTTCCGACATGGCTTCGGCATTAGAGACTCTCGCTCAGGTGTGCGTGCCACGTCATCAACCGCGCGGCGACGCACGATGGGCGTTGCTTTGTTCAGGCGGCACGCCAACACACAGATTTGTCCAAATCATTCCATAGGGTTGATGCATGCGGAGAAGGACAGACTCGGACCTTCGTTGAGTCTCTCTACGAGAGAGAACTTCCTTCGAGACTGGTGAACATAGTAGCAGAATACCAACTAGCTTGAGTTTTACGCGATCAGGAAGACAAAGCGATCACCTCACAGCGAAAGCAATGCTCATCCAAAGATGCATCATGCAGGAACATGATACAAGAAACCCTGTTAGAGTCTTCGCAGTCTCCCCGACCAAGCGACAGAACCCAACCAAAACGACAGCTTAGCTGAGGCTGGTTTTCGACCAATTTCTGTAGACCTCAGGTCGTGTGTAATAGTCTTTTGTTTTTTCCTAAATCTGAACCAGAATCCAAGCACGATCCTTTATTCTTCAGGGGTCCAACTCTCTGTTTGGCCAGACCGATGTGCTCCAAGCTCGCCTGGGCTTTTTGGCTCTTCGGGTCGAAATGGTGCACAAGGATCTTCTGACCGCAGGTTTTTTTGGTCCTTGCCATATATGGCTGTGGGTCAACACCAATGGGATCCCATTTTGGGGTAGGTGCACCACCCATTTTAGTCCATTGTAGTGGGCATTGGGATGTTCACTGGGGGTACGAGATTTTGACCCATTGCCATATCAGGGTTTCCCAGGTGGAGTTACCCTATGTTGTGACCCGCACCTCTTTTGAGGTTTGATGAATTTGCCCAGAACCTGCACTATCCACGGGCCGTATCTTCGATTCCTCTACCCACTCACAAGGACTTGAGGTTTTTTCACTGCCAGGGTCCTTGGAAGTTCCCACATAAAACTTGGCCTTCCTTGTGAGTTTGAGGACCTTGCTTGCCCTTGTTTGGCAGGGTCGTTTAAAATGGACAACAAGTTGATATATTATGTTGATTAACCGGCGGGTGCCCCAGCTCAAAGTGTTTAAACGAGATCCTGCAGTGGAGGGACCAAGGAGCACAAAAGAGGTCACCCGGAAGCAGAGTTCTCTTAAGACGTGAAGAGGAAGGTTTTTTGGATTTCATCATAAACTGCAGGGAGTGTTTATCTGGCCCAAACCCTTTCAACGGCCCAGTCGAGCTAGGTTGTTGCTGGAGACCTTGTGTTACCCCTGTATGCTAGCTTTTCTTAGTTGGCAGGATACCCTCCTGACAGTTGATCTACCTGCCCGAATGATAACCCGCTAACCGATCAGGATGATCAGGATCAAAAAGCAGCTCAAATGATGAGGGTCGCTTGCTGTGGGATTCCTAAAGAAATTTGAGGTCGACGTTCAGCACCATTATTTTGCAAGAGTGCCGTCACACTGCGAATGGACCAAAACCCTGGACCATGAATCAATCCCAAGAAGAAGACTGGAACATCCCACCAAGCGGCGGCGTCCGTCCATCTATAGCACCAACAGCACCAGAAGGCCCTGCACCATCCAAAGAAGGAATCTTTTCAGGATCAGTCGCGATAAGCTTCTCCTCGGCGCAGGTCTTTAGCGCAGACGTGTCGGGCACGCACGACGGGGGTCTCTCAGAGTCCACACCCCCCGAGCTGCTGCCGCGCCGGCGCAGTTTTGTTTCCCCGTTTTTGTTTTCCGCTTCTTTTCTCCGCCTTTTTTTTCTGTGTTTTCCCCCTCCCCCCCCCCCCCGCTTTTTGTTGTTTTTTTTCTTCGCGGCGCGTGAGTCCTTCAGAGTACACCAGTGCTAGGGTTCCGCTACCAAAATAGACTACCGAAAAAAAGGTACCCTTATTCTAACCTCTCTACTGGAGGACCTAGCCAAGATGAGGGACATGTGCCATCTACTTTCACCCGGTACCCTGTTGAAGCTTGGTTTAAAGAAGCATCAAAAGGAAGGGCTTGTTAAATTTTTCTTGGGGCCATTCTTAGAGGTCCGGAAAGGTTAAGCTTTGGTTCGTCTGAATCCAAAAAGCGGGCGCTGAAGCGCAACCAACTGGCAACCCCCTGTACTCTTTTACACATGATTCCCTTGATGCAAAGGGAAATCGCTAGTAGACCTAGTTGACACCGGAAGCCTGATGCATCTTTGGCATCCCTTGTGAGGTATCTTCGGTAGAGTGTGTCCTTGTTCCGGGGCCCTAGGCCCTACAGCTCTCGTTTTGGTGTCCCTTGACATCCAAAGGCCTCAAACTTCGGACCGGCCTGCTCTTTTTGTCCGCCAATAGCAATCCATCCAACCACGACTTTCTCTTGTAGCCTAGGTCCCCCAGTAGTGCCCTTTTACCCTATTTTGGGGGAGGCTTCCCCTACCATAAAATTGACTACAGAAAAAAGGGTACCCTTATTCTAACTCTAATGCAGGACCTAGTAGCGTTGGCAAGAACAAGCAGCAATCGACCCAAATTTTGTTTCGAGCTCACTTAGGAGTATTCGCCCTCAGCCATGATGAAGGTTCCTTTCGTGGAGATTGCTTACTTCGAGTGTGGAAGTTATCCAGAATCATGTTTGATTCCCCCCTTGCCGCTGGTAAATTGGAAAGGCTACGTCAACCGTGTGTTCTAAACATCATCAAACTCCAAGACGTGAATCTCGCTTATTTTAATAGAAAGGTCGCAATGACCTGTAACAACCATCAGTTGAGTTCTTGTATGGGGGCGTGCGGGCGGTGGTTATTCCCATACTGCACGATCCAAGAACAAGCAAGGGGCGTTTGAAAGCTGGACCCTAGTTCCAAACTTGTTGGACCGAGTTTCTTAAGGGAACCAACGTGCTAAATCCAAAGGTTCGCAAATGGCCATGGTTCAAAACCAAGGGGATCCCATGTTGGGGGATTGAAATTCACCACGCATTTTAGTCTATTTTAGTGGTTGGATTGAATCGGATGTTCACTGAAAGGTAATCTGTGTCGGGGAGACCTGGTGGCAGTTCACGCTTCGAGCGCGCTCGGATGCGCCAGGCGCGATTACCCCGAACGGAGCAGCGCCCCCAGTGCTTGGCAACAGGTGACCAGTCACTCGAAACACTTCCCATCACGTCTGAGGTTGAAGCAAGCTTGAGCGCGATCTCGATTTCCGGGATCTGAGATGTGTTTCTTCCTTTGAGGGCTGCTTGATTTTAACCTATTATATAAGCATGTATGTGTTATTCATTATATATTATACACACGTCATGTACTTAAATGTGATGCGTACGATTTACGAGTATTGACATATGTGTGACTATTGTTGTTCTATTGATTGAATTTGCAAACTACATGTGTGTACTATTGTGTGATGGCGTCAATGATAGACTAACCAAAGCAAAACAAATACCTGCAATGATGATCATACTTCCTACTCATCCTCCACATAGCTGCTTGGACTTTAGTGGAGTGTGAGCACATATGAGTCCATCTAGCTATGGTGGTGTGAAATGAGTCAACTACATCCGTAAAGAGGAGGCGGATTTGTCCATTGCTAAGTTTTGAACCTGGCTGTCAGAAGGTTTTACAAGTGGCCACAGCTTTGGTGACCTTCCTGTTCTGCTTCCAAACTTGAGAAGCTTGTGTGCAGTATCTTCATCTCTGGGGCCCAAAAAAGTGAAGCCTTAGTCCCGGAGCAGATCCGCCGTGCCGTCTTTGGCCGGCTCGAAAATAGTGGTACCCAGCATGGGATATATGGAAACCACTTGGCAGAGGAGCTCCTGGGGCCCTGGCGGCCGTTCCGTCTGAAACCAGCGGTTTGCCCGTGGGTTCAGGTTGTCAAGGACACGGATTGAGAACTGTGCTCATTTTTTGGAGGCCAAATCGGATTTTTGAAAGTCCCTGAAAAGCTCCATGGGCCATTTGTCCAGCCCCCTGTTTAAACCTCTTGAGCCACACTTCTTTTTTTTCACCCTGAGGCTGGGAGGGTTTCTTCTGGCTGGCGATCGAAGATTTCCACGCCTACTTCGACACGGTCATCGAGTGCCGATTGCCCACGCCTCAGCTTCGCCTCAAACCTCCCGGGGTTGGGCTTCACACTCTCGGGGTTTGGCTGGACCGTGCCCGCTGTGGGAGATTTCACGGGGCTCCTGAAAAAAAGGATCGATACGTGGTGCGAGCAGTTGAGACATGTGGCTTTTTCAAGACCCACATAAAGTTGGAAACCACCATTTACAAGTTGCGATCTTCAGGTGTGTGATGTAAGGGCCCTGTTTCAACGGGAAACATGTTAGTGGTAAACTTGGAGGGAGTAGTTGGAGGACCCACCAGAACTTTGCATGGTTGTTGTTGGGAAACATGTTATGTTTCCCCAACAGCTGAAAGCTTTGTGGTCTCAGCCCAGATAGGCTCCGGGGTGGCCCGGGGCGGCACCGAGGGAAGGTTCCACGAGGGTTCCACCAGGTTTAACAAAAAGAGCACCGCATGCTGTTGGGGATATCACCTGAGCTTTTTGCTTATTGTGGTTTAGGTTGAACTCCAACCACTGAACTGCTAAAATTTACATTGCTGCTCCCCTTCCAACGTCAACCAAGTTTGGGGATATCCTAAACAAAGACAAGCCCGTATGGGTGTGACAGTGTGTCGTTTGTGATAGGTTGACTCGGGGATTTCCAAAGCGACACCACTCAATTTTGCGTTTCCACTATTCTGAGACAACCCCACATTGTAGATTAGTTAATCTGCCAGCTGTGGTGACCGCACATTCTACGACACGGAACGTCCCAATGTGAATAATGCTTCCTGCCAGCCACAGGTTGTTCGTTGCTCTGACACGGAACGGATCAGTTGCATTGCAGTGCGTGTGCCTCGACTGGCAGTGTGCTTCTTGAATATTGGCTTTGTTTCTTACTTGCTTCCTTTGATCGTATTGTTATCTTCTTCGTTGTTTGTCATTATTATTTTTCTCATTCTCATTATTTTCTTCTTCATTGGTTGATTATCTTCTTCTTCTCCGTTTTCTTCTCATTCTTCTTCTCCGTCTTCTTTTTTCTTCGTCTCGTTGCACAGTTCGCAAAGCCCCAGGACCAACAGCCCCGATGTGGGAATCGTGGGCATGCGCTCCTGGCCTGGTTCCCGACAAATCCACTCTGCCAGACGCTGGGCGAAGGACATCGCATCGCAATAGGAACCCCATCGCCCCATGCTCCCATGTTTGGGTCGGTGAATGTTACAATTCACCCAGACTCATGGGTTTGCACAGCTGGTTGTGTGTGGATATCATTGTTATTTTAGAGGAGATCCCTCACACATGTTTCGGAGGCGTAAATCCCAAACAGCACCTGCACCGCACATGCAACCGAATGTTTGATTCATCTGTCTTGTGTGTTTCTTTTCTGGATGAGGCGGGCCCCCGCCTCAATCATATCCTACCCATTGCGCTAGCTCGCGGCGTCATACTGCGCGGTGGCCCCGGCGACAGTCCCAGAGTGGTCGGCGAAAGACTGCAGACTGAGAACATGGCATGGCTGTTTACGATACAGAACTGGGAACCAACGTTTTGACGACCAGCCATATGGTGTGTCCACGTATTGACATACAGACATACAGACATACAGACATACAGACATACAGACATACAGACATACAGACATGCACAAGGGGGTGACCCTTCAGTGGCTCTTCGTGCCATGACACCAAAGCCATAGTTGACCCACCCCAAGTACTGTCGAACTTACGTGCAGGGTCTAAATGTCAATTAGTCTAGTGTTCCAGGTTCAAACACATAATGCTCGTGGGTGTTGTTGCTGTTCCAACCCGAAAGTGCGTACTCCAAGTTGCTTGAAACATACACCACAAAGGCCAACTATATATATATATATATGCCACGAATTCCACCTGTAAGCAGTTCCATGCATGCACGTAGGCAAGTCCCTACACCTATCCCCGGGCTATTCATGGCCCCGCCTTCAGCCCAAATTCCGGCACCCACCTAATTATTCCAGGACAAAAAGAGAAAACACTTCCCTGCCCTCCCCCCGAAGGGTCTCATAGTTCGGCTGATGTTTTGCACTCGTACCCAATTGAGAGACTTTGTTGAGGGGTCAAGGTTGGGAACATGAGCCCGGGTTGGTTGGAACATGTTTTTTTTCACGGCCAGATCAGAGGTCTTGTCAAAGGGAACCTAGGAGGATGGTTCTATATTTACTAAAACACGCTGAAGTTGCTTAAGGTGGTGACACGGGGACACGGGGTGCGATCAATGGCAAGCAAATGTGTCTTTCCAAAAAAAAGACACCAAAAAGGGATGGGTGGTTGTTGCGCATTTGTTTTGTTCTAGATTCGATGTTTAAACTTCAGGTGGTTTGCCCGAGCCTTCCCCAACTTTCTTTCAGCTCGATGCCAGGCCACCTCGGCCAGGCCGATGTGCTGGTCAAAGGGGATGGCCCGTGGAAATGCCAGCGTTCGATTTGTGGCGCAGGGTGTGTTGTGTAGGTGTTTCTTCAAACTTCTTCAAACAAAACATGTTATGGGATTGAGTCGCCTATGCTTATCTTCCGACTTAAACATGCGGGACATTGAGACAAGCGAGATCCTTCTGTTTGGATTCTCTAAATAATGCGCCCCTGTAATCGGGAATGCAGTTCCCTTTTGGATCTTCCTTGAGGTTCCTGAATGAGTTTGGTTCGCTTATGCAGGACCTGGGACAATTTGACCATGAGTTTCCTTCGGAGTGCTGTCAGGAGGGGGCACAAAAGGAAGCCTGTCGGGCTCCAAAGTGATTGAGACACTTGAACCCTCTTGAGCCACATTCGAACCGAGAAATGAATCGCGCGTGAATGCCCACCTGAATGGTGACCAGGGTCCGGTTTGAGACCGATCAGCTGGCGTGCAATGAGTTGTTTTCCTGTTGGGAGTTGATGTTCAACACCGCAATGCAGGTCACAGCTCGCGGGTTGGCTTCTGTTTGTTGCAATAAGACAAGTGTTTTGGTGGTCTTTCTGACTCAGAGCCCAGTGTGTTGGATTTGGGAAAGATGGTCTCTTTCATGTGCTTCAGAGGATTTGTTGATGTCGCTTGTGGCTGTCATGACTCATGACTGGACGGCAACTTGTCACTGCACCCCAAGAACATGGGTTGATCAATTTTCTTGGTCCCCAAAAGACCATGGACAACTGTTCCCATTTAGTGGTGAACGTCATCGTGTTGGTGGTTTCCCTATAGTGGTCACCCGACCCCATGTTTCGCGGAACTTTTGATCAACTTTCATGTGGAGACCTCCAAGATCTCTGAGATGGACAAGAGAATTGGTTCCGGCGCCCCGTGGATTCTGGGCTCCTTCCACTAAGGGTGCGATCGACGGAGGGGGCCCGAGAACAGGTTCTTTAGACACGCCAGCCGTTTGAAGCTGTCCATACGCCGCACCCGGGCAAATCCACCAAGGGGGCTAGCCCTATTTCTCCCAGGTAAAACCCGGGCGATTAAGCAGCAAACCCAGGTGAATACTCCGCTGAAAATTGACAGAGTCTCTAAACTTCACGCAATATGTTCACCCAGGTTTACCTTGTCCCATTGGGAGCGAAAAATACCAGCCCCTGATCTGAGGGTGGTTGATGCTTGCCGCAAGAGATCTTTTGTGCCCTGAGTAACTTCTACCGGTGACCTGGTGAGTTGGCAAACTTGAAGCTATTAGTTTGCAGGCATCCTTGGCATGATCCATTTGCTTAAGAATATGCTGTGTTTTCCCATGTTGGTTTCAATGGGAATCTATCATTGCTGGAAATATATTGTTTTTTGTCCAGTGGTCGAAGAAGCAAATGAAAGTCATTTGTTAGGCCAGGCACAACATATTTGGCCTTGAATTTTAATAGGGGACCACCTCAAACGTGTTGGTGGACATGAATCCCCACCAAATTTTGATGTCCACCAAAGGGCCCCTTATTAACTAGGTCCCCCAGTAGTGCCCTTTCTCACCCTTTTTTGGGGGAGATTCGGTTCCCCTACTAAAATCGACAAGACTGAAAAAAGTTGGTACCAACTTATTCTAACCTCTCAAGTCTGGAGGACCTAGGATAATGAATCCAATTCACAGGTTGGACGGGGATAAAAGCCAGTTGGACCAAAAAGAGATCAGCCAGTTGAAAGGCGTGTTTTTTGCCACTTCCAGAATAGCCACGGTTTCCGATGACTTTGTCCAAGTCCTTGTGGCACAACACTCAAAGGCTTTCACCCTTATTAAGAAAAAAAACGTCCAGGTTCTCCGGGCCCGTCATCTCAGCTGTGCCGCGGTTGCCGCTTGCCTCTCGCCTCGCATGGCCAGGCCCGGCGCCTGCGTACCTGGAGACCATCTTCGCGAACCCCGGCCGGATCCTGGCGCCGGGCGGCCAACACCTCCCGCCCTCCCGCCCAAAATGGGCGGCGGAAGGGAGAAACACACGGGGTGCTACGCTCAAAATGGGGAAGCCGCACCCAAAAAAATATGAGGTCCAGCAATTGGTGCCCTTCTTGCACCCTTTTTTGGTTGGGAGATGAGGGTTTCCCCTACTAACATAGACCACAGAACAAGAGCTGGTACCCTTCTTCTGACCTCTCTACTGGAGGACCTAGACGTAGACATAGTTTGCTTCCCTTTTGGATTTGTTTGGCAATGGCTTGGTTCCAGGTTCTTTTGGGGTAAGCAAATCATAGGACCGATTGAACACGCAGAGACCAGCTTTTGGAGAGAGTCTCTTGATTTTCACCCAAAGAGGCGTTTGAACAACAGACCTCTGGACCAAGACTTACCTGCCATTGAGGGTTTCTCATGTGTAGGAGGGTGGCCGCGCTGTACGGCATTGCAGTCATTTCCGATCACCGCAGCCTGGAAGGGCCTGAGGATATGAAGGTTCTTCGCTTGAAGATTCCTCGTTTCAGGTGTAAATTTGCCCACCCCCAAACTCCCTAAAGGTTTTTGCACTCAGTGCCCAGAGCCGAACGGATTCGTTGTGTGTAGATTTGTAGTGCAGCACCAGGTTCAAATCGATAGCAAACACCTAAAATGTATGGCGAGATGGGGTCAATGCACGAAAGAGAAGGAGCCCTATGGAGGTCTCCAACTGGAGGATCCCTTGCAATTTTCCCCGGCACATAATGAAGACCCTTCGCGTTTATGCCAGGTGCTTAGCCAGAATCGTGCCCGTCAATGGCCGCGCCAACGCGGTGTTGTTTTAGAGGGATGAGTCCATTTGCATTCTCCCTTCGAGGCTTGCTGAAGGCTTGGAATGTTGGAAAAGAAGTTGTGTATGACTGCTTGAGCCAGAAAAATGTTTGGTTTGTCTCCAAGTGCGTGAGTGATGTCCCGGGGGTTTTAAACGCTGATCCGACTCCAAAACGGGCTCGCTGTGCTTCGGTAGCCACGCGTACGCAACCTGACCGCCTCGCTTCACCTGCCTTCATGATGCTCAGAGTCAAGTTTCCCGGCGCCCATTCAACAAACCATCATCAAAGTCAGTCTTTGCCTGCTGGGAAGTGGGAAAAAGACCCAAAACTGTGTTTGATGACAGCTTGAACACCAATGACATGATGAGCTGATGAGCTGAGTTTTGCATAACTGTGATGTGCCAGGACTTGCCAAGTTAAGTGCTGCAGAAGCCTATCTGGGAAGTATGTCAACCGTGTCCAAAATTAGGCCACCCTTTGTATGGCTTATGAAGGCCATGTCTGGGATTTCTAGTTGTCTGACTTTGGTGACGCATCTTACTTGCCCAATGTCCACCTTCGAACCCGTGCCTTGTGTTTTTTTGGTTGGTTGCCATTCAATGGCTGCAGCAGCTGAGCTGTTCATGTCGTAGAGCGCCGGGGAAGCATCCCAGAGCGCTCCTTAGTGTCCATTTTCTTACAGGATGCTGCTCCCAGGACTCAAGGCAACTAAGGGACCCTTGGACGGAAAATGGGCCCGTCTCCACCTGGCCATGGGTCCAAACCCAAATCGTACCCCCAGTGAACATCCCAATCCCCACTAGAAGAGGTTCTAAAATGGGAGGTGCACCTATCCCAAAATGGTACCATTGGTTTTGAACCATTGCCACCTTTGCTTTGATGAATTTACCCAAACCTGGAAAGTCCGCCCACGCGGAAATATCTGCCCGTTTTCTCAAGGACAGACGTTTCCGCCTTTCAAGTCCCCGGTCCAAGTCGCAAAAAATGCCGTCGCTCGCAAGCTCGCAACGCAGTGCTCGAGTGTGCCGAGGCGACGCGCGCCAGAGGTCACCGTGTTGACCAATGGCCCCTGTGAGGTAGCTCGGCATGTGCGTGCGAGGGAGGTTCAGCACGCAGCCGTTTGAAGGCAATTGCAGAAATTTAGCTGTTTGGCTTAAGGGAGATCATCATGGCTGGAATGTGTTCAATTCTTTGATGGTATCTGAAGCAATTGAAGATGTATAATTAGCAGAAGATAGGCATTGGCATCAACTGTTGCTGAGTTCCTTTTGCGATGTCCGTGCACTTTGAGACTTTGGTTTTAAACAAGACCCGTGCCTCACTATTCACGGGTGGCAAGTGGTACCATCCTCCGGATTCATCTAGAGTTGACATCAGATCATAGCTTGCTTAATTTTCCTAACAGGCAACCACTTCAAGACGGAAACGTGTTGAACATATCCAGACCCCTTGTTAACTACCCAGCTTAGTTCACAGTGAGGCGCCCAAGCCGAATTATGGCTCCACCATTCAATACCAGTAGTAGCGCCAGGTTACTTGCAGGCCGTGTTGGTGCGGGGTGTCATCTTTTTGCCGTGCCGCTGTTGCGGGTGATTCCCAAATACTCCTTGTAATGTTCATGTACTCGTTAGGACGCCCACGATGCCTGCATTCGATGTAGAACAGGGTTCATGATTGACAACGAGACATTGTTAAACAAAAGAGACATGGTCCCCCCCTTCAAAGCAATCCGGGCTTCTTATCCTGGCAATTTGGTTTTCAACCAAGTTGCCAACGAACGGGTCCAGGACCTCGTAGATTTTGCATCTGGGCGAATGAACAACGGCGTGGGCAGAGCGATGTCAACCCGGGGTATGAACCATGGCCTAAGCCAGCTTCGTTGTTCTTATCCAAGGAACCAGCAAAAAAGGAGCTCAGTTTGTCGGAAGGAAGCCAACACCTCACCCATTTGATGGGTAGTTGCAAACCTCTTCTAAAGAAGTCCCCTTAGTTGATGTCAGAAGCATGATCTTAAGTTGCATCCAGTTTGACATGGGCCGGCATTGTCACAGCAGGTATTTGTCACCGCCCAGCAGACGGATTCGCGCATCACACAGGCCCAGGGGGGGGGGGGGGTCCCGCTGAGTCCATGAGAGTGAGCATTTTGCGGGTCCTCAAATTTGCTTTTGCTGGCTATTTCAAATTTTCTTTCCTGCAAACCACCTGTCGCTTGAATGGACACGGTTTCCTACCTGCCGAGCTGGCGTTCAGGAGGGCCGGAGTGGCGGTTTGTCCAGGGTGCCGAAAATACCGAACACGGAGGAGGGCCTGTACCAATCTTTTCGAGGGAACCTTTCTTGGGCTTGTGGCAAAAGGGAGGCCCAACGGAAACATCATGTTGGAAACGCCAAAATGCGGCGGGGGGGGGGACCTGTTTGCTGCTTGGATCTTTGAATGTTGAGTTGGCGGAAGCCTGTTTGCTGCTTGGATCTTCAAATTTGAGTTGGTTGAGCTGACCAGATCCAACCAGACAACTGACCAACAACCAGACAACCAGTTTGCTTTTCAACTGACCACATCGTGAGCCGTCGCGAGCCTCTCACCTCCACAGCCCGGCTGGTTGCCCGAGAGTGAGTCACTCGACTCTCGCGAGGTGGGAGACCGGCGGGCGCCCTACGTGCCAATCCTCATGAAGGTCTATGAGAGCCTAGGCCCGGGGGGGGCCCCAAATGCGCGGCAAAGGCCTAGGTCAATTGACCCGGACTTCCAGAACACCTTTTGGGGCTGGGAGGGGCCTAAACTTTCCGAGAAAAGGATGATCTATAAAATGTGCATATATATATGTGTATGTATATATATATACTGATATTTACTGCGGGGAAAGAATGTTGTGCTTCCCTTCTGTGATACCCGTGGGGAATTCCCTTACAGAGCGGTCAAATTCCAGCAAAAGGGTGCTTTGCTTGCCGCAACGTCTTTCCGAACGAGGAATGCTTCCAAGAGTGGCGTTGTGCGCTTCCGTGCTTTGCATTTCGCCAGACACACCTTGCAGCTTCGTATTGCGATTCAAGCTGTGTGTGTGGTGAAATGTGTGTTTGTGTGTTTGCTTTTTTTATTCTAAATTTTGTGGATGTTTGTAGAGGAGATAAACTCCCAATTAGGATCCGGTAGATCCAGATACTGAACTGGGTCATAGAAAATTATGTCATTCCCTTGGCGACTCCAACATCAACTGTACGACACTTTTCCCACGTGTTTGTCCTTTGCCTGGGGTATAAAAGGGAAAAAGGAGAAAATGTTGGGGAGCCCGTAAAATCAGCTCACCCATGGTCCCTGACCTGAGTATTTCTTGACTCAGACGTTTGACATATTTCTATAAATATGTCACATGTTGCAAGTTTCAGGTTTTCTGCGGGGAGCAGGTGCCCTTCGTCGAATTCATGTTGCTCGCCCTTTGGCCCTTTGGGTGTCCTTTGTGTTCCCTCTTAAGCCCTCTTCGTAAGGCAAGCACCTCATGTTCTTTGTAACGGATACATCCCCTTCACACTACCCACCTGACGAGGGCTCCCTCCAAACGGAAACTGATCTTCCAGCCGTTCCTTCCACAGGTGCCATGTTAGTAGGAACGGTACCCATGGCACTTGAGAATGACACAAAGGAAAAGGCATCCGTTCGCCTTTTGGCCATGAGCAAATGTGTGTCGGTTTGGTTTTGGCCCCCCGCGTTTTATCTTGTTTTGTTGTGTGGCTCCCTTTTTGTTTGAGAGCAGCTAGCACAGTGCGCCTAAGGCGCTTGGCACAGGAGCTCCTCCTAGCGGCCGTTCAAAAAATGAGCAATTGCCTCTCAACTTGAATTCCAAGCACCGGACCAAGCAAGTGAGAGCGCCCCCAAAAGCCCCACCTCGCAGGGGGACTACACCAGCCCCAAAGTGTCCATGGCGCCGAGGAAGACCTATGTCATTCACCATCTTTTCCGAACCCAAAGCGAGGTTCGAGGATCACTCTCAACTAAGAAACGTAAACATGGGACAGGGATCCATGTGTTTTTTTCTTTCTAGCAAACAAGTTGTTTGAACATCGCAAGTTGGGAAAGTGAACATCACAACTTGGACTAACATCAATTAAGCCCAGTGGTCGAGTTTTTCATCACAGTCCACCTTTCAAAGGTAACCCCTTCAAAAAAACATACGAGAAGAACACGGGTTTCACGTAGACTGCGACCATGAGAATAACCCTGGTTTCCACAGTTTTTTTTTGTTTTTTTCCGGGGGAAAAACCGACTATTTTCAGCCAAGTGGTCAAGTCCCCGGGGAATAGTCCCTTTTGCTTCTACCTTTTTAACGGTGCCCGTTAATAATGATAATCATTAAACAACAAGCGAACGAGGCAGTGGCAACGTCTACAGCGCGAACATGGTGTGCCGCTCCAACTGGATCCCCTCGCGCGATGCCATGGCCCGGCACCCGAGTGAGTCGAGTGAGTCGAGTGCGTCGAGTCCCGAGTCGAGGCTACCGTGCGCCGAGTCGGTTGGCTAGGTTTTCCAGCTAGGTGGCCTTTCTACCAAGTTTTTTGGGAGGGTTCAGCTACTGAAATAGACTACAGAAAGAAAGGGTAGCCTTATTCTAACCTCTCTACTGCAGGACCTAGTTGGTACGAAGCACTGGGACGCTGGTTCAGGTCACCCGACAGGTTGGTGGATTGGATTGGTTTGGATTGAATTGGTGGATTGGATTGGTAGATTGGTTGGATTTGGATTTGAAGCGGCTTTTGCAGAGTTCAATGGAAACCCTCGGATTCAAACCACCAAACCACCAATCCAAACAACAAACTAGAGAAAACCTAACTGTTGGTTTAGTTCGGTGACAACAGGGCAGTGATCAGCTGTCAACATGACTTCCTCCATATCAGGCCATTTTGGATAGAGTTTGTCAGGTCACGCATGCAGCTGTTTCCCTTTTGAAGTCATTTGACCCTGGATTAAGGCAGACCTGTTCTTGTTGGGTTTGAGACTGTCGTCCATCCTGTTGCTATGTTTGGCCAAACGTCAACCCGCAGGACGAAACGTCTGTGAGCACAGCACTGGGGCATTCCGGCTGGTTCGCGAGTGAGAATATATCAATATACAGTCCCTCGCCTTTGGTGATTTGGCGGTGCTTGAGCGAATCACTGCTATCGCTCATTTTGGAGACAACATAACATATGTGTGTCTGTGTGCTTTTCGAGATATTCCCCAAAGCTTGGTCTGTGGTCTCCACCCAAGAGCGCGGCTGATGCATCCAGCCTTTGCTATCGGACAGAGAGAGATAGACAGAGAGAGCACGCAATACTACCATGCTTAGCCGGGGGGGCGTTTCCAAGAGACAAACAAACACACATTGACCCTCAATGGAGGACGGACTTGCTGATCTAACCTCTAAGGTGGAGTTGCCGCTGGTTGCTTTTGGCCTGGGCTCTTGAGATACCGGCTTTTGGCTAGTTCTCAGGGAATCAAGAAGGGGTCTTGGGAATGAACCCAGGGCTCAGGAAGCCACACCTGAGGGTTGAAGCTGGTCACTCCCTCGGCAAGTGGGTCAACACGGTCGCTTGCCTAACTCACTGCGCAGCCCAGGGAGGGCATCAGAATCAAATCCTGGACCAATCCCCTTCCCCTGCGAGCTCACAAGTCCAGAGGGTCAGCGAGCGAACACCGATGTGGGTCCTTTGCTCAGTGTTGGAAGTATAGTAGGAAGTGCAGAAGAAACGGGGGGGGGTGTCCCAAAATAGGCATGGCCTAGAATGCGTGTGTCTTTTGTCCTTGAGGTTTCCCTGTAAACGCCAAAGAATAAAGGCTCCACTTTGAGATATTTGTTCGACCTGGCGCCCCAGGTCGCCTTTCAGACGGCTGGGCGAGGAGTTCAGTGGGGTCAGGTGGCGTTATTTTCTGTGTCTAGGTCCCCCAGCTAGGTGCCCTGTTTAAGCCCTTTTTTGGTTGGGAGGGTTCCCCTAGTAACATAGACACGGAAAAAAGGTTACCCTTATTCTAACCTCTTTATTGGAGGACCTAGATGTATATTGCACGCTTTTCTGGTGCGGTCATTGACATGCAGTGGATTGACATTAGCACAAGTTTCTATATGGGAGTCCTTCTAAAGGTCCTTGTAAGGTCCGCGCGGTCTGAACCGCGTTTTTTTCCCCGTTTTTGGGCGGATTGCAATATACACGGCGGGTTGGATGCCTTTCGTGAGACCGAACACCCTCGAATCATCTGTGGGTTTACAAAAGGGGTTAGCAGTGCAGTGCAGTGGCGAAAGGGAACAAGGCATCCCCAGCCCCGAATTGAGGAGAGGGTTAGACATGGAGTTTGATGTACCCTCAGTTGGACCTTCAGGCAACGAACCATATTGCCTGCACAGTTTGGTGGTCGCGGATGTAGGCATGCCTTTCAGATGTGTTGCGATTGCCAACAATAAATCAGAGCAGTTGAAAGAAGCAGGACTTGGCTTTGTGCCTTTTGAAGGAAAATGGACGCGCTAGAGGCATGAAATGAACTTGGACACCCGGATCCCTTGGTAAGCGGCAGGATATTGCAGGGGCCTTGGGTGTCCCTCAGGGAGGGGTCAAACAGCAAACAGGGCCCGTGTTTTTCCATCCATGAGCCTCGTTTTGGCCTCCATCCCCTCGTTCTTTGTGGGCCCGCAAAGCAAGGAACAGGATGCCCCAAACCCTCAGAAAGCTTTCGCAATGCGCAGGATCCTTCAAGGTGCTTGTGGAAATGCCGGCCGGGGCGGAATGCGACCGGCTGATCATCCGGCCGCCTCCCCAGATTTTCCGTTTTTCAGTGGAGTCCACCCTCTAGTCCACCCTTCTGTTCCAAGTTCCTTTCCTTTTTTGGTGGCTTCCCCGCTCAAAATGGTCAAGCCTCAAAAGGGCTTCTACCAGTGTCACTGGGCACGGTGGATCTGGGCGGGTGAGATCGGCTCAAGGGCTGTTGTCAACGATAGCCCCCTCTCCAAGAGAAACACATGCAGCTGAAATGCGTCATGTGCCAAAGGGGTATGTGTTAAAGCAGACAAGTCTTAGCATGTCTTGACAATGGCATGTCTCCTTTTTGTTTCTCAGTTGACATCTAAAAGGGTGCCCCAGGTTGCAAAAGCTGTGAGTTCTGTAAGCTTCAGCTTTTTTTCTGGTGGGAAGGGTTTCAGGCTTCCACAGTGCCTGACTAAAATCCGCAACAGGAAGGTGGGGTCGGGGGCAGGGGGCCGGGGGAATGCGTCGCATGGAAGATTGGATGCCAGTCGATAGTTCAAGCCTCGGCGGCGGCGACAGGCGCGATGGCTCACGAAGGCGTGCTGTCCGAGCGTGTGCCGGGTGCTGGGCTACCTGCTCTTCGACTTCGCGTGCGCCCAGGAGCATCATTTGAATCAATGAAACCTCTTGGCTGAAGTTCGAGAAGCGCTTCAAGGTGGCGAAGGACGCTGGCTACCCATTTGAGCAGGCTGTCTGAATATCACAACACTTGGATGACACTCCCTTGCCCGCAATCCACTTTGTTCGCCCTCCTCCTCATTTTGGGCTTCTTCCGCTCGGCACTTTGCTGGTCTCTTCCACTCTACTTGCGCTCTTCTGTTCGCTTTCTTGATCTCTTGTTTTTTCCCTGGAGCTGCCTTCTTGTTTCCCCCGATGCTTCTTCTTTGGATCTTTAAGGACGCCCTGCGATTTGTCGTCCTCCCCGCCAACTTTGTGTTTGCTCCTTTCCAGCTTTCTTCCTGCTTTGCCTCCACTTCTGTTCCTCGCGGATTTGCCGCACGAGCCTCGCTATGTCGCTTTTCGCAAGTCGCATCCTGAGCGTATCTGGTTGCTTCGGCTTCGCTTGCGCATGTGCATGCCCTGATTGGTGGACCTGTTTTTGTCCGGACCCGGCCTGTGAGGATTGCCTGTCCATCACGGGCGTGTGTGGCATTCTGCAGCGGGACTTGAAGCTCAGCGGTTCATGAGTTCGAGCGCCATGCATACGCGCAGAGGCCAGGTGGATTTTTTGTTTGGTGGACATGGCTTTTCCCATGACTCTCAGAGCTGTGAGCAATACCACGTGGCAAAAATGTAGCCCCCGCAAAAAAAATCGGGGGGCGGAGCGGCCGCCTTTCCCTCAGTTAACATTAAATGTACTTACCACTGGCCAAACAGTCCGAACTATGTTCCCTGTTTATTTCCACTGGTCAAAGAGTCTAAACCGTTCCCTCAGTTTATTTCAGGGAGCTACAACTCCTCTTTTGCGACGCTGCTTATTCAACGATATCTCCGGGCTCGGGATCCAGAAGGGGGCATTGAGGCGTCGTGACCCCAAAACCCACCCGCCTTTTCGGTTGACGCAAGGCTCCATTTCAGGAAAGAGGAGGTCGTTGAGAGGAAGCCTGGGACCAGTTTGAGGGAAGGTCGCGTCGCTGAACCTGGCAGTAAAGCTGTCAATGCCAAAAAATATGAGACTAACATGTTCTGGGGGGTCCTTGTGATGGGTCCATCGACCCCTGCCTCAGCCAGCCAAGCGAGGCGGATCCTGTTTGTGCTTCATCTAAGAAAAGGCACTTGGGACACTCGAGGTGCTACTCCAGCAGTCCTGCAGAGTTCATGGTGCACCCGTCCTTGCCCTGCCGCCATGGGTTGAAACAAATGCAAAACGGGGGTGACTTGTGAGGGAAGCCGAAATGTTGGCACGTTGAGAAAGCGAAAACTCACGTGGTGTTGAGGAACACCAACATTCTGGCGTGCCCTTTTGAGGCCTGCATGTCACACTCCAGGCAAAAAAGCGGAAGATTCGTTTGCCAATCTTGCCCACGGGGGAATCAGTCGAATTTTAGTTCCGGATGAAATAGTGCTACCTTACACCGGAGTGTGTCATTTCGGGCCGTACTCCCGGGGTGTTTTGCAGCAGCCATTGGATTCTTCGGATTTTGCGCCCAACAGCAGAGGAACAAACAAACCGGGTGCTTGCTTTAAACCAAAAAACAAAAGCGAACATGCGAAGACAAAGGGACAAACAAGCAAACCGGGAGCTTGCTTTACAAAACAAAGCAAAAACGCGGTGCCTCTTCAACCCCAAAGGGGTCCCAAAGGCTAGGTCCCCCAGCTACGTGCCCTTTTACCCTTTTTTGGTTGGGAGGGTTCCGCTACTAAAATAGACATAAAAGAAAGAACATCGGGTACCAACTTACTCTA
This sequence comes from Effrenium voratum, assembly GCA_963377175.1. Taxonomy (NCBI): domain Eukaryota; class Dinophyceae; order Suessiales; family Symbiodiniaceae; genus Effrenium; species Effrenium voratum. The sequence goes on from CAUJNA010003568.1 coordinate 121,893, forward strand.
ACCTCTCCACTGGAGGACCTATAAGAGGGGTCCCGAAGGGGTCGTCCCACGCACGCAAGTCGTGCCAGGGCCAAGCACTTGCTGGCGCTTCCGCAGGCTCGGGTCCGGCCGTTGGGCATTCGGCCGAGGTAATGGGTGGTAACCTAGGTTATAAGTCCTAGGTAGTGCGCAACCTAGGTAATAAGTGGTTAGTAGCGCAGGTAGTTTGTAAGTGGTTAGTAACCTAGGTAGTAAGTGATTAGTAACCTAGGTAGATAGTAAGTGGTTAGGAACCCAAGTTAGTAAGTGGTTAGTAAGCTGCTTCGAAGTCCCAGTGTAGTTGGCCTAATTGCAAGTAGTTTAAAGCCTAGGGCAAGGAGACCAACCACGGAGACCAACCACATACTGACTTGGCCGATCACCCAAGTTGCCCCCTTTTGCAAATGTTAGCTGAAAGTGAGTTGGGTGCCTCGTCTTTTCTGGGAGGTACCCCCTTTTCGTAATGAATGGAGAACCATTTTAAAAACCGTCTCTCGCCATTTTGGGGGGTCCCCGAAAAAGAAGAAAACACGACAAGCAAAGAGAGTTTCCTTGTGGGGTTGCGGCGAGGGGGTGTCCCGTGTTGTTTCCTTTATTTGTGGGGTCCATCTAAAAACAACAACAAAGATGGTTGCCCCTTTTCGGAACAGAGCACCCAAATGAGTTTGAATCGACCCATCTGGAAGAGCAAAAGCCTTGGGGACGAGATGTCTGTTCTGCACCTACCCAAAAATGGGGAAAGCGTCCCTGTACACTCCATTCAACATATCAAGGGTCGGCTACAAGCTTTCCTGTTGGATTAGCACACTGTATGTTTCTTGGCAGGTTTCTTCATTATTTGGTCAAGGGCCGAAAAGTGAATCATCTGAGGTCAGCAATGCCCACAACAGGTTTGGAGATCGCTTCTTCGGCCTCTTGAAGTTGTGTTTTCTTTTGTTGGGGTGATGCTTGCGAATACAAAGGGAACCCTCTTGATTTCCTGCAGTCAACTCCAAGCTGGGACTTGCAGATCCCATCACCAACGCTGTCAACAGGGGCCAAGGGCAAATGACCTAAGTACTTGGGCGCCAGTCGATAAAAATCTAGACGGCCCGGGTTCAATTCCAGCTAGGCACCCCACCTCCGAGTTACCCCCCTTGTGCCATGGACACTTAGATTTTACGTTGCAGCCAAGAACCCTAAAAACCAGTACCCTAATGAAGCAGGTTGCAAAATAGACCCTAAGTGTCCATCATAGCCCCCCCGCCCCCGCCCTTGAAGAACAGCCCGCGACCTTTTCAGGGGCCGCCGAACGCCTCCAGATTCTCCTTGGTGGGTACTTTGGACCATTCAAGGCGCAAATGGGCGTGTCAGCCGTGTGTTGTTTGGTGTTGGTTTGATGGCCTTGTGGGGCTTTGTTGATTTGTTGACTTCGTTGCAGCGGATGAAATCGTGAAGTTGGGTTCAGATCACCTTGGATTGCTTTAGGTGTGTTTCTGATCAATGCTCCTTCTTGGGGTTGTATGGCTCGGCTGTTCACTGACTGAAGAAAAAATGAGAACTGAGATCAACATGGCCGCTACGAAACGCATCTTGCTCGATCAGCATTGACTGGACAAAACTCATAACGAACGTATCCAGTTGACAAGTTGTTGATATACCAGCGAGTGCATCCAATTTCAATCCAATGACCTTGAATCGAAGCGTCTGAATATATGTTTGTGATTCCGGAGGAATCCACTCTACACATATTTGTAGATAGTGAGGCTTCGCCCCATTTTCTGAAACTACTGGAATCCTTTTTCATGTGACAAAGTAGTCAGAAGGGTGGCCAAATTCGATATCACAACTTCATGCTGTTTCCCTCATGATCCCTGTCTTATTTGGTATGGTTGATTGCATAATGGGCAGAGTTTGATACTGCGGCGTATCATGAGATTAGGGGCTCATAATGACATCGCAAGAGCTGCTTGCAACTATAGATTATTATTAATCGTTGGGCTTGTCGCATGTTGCCTGACGACGCGCGGAAAGGGCAATGGAATGTCATGCAATTGTGTCATGATTACCTCGGGTCAGGATTGGCTGTGACAACCCTACGCTTCTTTCCTGATAAAGCAAGTGTAAGTACTATAGGCATATTTGCATAGAACCATACAGAAATGTAGTGGTACCTATATATATATACAGAGTTTCATAGATATATTTGCTATACATGTAGATACGTACGCCCCGCATTTGTGGAGCTTAGCTCGCCAGGGTGACGCGGGACGATGCCCCGGAGCCCATGGGCGACGACTTGGATACCATCAGGCCGAATGATTCGGGAGATGGCGTCTGGGGCGCAGTCTTTCAGCGTCTTATCTAGGTCCCCCAGCTAGAAGTCCTGTTTAAGCTCTTTTTGGTTTGGGATAAATTAGGGTTCCCCTAGTAAAATAGACCACCGAAAAAAAGAGTACCCTTATTCTAACCTCTCTACTGCAGGACCTAGTTGTTTCCCCAAGTTTGAGGGGCGCTTGGTACATAGCCCTTGGGCAAATGAACCCAAAAAGCTTGCAGCCCTTTTACATAGCCCGGCAAATGAACCCACAAAGCCTGCTAGGGGTGCTTTGTACATAGCCCTTTTACATGGCCCGGCAAATGAACTGCTGAGAGGCCTGCTGATGTTCATACCCCTCTCCCCAAAAGAGGCATTGGTTTCAACTAATAAGGAAATGTTCAATTACAACGTCCATCTTAAATTAGAGTTTAGATACGAACTCCTTTCCAAACACGGACGCAATTTAAGTAGTTCGTGCTTACTTAAGCTAAACATCAAAGGAGGACTTCGTCCTTGCAAAATATGATTCTATTGTTGTTTGACTAGATATTAAAGAAATATATTAAGAATGGAGTTCCATAAAGAAACAAAGTATTGTCGTGTCTTCTGCTTGGCCTGCCCCTTAACAGGAATGATTAACCAATAGAAACTCAAGGAACATGCGGTTTATTATTTTATTGATTGAAGATAGCAGCAACCTAATTCAATTATGTATGTATAAATGAAAACCCTAATAGCGTTTTAAGCAACATCTTGGCTGGACATATGTTCACGTTAAAATTCGGAGTTAA
>CAUJNA010003568.1:130000-155000 GCA_963377175.1 Effrenium voratum
CTACTGAAATCATGTGTATTTTCTCCCAGGAGGGTGTCATCGTTCATTTGCCCGGAATGATGCTCCCTTTCTTACGTTGGCACACTTGTCAGAATCGGTTTAAAGGGAAACCCATGTGCAAAACCGACCCAATTTGGGGAGTCATTCTCCTGGTTGGAGATGTATCTATATTGACCATGGCATGCTTATCTCTTTCGCGGCCAAACTTCGGCCTTTTTGTTGGCAGTCCAACACGTGTTTGCTACTCCGACATGTGTCCCACAAAGCGGGGGGGGGGCCTTTAGGGAAGCAAAAAAGAGGTTGTTTACACGATGATCTGCCTCGCAAGCATCTTTTGAGCACCTCACCTGAGTTGGACAGGTTTCCTCCTTAAGATAAGCAAACAGTGTCACATTTGTCGATCCAATCCACTGAAGTGAGAGGACCCAAAGAGCAACCACAGGGACACCGCCTTGGTTTTGAAAGGGAACGATGGTTGAAAAGACAGGACAAGGAATGAAGCCCTAGACTTCCCGCAGAATTAGCTCTCCTTTTTGTTTTTTGCTTTATGGGGGTCTTTGTTGTTTTCCACGAACCAGGCAAAATACGTCGCTTTTGGCTGGGGCTCTAATTCCTGCACAGTAGACAAGTGAGTTCGTGTAAGCATTGGTTGCCACATCCAACTGGCTGTGGGTCAAAACCAATGGTACCATTTTGAGGTAGGTGAACCACCCATATTAGTCTATTTGAGTTGGGATTGGGATACTGCGGGTACGGGCTTTTGACCCATGGCCAACTCTTTTTGCGGTAGGTGGCGAGCTCTTTCACCACCTGGACCGGCGAGGACCCTTCAGCGAAATCGACAGCAGGCGCCTCCAGAGTTCCGCTTCGGCCCCCGCGGGACGTTTGGACGCGCGACGTTTGGGACCGCGGGAGTTTGTTTCGCCGGCACGAAAAGCGTGCCAAATAACAACCATGTGTCTTTGGTTTGGTTTAGGTTATATACGCCCTAAAAGGAAACCGGAGGGATTGATGACTGTCAATCAATTTGCCCAGACCCACCCTATTTGACCCCCAATAGCCAACTAGGGGTGTGGTCGCACCCTAAATGATGTCAACTTTGGGCATATCCTTCGGGTTCCTCCCGAGAACACTACATACCGGGGGAGTCCTCTTTGGGTTGGGAACCACAATATATATATATATATATAATTGTCTAGTTATTATTATGTTTACTATTATTATTAGCATGTATGATTATTACTATGATTATTGTTGTTGTTATTATTGCTATTATTATCATTATTATTACTATTACTGCTATTATTATTATTATTATTTTTATTATTAGTATTATTATTATTATTATTATTATTATTATTATTATTATTATTATTATTATTATTAGTATTATTATTATTATTATTATTAGTATTATTATTATTATTATTATTATTATTATTATTATTATTATTATTATTATTATTATTTTCTGAAGAAGGTTCCTCGGATTTGCGAAGGTCCTTTGAGTTGATCCGAAGCGAACTTTTCTGGGTATCCCACAAGGCTTCAGGAAGCCAAAAGGAGCTCAATAGCCAAATGACCCTTGTCTGTTCATACTCCGCATGCCATATACTCCGATGTTTCCAAAAGACAGAAGAGGATGGATGATTCTTTGATTGAGCAAGCCGGCGAAGCCACAGATTGTATCTGGTGTGTTCAACCACCCTTGCAGTCCTATTCCCTGAGTTCCTGAACTTTAGTCCCCGTTTGGAAGACCATTTTGGTGGCAAACAAGCTAGGTCAGTGCCCGTTCACCTTTTTTTGGTGGGGAGGGTTCCCCTACTAAAATCGACTACAGAAAAAAAGGGTACCCTTATTCTCACAACTCTCTACTGGAGGACCTAGTTGCATTGTTCGGCCAGTCCACTCAGGAAGCGAGGAGTTTGTTCTCAGACAGGGGGAGGGCAAGACGGTGCCAGGTTCTACATCAGCGAGATCCTCCTTGGCTTAGAGTACCTCCACTCACAGGCGGGCCCCCCTCTTTTTTTTTGTTCGGACTCACAGTGTGCTTCTCAAAGAAGGGGAGCGCCAAGAGGGTGATGTCCTTCTGGTTTGCGGCAAGATGCGCTGGCACCCCTCCCGATAATTCATTGCTGTCGCATTCATGAACATTTGGCAGATTCAACTTAGGAATCGTTTAATCCGGTCACTCCCCTAAGTGGCACATGAGCCCCGGGCAAAGGGGCTTGTTGCCCCTAAGGGCACAGGGGAAACTTTTTTTTTTTTTGGGGGGGTTGAAAGTCGGAGTCTACGCCCCCCTCTTGTCCTCCCCAAGCCAACTGCAGACTACCAAAGTTGTCAGTTTCTCATATGCAGCGAACCATCACCTCCTCTTAGAGGAACCTCTCAGAATTGGCAACGGGGTGATACCCTCCCACCCGCCAACATACTAAGTAGGACCATATCTCTGGCGGGTGCCATATATATATAGTTGACGCTTATACACTGTTAGCCACCACCGATTAAGGGACAGTGTATACCAAGGGATATGTGTTTTTCTTCTCTTTCGTGGGCCCCCAAGAGCTTGAAAGGCATTTGGCCTTCCCTTTTGACCCCAGTCAGGTTCAGGGTGTCGTGTCCTTTTTTGGTTTGTGGAGGGTTTTCCAGAGATCGGGGTGGGGTCACAGGAATTCGAGCCCGATCGTAGGGGCACTTCTCTTCCTTTGAAGTGTGCTCGTGGTTGGGGTGTATAGGTTGGCCCGGGAAGCGAAGCTCAAAGAAAAGGTTTTTGTGTGCCAGGGGACTTCCATTCAAATCCCAACAGAAAGTGTACCAGCGGCCTTATGCATGCCTAATGTCCAAGCGCCATCCGTTCTATATTAGTTGGGCTTCCCCCTAGATCAACCAACACATTGTGTTTTCTTTGACTTTTTTCGGGTTTGGCCGTTTGGCTCCCTGTGGCAAATCAACCAACCAAGAAAGGGTGATGTTTGTTGACATGGCCCAGAGGGCAAGTCAAAGTGACGTTTCAGTGAGAAATCTACGACTTGGCCGTACCCATGGCACAGCTACTAGTGTGTATCTTGTATTCTTTTTTCGTTCAGCATATGCGTCTTGCTATGTCGTTTTTATCTATTTCCGTTGGGTAGAGGAGGCAACCAGGAAACGAGAAATGAATGTGTGTTCTCATGGCACAATCCACCAAGACTGTGGGATGTCCTTGCTTTCCTCTTGGACGTGTTCGTTTCAAAAGAGAAAAATCAACACGTCTTTGCCCACTTTCCTCTTGGAGATTTGTCCACAAAGAAGCTCACCTGTTTGGCCACTTCTCTTTTCTGAAAGAAATAAAACAAAACAAACACGGGGGAAAAACAAAAACGCGGCCACGTCTTTCTAAGAGAAAAACCGAAAGAACAAAAAACGCGGAGGGGATCCTGTACCGGGACCTGAAGCCGGAGAACTGCCTCTTGGACTCCGAAGGCGCGGATTCGAATGCGCGCAGTCACCCGGATATGAGGCTCCGTGTGGAGTCAATGAAGGGGCTTGCCCCAAAAAAACTCGGAAAGGGGCACAAAGTAGAAAAATCGTTGTTTTTCTTCAGTGGTTTCTTGGGACAAATGAATGAGACTCTTTTTGTAACAGCGGTCCGCTTGAGAAAAATGAAAGAAGCGTATGCTCAATGTTTACGTGAAGGCCCCAAAAAAGTCGAAGATGCCACGAGGTTTTTCTCGGGACTCTTCGCTCCGGTCTCCAGCTTCGAGAGCGGCTTGCTGGTTCAATCGGCAGAGAATTGGAATGACCCCGAGGAAAAATCCATCCCCTAGGTCCCCCAGCCAGGTGCCCTTTTACCAACTTGTTTGGTTGGGAGGGTTCCCCTACTAAAATCCAAAACGGAAGGCTATTTCCTGAGCGCCGGCAAGGCCACAGAAGACACCCCAAAACGAGCGATGTTTCTTTCAGACCCGCGAAACCGGGGGCTGGCCTCGGGGCTTCGAGCGAGTTTTGGGAAACCCCCCTAGACCCCCCCCGGGTGTTTGGGGACCCACAATGTGGGACCATGCAAGTTTGGGACCATGGTTTGGACCATCGTTTGGGACCTGGGTGGTTGGGACCCATCCCTTCAGATGTGGTCCGTTTGGTCTTGCAAACTTTTCGTGCAATTGAGGTTTGGTTTGAAGCATCCAAGGCCGATTCAAAATGATGTTCGTGGAATCTTCCCAGAACGAAAGCCTTAGTTCATCTGGGGTGAAGTACGCTCACCTGTGTTAGAAGGTCAAGTAAGTTTCAGGTTATACCGTGTTTGATGCTAGTGCCGTAGTTGTTGGGCTATTTTCTGACACGAGGCAGCCATGATCATCCATGGAGGGCGTAGGATGTCAGTACTACAAGGTTGACCTGACGGAAGTTCCCTTGGAAGAATCAACTTGGACTTGAGAGGGGGATTTCTGTCATGGCTCATTTGGGGTCGAGCAAAAAGCCTCTTCGCTTGGTCCAAGCCAATTTATAACAAGCTGGTCTTAGCTCCAAAACTGGCTTTGCCGGCACAACGATGTAATCTGGGAGTCAGATGCTATCCGGGGCTTTTGAGCATGGCTGCGTTTCCTTTTGATTTCCTCAAAGGAGACTCCCTGCCATAGGAGGCCCATTCCTCAATTATGGAAACCGAACCCCCTGGGGCTGGCTGGTTTCCTCCTTTCTTGAGTCCCAGTTCAAAAGGCGGTCAATGTGACGAATCATCTTTCTTGCAGCATGTTTAGTCGTCAAACAAGTCGATTCCCCCCAATTTTTGGCGTGATACTGTGGATGGATGAAAACCATTTCGCACCACCTAAGAAGTCCCGGAATGATTTGTTCCTGCAAATGCCAATAATCCTCATGGTTTCACCCATGGCGTTCAATTGGCGGGAACGGATTTCGCAGCCATCCGCAGTATCTGTTCAGTACTTCAAATGTTACTGAACATCTTTTTTTGAGGGATCTTCAGTGGTCAAATAGGTCGATTCCCCAATGTTTGCCGTGAGATCCCACCCAGGTCCCCCCAGTAATACCCTTTTACCAACCTTTTTGGTTCAGAGGGTTCCCAAACGAAAATAGAGGTCCTGAAAAAAAGGTTGGTACCAACTTATTCCGACCCTCTCAAATCGGGACCTCGACATGACACACTCGCCCCCGCGCAGGGCACATCCGGCTCACAGACTTCGGGCTCTCCAAGGTCGGCGCCCGAGCTGCGACTGTCTCGGCCATGGGGTTTGGAGTGCTGAAATGTACGCTGTGATATACTTACCTCTCAAAAACACAACTTTTCAAGTTTTTGGGTAACATGTCGCCGAGCAGGGAGAAATTAGAGTTGTGAAAAGCTGTGCGCGGCCCAAGGGATGCGCAAAGTTACAGTTTTGACGGGTTTCATGCACTGATGTTGCCTAGGTGATATCTCTTTGCTGCACTGGTCACGTGTAGGTCACAAGCTGGTTCACAAGGTTCCTGCAAGGGAGCGCGTGCTTCTGACTTTTATTAAACTTGTGTGAGGGCGAAGGGCTGAAACACACACACACACCTGCAGTCTGCCAGCAATCAGCAACTGACAAGACAACATCTGCGTAAGGGGCGCACAAGCGGCGCACAAGCCGCGCAAAAGTTGCGCGCAAGCACGAGAAGCCCCAGCAAGACATCTAGCCATTTGCTGTCTCGGATGTCCTCAGCGGCGCGGTTCAAGCAATGGATAGGCAGCCGCAACATTCACTCTCCTTCTTTGAGGCTGTGTTTAAGGTGTGTGGCAGAGCCTGCTGCCCTTTCTGTTGGGTCAAGAGTATGTTGCTGTCCAAAAATCCAAGAATTGCTGCAGAGGGAAGCGTGAATTGCTGTGCGAACGACAAACGCGCTGACTAGAAAAGCTTGCGCGCAATCCACGTGAACGAAATCTAGTTTCTGCGTCGCTCTGCGCGCGCAAGTCAGCGCAAGCGCTGCGAGTGCGGCTTGGCACAAGCACCCAACCCCACACATATATATATATATACATATATATATATATATGTATATATATATATATTTATTTATTTACATTGAGGTAGATAAATCAAACATAATGCGTGAGGGAAACAAGGTTTTTGAACAACATGCAGTACTGGTTGACAGCCTGCGTGTTGCATTGTTGAGGCTTAAATGAAACGAGCTTGAACTGCTCAGGCTGGGCATCCCATAATTGCTGGCGACCTAGTTTATCCCATTGTATCCAACCGACAGAATTCTCTTTGCTTTGGCAAGCCCCCATGTTTGGACTATTTTGTGACCCCCTATACTTCAGGAGGACGAAAGCTTTGCCCTCTTAGAACCGCGTAACAAATTCGTGTTGGAGACCTGTCAGGGAGCGCAACAAAGAGGAAACAAAGAGGATCTTAAATGGTTGCCGCCATTGCGGATGAGATAACCTCATTCTCATCAGTGGAGGGTGACTGATGTGCCGCATATTTTCCAAGTTCGCTCGCGACAACACGATGCACAGGCTGCGCTGGTTTGATGTGCAACTACCACGGCAAAGAAAGCCACGCGTCTTTAGACCTTGTACATGGATCGCTTTGCTGCGCGTAATATGTCGGCAAGTTGTGTTTGTTATTCTGCTTGAATAAATGTTTGCTAGGTGTCTAAAATGCTGAACCCGTTTGAACATCCTTAAAACCTGGTGCAGCATGATCCCCGTGTTTGATTTTTTCACAAGTGTCATGGGCTATCGTCATGGACCCTCAAGGGAGGTTATGGGGAGGGAGGGCTATCCCTTATTTACCCCTCAATGAGGCCGTGTTAAGGGCTTATTCTTGGCTTATCCTAGGCTTCTTCAGGGATAGCCCCCTCCCCCCCAATAGCCGCCCTTAGGGGTAGATGGACGAACTCCTGCACCACTTGGAAACCAGGCCAAGCCATTGTTTATTGGCATTTACTGGGGAATCAAATCATTCCAGGGTTTCTTAGATGGTGCGAAGTAGATTTCGTCCATCCACAGAATCACAGGCGGCTGTCCCATTCCTTTCTTCCGAAATGGCGTCAGGAGAACCTGACGCAGTCTGCGCTCTTCCAGTCCTTCGTAGGCGGGAGTGCTGTACAAAGATAGGACAACTCGTGAGCATTATCTTTACATGGTTCGTGCAACCAGCCACCAGCCATGGCGGGTGGTTCAACCCTGTTCATATTCGAATCTGCATTTCAGTTGTTGGATGGTCCTTTGTCGTAAGAGCGAACCGCAGCGCCAAGAGGAATGTCCTGTAAACGCAAAGCAAAAGCACCGTTGGCTTTGCCGTGCATCCTAGCCTCCTAGCCGTGTACGCCGTGCTATGCTAACCCTTTAAAAGAGCGCTAATGCCGCTTGAAGGAGAAAGCCGGGTTGGTCCTCAAGACACAAATGGCGTCGGACCCTGAACGGCGACACGTAACTGAAACAAGTCCCAAAAAGGTGGTCGACAACCCCAAAGCCCAAAGTGGTTCTTCATGAGACCCATCCGGCACGGAAGAAGAAACATGAGGTGAGGAGTGCAATGTGGAGTTCAATGAGTGATGTTGGGTTGAAGTCAGTCTTTTCGTTTTGCGCCAAATGACGTGAAGAAAGCGTTGCATTGAACACATGTCAATCAAATGCGCATCCGGGTTTCCTTCAACACCAGCAAGGTTGCCGAGTTTCTGCCCCTTGACTTTTCAAGTCAACTTGTGGGTGTGTTGAGCCTTGCCTTTTTAGGCAAGCTTACATGTTCACTCGTTTGGTGAGGCGATGTTGAAACGGGCGTATCTTCTCGCCGCCAAGTTGTTTGCGGAGCTTGTGTCATGGTCGAGAGTGTTTCTTGACGTTGACGAGGATGGGATGGCCATCAAGAGGCCATCAACTAGGTGCCCCATGGGGGGAGGGTTCCCCTACCAAAATAGACAAAAAAAAAAGTTGGTACCCTTATTCTAACCTCTCTACTGGAGGACCGAGTCAAGTATGTTGGGAGTTCTGAGCACCACTATCAGGGTTTGTATTGAGCCAATGGTCATCATCCACTCCGAATTGGACACGTGAGCCACTAGGCCATTGGAGGTGTGAAGACTTTTTGGAATTTGAGTCACCCGTTTGGGAGAAGCTAGGACATTATGATCTGATCATCCTCTTTGGGCTGCGAGCAAGCGACAATGTCCTCCATTTTCTTAAGAGTATGTTTAATTTTCCCATGTTGGTTTTGAAGGAGTAGTATCACTACTGAACTTGATCTTCCAGGCGGCTTCAGCAAATGGAGGACGTTCTTTTCCCAAGGACTCACACAGGGGGGGACGCCAACATCCCCAGGGGCAGAAGCCTGACTACACCAAACGCAGCAAGGGAGTCGTCAATACAAAATGTCAGCTCCTTTGCAGGAATGCTTTGCACACCCCCCTGACCCCATACACCTAACCAACTTCGCCAGCCAAGCTGGACACATATGAGAATACTGTTCATCTGTAGCAAACATCCGACCCCTTTCAATCTGATTGCGGTGGTTTGAGTAACCATGTCGCATTTGACACCAAAGGTTTCCGTGTTTGATCAAAGATATGTTCATAATCCGTTTAGATGCTCTCTGGGGCAACCATATACGTGCGCCTGAACTACCTACGTGGTTGCCCTCCGAAAGAAAACCACAAGAACCAAACCAACAGGCTTCTCTAGATGCCCCCATTCACTAATAGTGTACATCCGGATGCCCGTTTAATTCACGGTTGCCCATTTCAATGTCCAACTAAAAGAAGGGTGACCTGGAAGGGATGTTCATTTGTATATATCATTGATAGCGACTGCACGGCTCGTGCACAAGTCATCATCAGGCTTTATTTTCCAGCCCAACATGGAAGCTCCCCTGGGACCACTTTGGAAGGTTTCCATTTTTAGGTCCCCCAGTGGTGGCCTTCTACCCTTTGGTTGGGAGATTCGGTTCCCCTGCTAAAATAGACTGCAGAAAAAAGTTGGTACCCTTTTTCTAACCTCTCTACTGGAGGACCTAGATTTACAGAAGCTTCCGGCTGTCAGTCTGAGTTGGAGTGACCAAAAGCTGGCCAGCGGGGGAGGCACGGTGCTGTACCTCTCCCCGGAGATGATCCGACGGGAGGGGCACGGCCTGGCTCTGGACTTCTACTGTCTCGGGTGTTTGCTGCCCGGGACCCCAAGTGACATCTGGGTGGTCGCTGCATGGGTTGGGAAATGGGGCCTGGGGCAAAGGTGCGTCTCCGCTTGGGGAAACCAATGTCCAGAACTGGTTAGTTTTTTTTCGAATTTGAGATGTCTGGAAAGTGTTTATCACTTTCTTGAAACTTGGAAAGGTGGAACTTGGGAATTCCATGTGTGCCCCATTGTTGCCTGAAAAGTCGGGGTTAACATTCCCTTTCAAGAGAGCTTCTCATATTGAGACGTACCCAAATAGGCTGTTTGGCTGCTTGTGGTGATAAGCTTGGACATTCCCTTGAAGTGACAACGTAGTCATAGGGACACATGGGACCGTATGTGGAGCACAGCAAGGTATATGTTCCGCCACCATGGGGCGTGAGGGGTTGGAAGGGAATTTGTTCAGTGGGGAGGCCAAAAGGCTCAAGCGAGTATAGATGATTAGATCTCCCCACTCTAGCCAGATAGTGCTCGTTTCCGGACTTCCCAGCTTCCAATTGCATATACTTGCCAGACCACCTTCTTGGTCCAAGAGAACAATGGGTGCCCTCAAACGTGTTGCGGATTCCTGGCCGAGGCAGGAACCCCATTCTTTCGCCGGAAAAAATTGCAGAAAAAGCCAAGTCTAGGGAATCCCTGGCTTCCCTTGGGTCTTCCGGGGACACATGCCAAGCAAGTGGCCCTGGGCTCCTTCGCTCTGTACATTCCTCCCAGTTTCAGTCGCGGGTTGCTGGTGCCTGACATGATGTAACAATACAAGCAGGTGTGACACGGGTGCGTGTTTATGTCCTCAGAGCGATCTAATTTTAGTTGCTTGTTGTCAGTTCCGTGTCTATATATACATATCTATATATACATATATATATATATATAATTATATATACATGTGTGTCATCAGAAATTGGCTATTGCTGCTTTTGGCTGCTTTTGGCTGCTTTTGGCTGCTTTTGGCTGCGTTTGGCTGCTTTTGGCTGCTTTTGTGGCTTTGATGGCTTTTGTGGCTTTCGGGGCGCATCACCAGCAAATGAAATTACACTACAACCAACCCCAAACCGCCCTAAAACAACCCAACACCGCCCTAGCAAAGCACACCCTGTGCTATTTAGTCGCCGGAGCCTGCTGTGTGATCCACTTGTGTGTGGGTGCGTGCGGGCAAATCTATCACCATTGCTTGGCCACCCTGTGCCACTTGATTGTAGGACCACTTCCATTTCGGTAGCTCTTCTGCCAACTGGACGGGTGCACAGACTTGCCCTGTGCGTGTGCATCATGTTGCGCAGTTCTTTGATGCCGGGGATGTTGCTGGAGAAGCAGTGTCCGGTTTGTCGGAATAGTTGCCTTGGCCTCACCGAGGTCCGAAGTTGGGACCATTTTTGTTGAGCAACCTTCATTGATGTGTTTGAAGAAGGTCACACTTCAATCGGCTTGAGGTTTATTGAAACCTTCGAAGACAATGTCACGCGGTAAGGCCTAGGCTGCGCAAAAGTGGCTGTCCCTCCCAATTGTTGAAGCCTGGCTCCACATCAAGCGCTTGAAGTCCTGTCAATTAGTTCTAGCTTTGTATAGGCGCTTTGGGTGATGGTTGTGACTGCCTCCTGAGGTCAAAGTCAGTAACTGATGTTGGTTTCCTTTCGCCAGGCATTTGTGCACTTGAGATGCATGCCATATGAGTCATGGAGGTACGTCCTCCTGACCGGAAAGTTGCCACACTTTACGGGCGATGTGAACCAGGCATATGGGAGCATCGTTTGAGCACCAGCTCTTTTGCAGAACTCCTTGTTCAGAAGCGAGACCAGCTTACACAGCTAGTCTTGCGACCGTTCCAAAACTTGTACACTTTGTTGTGACTGTGTGACTGTGCTCTGTTTGTGTATGCGTTTGTCCTTGTTGGAATGTGCTGGTACATGCGTGGACTATGTGTAGTGTTTGTGTGTGTGTGTGCTTGTGATTGCTCGTTATGTATGCAAAGTGTACTAATGTGTTCGCGTGGTGTAAGTATACGTAGTCTGCGAATTGAAATGCATGTGTGTGTGGGTGTGTGCCTGCGTGCCTGCGTGCCTGGGTGCGTGCAGGTAGTGGGCGGATGGGTTGGTGAATGTGTGAGAGTGTGTGGTAGTATCGTACGTTTCCTTCACAAGCAGCCAAAAGGAATGCGTATCGCGTATTGCGTATGAATACCTAAGCGTGTTTGATTGTATCGGATCCATATAGATATCATTGGCCCAAATTGTGTAACGAGCAGCACTTTGAAGTTTTGAATTGTTGCTGTACTGTCCCAGCCGTTTTTGTCGGTGTATTGGTGTTGTTGTGTTGTATAGCATGGTTTGTTTGAGGAAATCCAGCATGAACTAATAGCGTCTCAGCCCTTGGGCATGTTTGAGCTATCGAACACTGCCCATTTAATTGCAGCCACTATGATGTTAGCTCCTGTGGAGCTTGAGAGGAACCTCAAAGGTTTGCACTTGGTGCGCAGGGGCCAAGACATCAGCAAAGGGAGTCGGGAGGGGCCATCTCCGAAAGAAAGAGGAAATGCAGCAGAAACAATGCCGAACTTTACCAAGCCCAAAATTCATGAATCTCCTTCAGCCAAAGGACCTTGAAATGAGATGCGAAACCGAGAGTTGCAACTAGCGTGGCAGGTCCCTGGCACTTTCATCAGTGGTTACGACTGCAACCAATGCAGATCCCAGTCGCTTGGGCCGGTCCCAGTGGATCGGAGCTGACCACCTGGGGAAAGGGGTAGCCCAGTAGCCCCAAGCAATGTAGCGTACCGCGGTGAAATGACCCAAGCGCGGGATGAGTTTTTCGGAGCCTTTGCCAGATGTGCGCGCGCAGAGCGAAGGGCGAAGCCTTTGAGGCGGGGAATGTGCCGTGATGGCGGATTAGGGGTGCGTGTCCAACCGACCTTTTTGGGACCTTCAAGGAACCCAAAGTGGAACTCAACCATGTGGGAGGGTACCGGGTGCTAAAGCAATGATGTGCAATTGGAGGACACCACAAAGGTCTGGAATCCAAAGGGATCACTGGTTACTGGTTGACTCTTTTGATGTTGAGCTTCCTTTGTTGTTCTGGTCCTTTGAGCGAATGAAGGCGGATACGCACGTGAGTGCATTTGTTGCCGCTTGATTTGATGAGACGCTGTAAAGTGTCAAACACTGCACAAACAAGCATAGTGGCAGCAAGTCTTCGGAACCTTGGTGTGTGTCGTTTGGCCGCTTCTTTCGCCCATTGCAGGGCACGAAACCAAAGAGGTGGCCTCGCGTTCCTGCCAGTCATGTAGACACAGGGAGGTGCCAGCCATGAATAGCCTTTGTGCGCCCCAAGCGCCCCTTAAAACGCCAGTCATGTTATCGCAAGAATTCGGGACATTGGACAACTACTTCCTGAATTCACCCACCCACTCGTGGGCAAGTCTGTTCGGAGCAATTTAGAGGATGGCACGCCAGAATTGGTCTGAACCCGGTTGGGTAACACGAAGGTGTCCCATTCAAGACCTCCATGAATCAGAAGATTCGGCACTTGGTAGCACCTGAACACCTGAAGGGTCCTTGTTTGGTTCCTCTTGTTTTGGATGGGTGAGGTTCCTTTCAAACCAGCAGAAGAGGGTTCTCTTTTCCCCTTTGGAGAAACCTATTGGGCAAGTTGAAGCGGGCCTCAATGATCCAATTGGATGCCCTATCCACGATCCGCCCACGGGATTGACCGGAAGCCCGACATCGGTGCATAAGGTAGGGGCCCTTCAGGGGGCTGAAGGAGCCATGGGGCCTGCCGCCAAGCTCCGGATCGCCGTCTCATCCCACTCCCAACCTTTAGGCCCATGCGCTCGCTTCTGAATCTGACGTGCCTCGCTTTGCTGCATGCTGAATGTTGTTTGGCAAGTGCATGTGCCAATCGCGGGATAAGGTTTGCGTCTTGTCCTCCCAACTGTCTTCGTCCCGGCATGCCAGTGTCCGATCTGCCGCTGACACACCAGAACCAAAGTGACAGCAATGATCTCCTCGGTCAACCAGTTTCTTTTTTTGGCACAGGTCGAAATGGCAAGTCAGCTTTGAAATCGAGGTGTTCCTCTCCTGATCATAGACTCAGTTGTTCAGTGGCACCCTTTTTCCCCTTTTTTTTTGTGGCTGCCCCGCTAAAAGTGGTCTTCCCAAAAACGGGTTCCCTTTTTTTCCAGGTCACTCAACAACTGAGAGTAGAAAGTGCACTTCCTGGAGACGTGTTCCACTGTTCCATCCCCTCCGCACGCACACGTGTCATCTTGTTGACGCCGTCTGCGTCGGGCCATCCTCTCTGGCATCAGGAGCCCGGCCAAGATGCGGCGAAGAACTCCCAGCTGAACCCGAGCCTTGCCTAGGTCCCCCAGTAGTGCCCTTTGACCCTTTTTTGGGGGAGGGTTCCCCTACTAAAATAGACTACAGAAAAAAGGGGTACCCTCATTCTAACCTCGGAGGACCTAGTCGCTCTCCTCACTATCCCTGACCAAAGCATCGTGCAGGAGCTCGACCTCAGTCGCATCTGCATACTGCTGAGGCCTCTCTAGGCTCACTCTCATCCACAAGTGCGCTTGCCAAGCGTCTCTGATATCAAGCCTGTGTCGGTTCAGACAAGAACCGTCTGTTCATTCAAACGTACATCATCATTCATCATTGTACATTATGCGCATGACGGTCCGCAAACCATCGTACTGGGCGCCAAACTCTGGATCAAGCTGCACTTCCGCACGATCCTTTCGCAGAAACCTCCCATCCTGGGCCATGGAATGCGTCCCTTGTTTGGATTGTGCAGCCATCATCATGTAAGACTTGTTTTGCCAGGAACGTGGCACAGATCCAATTCTATGAATGGCACCTTGCCATGCATCCCATGCTTAACGGTGACAGCGCAGCGTCTTCCACAACTATGGATCCGCCAATGCGCAAACTCCCTACTGTTTAATTACTAAGAGGCGGGCGTCAAGCTTCTCCTGCACTCCCAGGACTGGCCGAAACCCAGCGACGCGGGGTCACTTGAGTGTGCCTTGTTCCTTTTTGGGGATTGGTTTCAAGAGAAAGCAAAAGTGAAACCGAAGCCTATTTTGGCACCCGCCCCATTTGGCAGACAAGCCCAAATTAGATGTTGCCAGCTTCAAAGGTAAACCTAGACAAGTTTTCAGGGTACACTCAAAAGAGAGACCTTTTTGTTTTTTTGAGGGGGGGTTCAAGGGAAACAAAGAATGAACCACCCATTTTGAGGGGTTCCCTTTGAGGGTCACACTTGTTTGGCATGTGTCAAAATAGGGGGACCCCCAAAGTGAGTCTCCTTTTTTCCTTTCCAGATGAAAAGGGCACCAACTTCAAGAAAAGAACACAAAACAACCAGAAGGTGGAAAAAAACGCAAAGCCCATGTTCAGCCTCGAGGTTTTCGTACCAAACGAATCGCGAATCGACCAGGCGCCCAAGAACTGCTCGCCTGTGGCGGCGAACCTCTGCGAGCGGCTCCTTGAGGCGAGCGCCACAAAGGTCGGGGCTGTTCAGTGGGTTGCAGGCCCAGCTCAATCATACCTTCACGGTTCTTGGCATGGTTTTTAGTTTTTTAGAGTGCTTTGGTTCTGTTCATTTTTACTGGGGGGCTGCAAAAAAAGTTTTTTGCTACCATGCCAAGTAGAGATGATTATGTTTTGGTTTGGAGAATCCTGTTCTACCGGGGTCACTGCGCCCTTCTTTGGTGGGTTCTGCTTTTATGTCGGCTGACAGGGGTACCGGGGCCAGCTGTCCTGAGTAAGTTGGGTGATGTGGGGGTGAGATAAGGCTAACGTGCAGGCGGTTGAACTTTCCCAAATGCCGGGCGGCGTGCAATTTGTCAATCTTCCCATTCCAGGAACCGCTGTGATCGTGACTTGCATGATTCGCCAGCCACAACCCCTGGCTGAAGAGGAACCCACCCCTAAAAGGGGCCCATGTTAACTGAGCAGAGCCTTCTTGTTGCTAGGGGAAGTCGCCTTATGTCGCGGAGGCACCGCGTCGGCAATTCTGGCGGGGAAAGCGATCGCGTAGGCAGTCCGCATAGGCTGTTCAAACCTGCGTATTTCGGTTCGCGTAGGCATGTTTTGCCTTTAATCCTGAGGAAAGTTTGCGTAGGCACGCGTAGACGCTTGCCGCACGGGCTCGCCTTTGGTCCATGGTTTTACCCACAGCCGCGTAGGTTATCTCAGCGTAGTGTACAGGGCCGATGAACCCTGGTCCAATTAACTGTCAGGTGTGCACACAAGAAATCTAGGCAAATTATGGCGACCTCACAAGGCACAACACCCTTTGGCCCCATGATGAAGGGGATGTGATGAAGGGGATGTGGTGTCCCCTCATTTCAAGAATTGTTCTTTAGTAGACCCACGCAACTTGGGAACTAGAAATATATCGGAGGGAACATATCCAAGTTAATCATTATTTGGTGAGTGTTCCTTCCAGGGATCCCTTTCTGTGAGCAAACTAACTGTTTCATTGGAGGCCGAAGGCACTCCAACAAGCTGTTTGAAGGGGTCCAGGTTCATACATGGGGGTTGATGAAGCCCCAACAATGGGTAGCTTTTTTCACGTCACACATATCATTTTTTAGTGGTTCTCCCCAATGGTCATCCTGTGTGAAGTGCCTTTTGATCAATCCCCATATCTTAATCTCTTCGAACAACTGCACCCTGCTCATACTTTCCGCCCAAGCTCCAAAGAGCTTACAAAGAGCAGCCAAAACTTCCCGTTTGCCAGCAACTCCAGTTGCAGGGGACGCTGGGTGCTCGCGTATCAGGCAGACCCGGCGGAGCGGCTGGGCTCCAAGGGCCAAGCCCTCGAGGTGAAGGATCGCCGCTCCGCGTCTTTTCTTTTGTCGAGGGTTCCCCTCGGGAGCCGCGCAAAAAAGATGCCGGCGGCGGGGGGGGGGGAGGGGTTCCTTTGGAGCCGCAAGAAAATGAGGACAAAAATAAGGGGGTCCTTTGACGACGCCGAAGAAGGGCGAGTTTGTGTATGTTTCTTGTTGTGTGTGTGTGTGTTGAAGAGTAGATGGTTTTTAAAGTTTTAGAATGGGTTTAAAGGAAACGAACAGGACAACCACCATTTGAGGGTGTGGCTCTCTGTTTTTAGGGGTCATGTGGTGGCACAATGTGTGCAATTGGCATAAACACAGGCAGCACCTTGACTCATAAGGTATCATGACGCCTATCTTTGGATTATATTTCCCTTCGGCTAAACATGGAGTCCCAACAAATCCTCATTTGCAACAGAGGTTCTTTGAGTCTTTTGGGTTATGCCTATGTCAATCCCATGTTGTGGCTGAGAAAGCCCGCAACACCGGCACCATGAGCTCAGACTTCGCGCCGAGAAAGCCCTGACAAACTGCGGGCCCCATCTTGGAGAGGGCCTACTTCACTTTGCGGGGAGATGCCAAGATGCTTTTGAGCATTGGTGAGTCGCCATGGCCATTTCTAAACCGCTCTGAGGCCTTGAAGGCTTACCATTCTGTGGGTGCTATAATATCCATCCCCCAAACGAAGATCATTTTGCGGATGGGAGGGCTGTTATTTTTCCCAGACCTGTTGAACACCCAGCTCTTCACCGCTTGCCAAGCCTTGAAAGAAAGAGCGGACAGAGCGAGCCGCAAGCATGGCCAAAAGCGTTTGCCCAACAAATTCAATTGGGAACCCTTTCGAGGACATTATTTGGGGAAACCTACGTTTGGGTGTTCCCTAGTGACATTGGTCGCCATATTGAGCAGTTTCGAGTCAAGGCTTTTCTTGGGTCTCCCCTTTCTCAGGTGTTTGGAGTTCATCACATGTTCGCAAATTAGCGACTTGTATCTTGTAAACATCAGCATGGGCTCTACTTCCGCTGCCCCGCGCAAAAGGTAAAGACAGTTGACGCACCAACGGCTGGATAGATGAAAGGATTTTCTTGCTGTGAAATTTGATGCGGCAAGAATCGTACTTGTTACTTTCTTTTCTATCACTTTGGTAGACCCGTTTAAGAGGTTCTAGACCACATTTCTACCCTCGTGCCGATCAGGCTTTTCGAGCAGTCCTGCTCAGGCGATTTTCTATTTCACGTATCATATAGGGGGACCCCAAAAATGGGTGGTTTTCCTTTGTCCTTTAAACCAAGATGGAAAGGGTGGCACCTTCAACAGATCGCACACCAACTCTCGGGGTAGTTGTGAAGGGAAACAAACACAAAGAAACCATCCATTTTACGGGCAACCATTTTTTGAGACACCATCTCGCCTTTCAACTTCGGCGAGGAGCACAAGTGGTTCGAGCGGGTGGACTTTCACAAGGTCTACCGCAAGGACCTGCCAAAGCCGAGATCACAAATGAGTGAGCGGGGTGCTTAGTTTTTGAGGGTACCCAATTTTTGGTGTTGTTTAAATAGATAATGAAAATAATCCCATGTCGGGAGGTCCAAGTTAGAGTCAAATCCAGTTAAACATACATGGGTATGAGTCAAAATTAAGTTCCAGTTACCAGGGTTCTGTTTTGGGTACCTATTTTTGACCCACTCCCATATAGTAGCTTCCATTTGCCTGCAGAAAGTAGGTGTGTGTTTCCCGTCGGTTTGGAAGGACAATTGTCACTCCCAGGTATAGGGTAGCCAGTTTCTTATAGAAGGATCCTGGAATGGAGTAGGGTATGGCTGGAAGGCGCCTGTGTTGACCTCACCATCCACCACAAAAATGAATTGCGCAATCTGGTTAAGTCAAAGTTGTAATAAGGTTTGCGCATTCCAAAATAGTTTGGCATAACCAAGCCCAAGTGCATTTCTTGCGCTCTACTCACTTGTTTGAAATTCCTGTGCAGGCTCGGCGACAGCCATGCTTTCCAGCAAGGAGCAGAATCCCACTGTGACACCACCTCTCTCAACGAATGGGGTCTCACATTCCAGGGGCCGGGGCAACCTGAGGGAGGAGATCTTGGTGGCGAAGCCAGCCATCCGGTTCCTGAGCTTGTTTAGCCTTTTAGTGTTTAGCGGTAGTGTCCATCAAGCCACTAAAAGTCAAACTTTTAGCGGGGGATCTGAGGGCAGCCCAGAAATGTGAGGCGTACTCAGCAAGTCCAAACACCCGTTTCTTCCAGGCAGGGATGGTCATCACCCTTGGCAGGGGTTTTGGACACCTATTCTGAGGGCTGGGGTAGTGGCCCGTATTGTGCATGACATATACATATATACCATGTAATTACATGTGTAGATGAGCATACTGGAATACGTAAGTATACATATAACAGTATATATATATATATGTATATGTATGTATATATGTAGTGTTGCTATTATACCAGGAGCAGAGATGAAGAGGGTACCCACAAAAACCCACGGCCACTCCTGCCACGACATGTCAGGAGCCCCAGCGGGTCTTCCCGAATTTTCCGCCCATAGACCCGAGGCCTCTCGGCAGCTGGAGAACATGGCAGTTTAGGTGAGGGGTTGACTCCCGTGACTCAAAAGGCGGCAACCTTCACACAGGTTGTCGTGACCTCGCCCCTGGCTCCTTACCTCTGGATAAGTTCAGTGAATGAAGTATGGTCATTTGCACGGAACCTATCTCCTGGTGACAGGAATTGGCCGGGTAGTGCAACCCTTTTCGAGAAGAACCGACATGAAGTTTGGTCAAAGATGCGGGAGAAAACAAGCTTGAGTGAGAGAGCAAGGCCTACGAAAAGCCCTGAATCCCTACGGGGCTGGGGGAACTCACTCTTTCACCAAAGTTTGCCTCATGGAAGAGTCGAGAAAAAAAAAAGGAAGAAAAAAAAACGCCGTCATCTCCATCCCGTCCCTTGTGCCAGCGACGGGGGGCGGGGACGAAAAGCGCGCGTTCTGTTTCATGAGGCCACGGGAATTGGAGATTCGTTTCGGCAGCTTCCCAGTGGCCCTTTGTGGGTTGCTTCAACTGGTTTTTCAACCTTTTTGGGGGGGGAACTGTTGTTGTTTTCCCCCCATGGGCTTCCTTTTTGTTCAACTTGTTTTGGGGAACTGTTGGTTTTTTTTCTTTCCCATGGGCTTCCTTTGTGTTCAACTTTTTTTGGGGAACTGTTGTTTGTTTTTTCCTTTCCCATGGGCTTCCTTTTTTTCAACTTTGTTTGGGGAACTGTGTTTTTTTTCCTTTCCCATGGGCTTCCTTTGTTTATCAACTTTTGGGGGGGAACTGTCTTTTTCCCCATGGCTACCGGGCATCTGAGGGCTTTTTTTTGGGGGGGGATCCACATCCAATGAAGGGGGGCCCTTTTCCTAGAGTGCGGATGGAGAATAAAGTGCAAGTCCAGGGGGGTCCACATGATGTTTGGAGATTTACAGATGGCCACAGACCTGCCCCAGGCTGGCTTGTCACGCGCGGCGTGTTGGTTTCTTTTCCGTCTGAGGTGGGTTCAACTCCCCGGTTTGTGATTTCAATCCGGAACATCGGGGGACTCACTAGCTTTCCCACAGGGCAAACTCGTTATTCGGTTTTTCTATGTATGGGAAGCGCATATTCTGACCGCAGATATGACACATTCGTGTCATGGCCTCCGTGCAGCGGGTGAGTGACCTAAGGATGACTCCAGATCATAATTTTAGCTCACAGCCTGCGCCCCAGAGTGAGCTAACAGATCGCATTTGTTTGGGCAAAAGGGGGGGGGGATTGCCCAGATTTGTAATCTGCGGGATGAGCCCGGAAATCGTTGGCCTTTAAGCACCTTTAAGCGGTGTTGTCCTCTCTTGTGATTTTTTTTTGTTGAAGATGTTCAGGTTTCCTGGGTATGTTTGGTGGGGGGCAACAGCTGGGGTAGTTGTGAAATTGGTGTGGGGGGCCATGGCTACAGCTAAAAAATAAAAGAAACAAGTGCAACTCTGGAGGGGGTCACCACCCCCCAGAGGCCGTCCCTCCCCCACCCAAAGAGACCGATCGAGCCTTATTTGGCCTTAACAATGCGCATAACTCAGAACTGCCTGGGAAAAGGTCGTTGGCGTGGTGTAGGCCCTTGTGGTCTTGGCACTGCCTGACCTCATACAGGACGTGTGAGGCACATCAAAGCGCTTTTGACACTCTGAGATCAGAACTCTGACAACATGTTTGGCACAGCGTTGTAGCCCGCAATGTTAACCCCGGATGAATAAACTCCTGGTTGATTAATAGGGGGGTGTCCCCTTTTAGTGGGGATTCATCACTTTTGGAGAGACCACCCCCCTAATACTGGGGCGGGTTTAGTAATCCTGGGTCAACACTAGTTACTGCTTGCTTGTCTTCAACGACTTCGCATAGTGCACCTCTCTGAAGCAGATCTTGAGCAAGTCAACCACTTCCATTTGGCTAAGAATATGTTTCCTTTTCCCCTGTTGATTTTAAAGGGAATCTAGCACTACTGGAAATATGTTTTTAATTGCTTCTAGGGGCTGAAAAAGCAAATGGAGGACCAGAAGATGCCATTGCCCAAGTCCAGTCCAGCCCACGAAGCGAGGCATTGCAGGGGTTTCTCACTGGCCAAAAGCTCCGATCTTTGGACCTTCTGCTTGTTCCCCATGCCGTTGTTCCCCATGCCGGTGTTTGGTCCAGGGCGCAACGTGTCAACCTTCTATGTCCAGCTTAACCACAGGTTTTAGAGGATCTCGGAAGAATTGTTTTGGCATACCTGAACTGCCTGAGCTATTGGAGCATGAGAAGTCTGTCTTGTCATTCGAACCCACTGAAAGACACGTATCCGCCAGCTTTGCGGTCATTACTTGTCACATCCTAATGTCTCTCCTGACTACACAAGAACGCAGAATCAACAGCTACTTGCTTACAGTCTCCCGACAAAGAGTACTGCTGAGTACGTTTAGATATTTGACGATGAAAAAGCTGGTATTCATAGTACTAAAAGTGTACCAGTACTACTAGTATGGGAGCATAGTGCTATCCAAAAACTGGACAAGACCTCCCCAAGAATACTCCGTAGAAGCATTCACTTCTGATTCTCAGACATCTCATGCACCCGTCTGGACACCATCCCCCCCCCCCGCACCCCACCACCCATAAAAGCAGAAAAGGAGAAGTTGGAACATGTTGGAACGCTCTCCATTGAACAAACAAATACGCAGGGTGTTCGACACATACTGTAAGACGTCATTTTGGTTCGCATTTGTGCCCGAGACATGGGACTGCCTACTCGATTAACTTGGAGATTTGGGTGTGCTTTCAAGCAACAGATTAGCATGCGGCCGTTGCGACTTGGTTTTTGTTTGACTTCGACTGGCATCTCTTATTCTCCATGAATAAGTTTGCATAGTTCAAGCAGAAACATGAATGGACCATTAAATAGTGGAGTTGTTTTTTATGTTCTGTTCGCATTCCCCCAGAATCCTCCTCCGCGGTCCCGAAGAAGGCGACCGGAGTTACAAACTCGACCATTGAATCCGAAGGCTTCACTTCAGCTTCCTGTGGCCTCCCCCGAAGCGAAAGGCCATGGGTTATCACAGCCACTGGCTCAAACCCGATTGAGGTAGTTAGAGGTTCGGGACAGTCCCTTTGCCAGAACCCGCCTTCGCCTAGCTCAAAAAACCATGGGTTTTGGGTTCACCGTGGTACTCGGTTTTGATTCTGACGAGCCACGTAAACCCGTGCCGATGGGTTCTCAGGCGCCAGCTTGGGTGCCGTTTGTCTGAGGTTCACCAAGATGGGCCTCCCGTCACAGCTCATGGGCTTTGGCTCCACCGTCGCTTGGCGTGGAGCGGCCAGAATCTCGCGGGTGGCTGGGTCTTTTGGTCGGATACCTGGTTTGGGGCGGCGAAAAAAGCGGCGATAAAAACCGCATGCTTTTTGCGTTATCCTTTTTTTGGTGGTGCTTGCCGGCATCACCAGCCAAGCCTACAATGGGGAGTGCCGGAATTATGATCTTGACAGGGAATGGAGTAGTTTCACGAGCACTTTCTGATGTTGTCTGGAGGAAATGCCGAGCGCCTTGAACGCGAGTCGACCGAAGCCTTGACGTTCTGAAGTTGTTTGAGCCCAATGTCTGAACCTCTGGTAAGAAGACTCAAAGGCGATCGCTTAGCCATGATTGGACCCCCGATATGTAGCAATGCATTCATTCTTTGAGAAGTTTGAAGCTCCTCGCCGCTATTGGGCTCTGCAAGGAGATTTCGGAATGGATGGGCTTTGGTTTGCAGTCTTCAGATCCTTGCTTGACATACAATAGACTTTGAACTGCTGTAGCGCTGTCATAGATCTGCCAATTGATGACAATTCGAGAACCTGCAAGGGAAAATAAGCTTTACTTCCATACTTGTTGAGACTCTTGTTTGCCAATTCATTCAAGAAGTGAGTTTATCATCAATGAACCGCTTGTTGTATCCATTGAACCCGCCATTGGTAAAATTGAACCGCCATTTCACAGGCAGACTTGCGCCCGATGCTGATGGATCCTTTCTTAGGAGTGCCCAGAGTACTGATGATCGGCGAAAGCATAGCCTCAGTTGTTCAGTGGCTCCCTTTTTTCCCTTTTTTTTTGGTGGCTGCCCCACTAAAATAGTCTTCCCAAAAAAGGGTTCCCTTTTTTTCCCGGGTCACTGAACAACTGAGTAACTGAATTCGATACGGAGTTTCCTTTTCCGATGGCCGACTTTACATGGTGTTCCAGTAGTGCCCTTTTACCCTTTTCTTTTTGGGGAGAGGAAAACCCCCTACTAAAATAGACTACAGCGAAAAAAGTTGGTACCAACTTGTTCTAACCTCTCAAATCTGGACGACCTAGTTTAGGCACATGCCGGCTTTGGTGCTTAAGGTGACGACAAGCGAGCACCTCATTGCTGGCTTCTCCAAGGCTTGGGTCAAAACCCCCAAGCCAGCAGGCAGCTTTCCGTGGACCCGTTTCGAGCAAAAACCAACTGGGCCACCAAGTTTTCCCCTGTCCTCTTGGGAACGTTTGTAGTTTGGTCGGTTCGTCAGCATGGAGTCGAAGATCCAGGGACCTATGACCTCTGAATGAGGGCATCGCCTTGCCGAGCGTGGCATGATGTACTTTGCTTTGGCGGCATGCTGCTGCTGCTACCGCCGCCGCCAACGTACGTACGTACGTACGTACGTACGTACGTACGTACGTACGTACGTACGTACGTAGGTGTGTGGGTGTGTGTGTGTGTGGGTGTTTCCGCTGTTTGGAATATGAGCTGTGTTTCATCCGCTAGAACTGTTTTCTGGTGTGTTTTGCGCTTTGCCAGCTGTAGGTGTTAACATTTGTTGGGTCACTTTTTGTTTGCGACATGGCATCCTACCTCATTTCTCAAATCCCACATAATGTTTCAACTTCTCGTGTATCAGCGCTTCCTTCTCAGCAAGCATATCTCCTAACAAACAGTTCTTCCTTTAATTGAATTTGGTAGCGTGCACTTGAACTTTGCCGTGGAGTGTATTTGGTTGATGCCTGACAGAGTAACATGTTTGCATGACTTTAATCAATATTAGTGTGGTTCAAAACTGCCAGCACGAGTGATGTCGGCATTCAATTTTGCCCCATTTCTGCAATGCTTTTGCTGCCAGGCTGACAACATGGTTGCCAAGAGTCATATTGGCCGAGCAATGTGGACATGTGGTGCCGCCTACTAGTAATTTGGCACTTTGTCGAGCTGACAGGCATTCTTTTGTTGGCAACCACAGCAGCCACCAATTCGTCGTAATTGGCCAGACAATGCCATGGGCATGCGGGTTTTGAGGAGTTGCTTTTTGGACAGATTGATTCCAGCTGGTGATAGACCAGCACACCCTTGGGGCGCCATCATTGGAGTGTAAAATGACTTCTCAATGAAGCAACAGGGAATGGCCTGAAGGTTTCTCGAGCCTAAGAACAGACTATGTTGTGGGCCATGCCTGTTCATACGTCATATTCATGCACCTTTGTGTCTGAGTCTGCATTGGAAGATAGTCTTTTCTCCAGCAACATATCCTGGCAGCAGTTGTCAACAAATCGATCCAATGTGCTTCTGAAGGTTTGTGATCAAACAAACACTTGCCACAATTAAAGTAAGATG
This sequence comes from Effrenium voratum, assembly GCA_963377175.1. Lineage (NCBI taxonomy): Eukaryota > Dinophyceae > Suessiales > Symbiodiniaceae > Effrenium > Effrenium voratum. The sequence continues at coordinate 154,131 of CAUJNA010003568.1, forward strand.
CAGCATTTGACCCCCAGCTTTCCCAAGTTGCGTTTGCAGCGCTGCTACAGGTGGGGGGGTGTCCTAGTTGGCAATTTTGAATTATTGAATATTCACAAAGTATGGTGGCCCAGGCCAAACATCACAGCCGTGGCACATCTTTTGTGAACTCCTCGAGTGCATGTCCTAGGTGTACACCGAATGCCTCCCGCCTGTCCCATGCATATGTATATATATATACACATACATACATACATACATACATTACATTACATTACATTACATTACATTACATTACATTACATTACATTACACTACACTACACTACACTACATTACATTACATACATACATACATACATAATACTTTAGAGCCTCCGGCTCAGTCCGCCGACATTGTCCTCTCCCTTTTCTCCTTCTTCCTCTCGCCCTTGTCTCCCTGGTGTGTGCTGTCGTCCTCTCTCCCTCCCTCCGCTCCCCATCCTCCCCATCCCCCCAAGCCACTCTCTCCCCAATCTCCCTCTCTCGTATGTATGTATGTATGTATGTATGTATGTATGTATGTATGTATGTATGTATGTATGTATGTATGTATGTATGTATGTATGTATGTATGTATGTATGTATGTATGTATGTATGTATGTATGTATGTATGTATGTATGTATGTATGTATGTATGTATGTATGTAATGTATGTATGTATGTATGTATGTATGTATGTAATGTAATGTATGTATGTATGTATGTATGTATGTATGTATGTATGTATGTATGTATGTATGTATGTATGTATGTATGTATGTATGTATGTATGTATGTATGTATGTATGTATGTATGTAATGTATGTATGTATGTATGTATGTATGTATGTATGTATGTATGTATGTATG
>CAUJNA010003568.1:157500-255000 GCA_963377175.1 Effrenium voratum
GGTTGGTTGGTTGGTTTGTTGGCTGGCTGGTTGGTTGGTGGGTTGGTGGGTTGGTGGGTTTAGTAAACATAGTGCTTGTGTTGATTGGTTCAATTCACAACAGTCATTGGCCTGTTTAGTGAACATGCATTTCTGGCGGATTTGGTGATTGTTTGTTGAGTAGGCATGTATTGTTCGCTAAGCATGTATTGTAACTGATTGGCGTGTTGGGTAACGATGTGTTCGTTTGGTGATTGGCTTGGCTAGTAAACTAGTTGATTTGTTTAGCGAGTATGCATACGGGTTTGTTTGGTAGCCATGTACATTTGGTTTAGTAACATATATTTCGGTTGATAGTAAACATGCCATTAGGTACCCCGGCCCGTGCGTCAGCTACTATCCCCCTATCCGCGCATCAGGTGCCCCCTATCCCGATCCACGCGTCAGCTACTATCCCCCTATCCGCGCGTCAGGTGCCCCCTATCCCGATCCACGCGTCATCTACTATCCTCCCTTCCGCGCCTCAGGTACCCTCTAACCGGATCCGCAACATTTACCCCCTATCCCGATCCGCGCGTCAGCTACAACCGCCCTATCCAGGTACACCCTATCCCGATCCGCTCGCTAGTTACTATCCCCCTATCCGCACGTCAGGTACCCCCTATGCCGATCCACGCGTCAGCTGCTGTCCCCCCTTCACCCCAATATGCGCGTCACTACTATCCCCCGACTCACTTGTCAGCTACTATCCATACGTCGTTTTTCTTACAGCATTTTGTCACGCATTTTACGTATTTTACAATAGCCCGTCAACAGTAAACAAATCTAAAAAGTAGCAGGCGGGTTGACGTGGTTGAAAAAGTGATGATTCAAATAAGGGTGCAACTCAACCCCCCATGATTCAAACAGGGGCGCAGTTCAATCTCTCTAGAGAAGTTAAAAAGTGGGTGGCGGCAGTCCCCCCCATGATGCTCGAAGAAGTAATGATTCAACTAGGGATGCAATTCAATCTCTGTAGGGAATCAAAAAGGGGTGCAAATCAATCTCTACTGTAGAGAATCTTCAAAGTACGGGGGGGGTTGGGCAGCCCCCTCCATCATAAGCGAAAAGGGGGATGATTCAATTGGGGGTGCCATGATTCAAGAAAAGGTGTGACATAAATTCGCAGCCGGGGGGCTGGCTATGATGATTGAAGAAGTGCACACACACAGACATACATATACATAGATTACAATAGCTTACATACATACATGCAGACATACGTAAACTCAAACATAAATATACAGAACACTTGCCGGAGAGGAACTGGTGATGCTGAGAATGCGGGAAGCCAACGACAAAAAAAAAGAGCTGGAGAGGAACTGGGAAAGCAGAGGATAAGCCGCCAAAAGCCGCATAATCCAGCGAAAAGCCGCAAAAGCCAAGACGCCACCTCATAAACCAACAAGAAGCCAAAAAGCCAAGACGCCGAGAAGCCAAAAAGCTAAGAAGGTTTGCTTGTTGTGTGTGTGAATGCCGGTTTGTTGGCGGGTCGGCCTGCTGCCGTTCATGAAAGAAGTTGGAAATTTCCACTGGGCCTCATAGTTTGCTTGTTGTGTGTGGTTGCCACATGTTTTCGTGCAGTTGGAGCCTCCGTGCGCGTCAGGCACCCCCTATCCGATCCCGCGCGTCATGCGCAATCCCCCAACGCTGCGCCTAACCTTCCCGCGCCTTGCTCGGTCCCGTGCGCCAGGTACTATCCCCCCCACTATTTTGCTGAACTAACTTTCTAACTAGCTTTATATTGATCATTCACCTAAATAATAATTGACTGACGACTGACTGACTGACTGACTGACTGACTAACTAACCACCCAACCCCCCCCCCCCCCCCGTATCCACCCTCCTGCATCATAGATTCAGGCGCCACCCCCCACCGCACACCAACTGACTAGCGACAAACGAAGTAACTAATTAATTAACTAACCTAACTAACTAATTAACTGGCTAGCTAGCGCTGGCCAGCTACCTGATTAACTAACGAGCCAACTCACTGCCTATCTTGTTAAGGAACAAAGTAACTAACTAACTAATTAACTAACTAATTAACTAGCTAATTAACTATCTAGCTCGCGAACTAGCCCGGAAGTCAAGGTCAAACTTGACGGACGAGGGCAGGCAGAAACACCGTCGCACCTGCAAAGACGACGAGGTCTGCCAGGAGCTGAACCGCTATCGTTAGCTCACGGGCAAATCCATGGCCAGGGGCCGCGGGCACTCCTCGAGTCTGGGCCGTGACAAACCTTTTCGGCTTTGACTGCAGGAGTCGCATTTGGGCTACTACGAACACTTGGTAGCCCATTTGCTGGAGCACGGGCTTGTCACGGAAGTCCCGGTGAAAATCCTCGACGCGGCAACCAAGGCCAATTTCAGGAGCTTCTATAAGCACCTGGAAACGGCCACCACCAGCCGCAAGCTCGGGCATTCTCCGGACAGCGTGGACACCATGACCCAAACCTGCACTCAGCCTTTATCTTTGTTTTTCTTTTGACTTTTCACCAAAAAGCAAAAAATGAAGCACGAGTGGCCTAGGACCCGCGCTTTGAGCGTGGTCGTGAGGGTCCTAGTCTCGCGCCACCCCGAGCTCGAGCGGAACGCGTCGAGGCAGAAAGCGGAGCGGCTCGTGAAGCACCTGCGGGGGGCGGTTCAGCAAGTCCTGTCAGGACGCGCTGGCCCTTTCAGGGTCGTATCTGCCGGCAAAGGTGGACGACCTTAAGAACAAAATCTGAAACAAATGTAAACTAACTAACTAACCCCCCCCCCCCCCGTCCTCCAGCCTCTGCGCATCAGGTCCTCGGCGATCCCGCGCGTCAAGCGCCCTCTCACAAGACACCCCCTTCCGATCTCGCACGTGGCGCATCAGGTACCGCCCAAACCGATCCCGCCCGTGAGGTCCCAGCTCTTGCGGCAACTAACGCCAACCAACCAACTAACCAACTAATTAACTAACAAACTAACCGCCTAATTAAACCCCCCCTTTCAACCTCCGCGCGTCAAGTACCCCTGCGCGTCAGGTACTTTTTGAATGAGGAGGTCTCCTGCCTTCCCACGTCACCCATCCCGATCCGCGCGTCAGCTCTCCGCGCGTCAGGCACTTCGCCGCGCATCAGGCACCGCCCAGCGCGACCCGCGCGTCAGCTACTATGCCCCCTTCCGCGCGTCAGGTACCCGCTATCCCGAGCTGCTATGCTGTCTTCCAGTCAGGTAGCCCGCTATATCGATCCGCGCGTCAGCTACTATTTGTCATCCGCGCGCGTCGCGCTGACTGACTTACGAACTAGCTAAACACATTGCCCTCTCTGACTAGCCCGCGAGTCAGGTACTATCCCCCCTCCCGATCCCGCGCATCATGCGCAATCCCTCGATGCTGCGCCTCCTTCCACGCGTCAGGTGCCGCCACGCCCGATCCCGCGCGTCAGGTACTCCCCCACTTCCTGCAGCAACTCACCAGCTATAGCTAGCTAGCTCTCTGACTCGCCAGCTACCAACTAACCAACTCACTAACTGTTAAAACCCTCTAGGCCCCGTGCCGAAATTGGGTAGCTGTTCTGAGGTCCTTGTTGGTGTTGCTTCCCAAGTTCCATTGATCGCCATTTGGCTCAAGACACAATTGAGGTTCAAGATCTGATGTGTGACTGCAGACCTACGTGATCGGCATTAAGAGCAAAACAACTGCTTGCGCTGCATTGTCAGGACCACTGTTGTAACTATCATTCCTTCTCCCTTACAACGTTTACACGGGTTCGGCTATAACGGCATCGTCCGTATACACCTTTCTACGTGGTTGGTATTACAGCTTGAGGGTTCGGTGCATAGCGTCCCACGGGACGTCACCTTGCCGTCTCTTGACAGGTTATCAGCCGTAACTACAAGCTCTACACTGGACTGGGAGACAGCTGGTTTATTGCGGGTACAGGGACAATAAAGGAACGATAACCTACACAGTACAATGGCGTCTTCGGCGAGCCCAAGTACTGCAACTTTTGGGAACAGCAGCTCAGAGGGATCCAATGGATTGATGGCTCTTCCTGCGGTGATGGATATGGTTGCAGATTCACAGGATGAACCTGGGAGCGGAGGTTCCGCGCTATTCAGCGACATATCTACTCCCACAAGATCATGGAAGCAGATCGATGTTCATCAGGAGTCGAAGAAAAGAGAATCCCCACCGAGAAGATCATCATCTTCGCCTGCGACACCACGGACGTCGCAGAAGGGCGTGAGATCGACATCGAAGGGTGGGAGGTCAAAATCACCCACCAGTGCAGATTTTCGCGCCGTGATCAAAGAGAAGAATAAGATGGAGGTGGAGATCGGGGAATATCAGAAGACACTTGATGAAATGTCGGCAGCAATGGCGAATCTTAACCAAGAAGACTATGGAAGCACCATCCGGATCCAGGAGCTGGAAAGACGATGCGAGATTGCCAGCAAGCAGTCGGGACATCTAGTGAGTCACCACCAACACCACATGGCTGAGGCATGGCGCAAGTTTGAGGAAGAAGCCCAACAGATGCGCAAGGTGGAAATGAACGCATTTCAGTACGGGGAGAAGAAAGACATGGAGTCGAATATTATAATGCAACAGATGAGGCAAGCTGAAGGAACTATCATGGAGCAGAAGCGGGAGATTGCATTGATGAAATCCTACATGGCAAGCGAGAAGTCGGCCGCGCAGGAATCAGCTATACGTGCAAATCAGATACACCGTGAGGCTTCACAACAGATATCAGCCTATCAGCAACAGATCAGAGGCATAGAATCTTCTACATCTATCGAGAAGTTCAACGAGGAGGAGATGGTCCAAAGTCTGAAATCACAGTTGGAGCATGCACTCGTCAAGCGCCCCGAGACGTACTCTTTGGAGGACTCCAGGGAACAGCTGATGGCGAGGCTGAATGACGTTACAGTATTTGCGGAACAGGAATCGAAGAGAGCAGATTGCTTGCTTCGCGAAAAAGAAGAGATCGTCAAACAGTATGAGTCCGACGTGTCGATGAAGGACCAGATGATTGCTGTCGAAGGTGGTCATCGTCAGGATGCGATCTTGGAGTTAGCCCAGGTCAAAGAAGAGAAACAAGAGGAACGGTGCACGATGGACGAGAAGTCGAAGGAGGCTGAGTACTGGAGATTGACAGCTAAGGGAATGTACGATGAGTACCTCGAGGAGATGCATGAGCTTCAGAGACAACTGAAGAAAGAGAGGCGACGCTCAAGCAAGAAGAGAGTTTTGTACGCCAACTCGATGCTGACAACGAGGAACTACGTGCACACAAGAAGCTGGAGACACAGGAAGCCTCCAGCAGCAAAGATGGACATCGTGAACGAGCAGTAGTGAAACGCGCTGAGGGAGGAACCCAGGCTAATTCAAATAGGATAGACAAGAAGGTGGCTGGGTCAGTCCCGTCATCGTCTTCAAATCAAATCCCTAATTCGTCGCTGATGCCAGGTTCGATCCTCTTTCCGTCTTTCGGTGATCCAATGATCGATGTACACCTATCCCAGATGCAAGGGGTTGTTGGGCATGTCCCACAATCCACTACTACGACTGGTGGTGGTGATGGGGGGGGAAACAACGGTACTACGCCCCCATTGGATTACGGTGGATTCCCGCCCAATGGGAATGGGCAGGGAGCGGGTCGACGTCAGTTGAGCCTCGCTGGTGGCGGAGGAGGACCTCCGGATGATCCACCCGATGATGAGGATGAGGATGACGACGACGAAGGAGATGAGGAAGACGAGGAAGAAGAAGAGGAAGAAGACGATCGGACACGGAGGAGACGAAGGAGATCGAGAGATAACCGAGAGATCAAGAATGATCGACCGAGAATCTCGAGGAAAGAGGCCGAGAGAGTATCTATTCCGGCCTGGCCAAAGATCCATCAACTTGACACCTGGAAGATGCAACTGCTGATGAATGTTCTGAGCGCATGTGCAGATCCAGATACCGACGCATGGACGAAATGGCTGGAGCAGGCTCTTGGGTTGAACCCAGACCTGGATTTGCTTAGCGATTCAGGTGGCGACAGATTTGCTACGATAGATATTAAGATGGCCATGGGCATGCAGAACATGCTGAAACAAGCACCTGACGAAGCCAAGGACGTATACCTCGATGCTACACGACACTCTGAACTACGACATCAACAAGGGGTGATCGTGAAGGGACGAGAGTTGGTGGCATTAGTTATGCAATCATTCAGAACTTCCGATAGAACGGATCTTGTCTACCACATCGAGCATTTATTCAACCTTGACTTTCCTGGCGACAAGAACTTGGTCATGTTCAGGAACAAATGGTATGATTTGCTGCTGAAGATGAGGAGCGAGGACAGACCCAGTAAGCTGGCTCTCAGAGACATCCTTTACAGGAAGATCAAAGGGAGCAAGAAGATGGAGTTCGGCCTCAATGCCTACCATAGACTACCGGACAAGCATCCTCAGAAGACGTATGAATTCTTATTGGCGTTGATCGACTATCAGATCAAGGCAGATCGGGAAGACCTGATGCTCGACATGAAGGAGAAATCGGTCAAGTCGATGATGAAGTCAGGCGGGAAGGATGCGGCTCCAGCAACTGGCAAACAGGAGAACCAGGGTGGCAAGGGCAGAAAGGGGAAACCCGGTGGACCTGAAGCCGCTCCTGTGCTCCCAAAAGCCAAGGCAAAGGGCCACGCTGGCAAGAACGGCAAGTCCGACGGTGCCAGCGACAGAGGCAAGAGTCCGGGAGGAAGCAAGGATAATCCCTGCTGGTACCACTTCAAATCGGCAAAGGGGTGCGTGAAAGGAAATGAATGTACTTTTTCCCACAGCAAGAAGACGGAGCACAAGTTGGAGAGTATGTCCAAGGGGAAAGGAAAGGGCAAATCCAAGTCCAGATCATCGTCACCAAAGAGGGATGACGGAGCATGCTTCGCGTTTCAGAAGGGAAAGTGCGATAAGGGAAGCGCTTGCAAGTATAGGCATGAGCTCATCAAGAACAATTCAGCTCCAGCAACGTCAAATGACAAGGCGCAAGCCAAGTCGAAGGCTACCGCCAAAGCCGCAGCGCCTGCCATTGCGAGGAGGGCCATCGCAATGCCCGCGATAGTCCTGAAGCAATCGGCTCCTGCAGGGAAGGTAAGCTTCAAGAAGGACGTTGATCATGTCGAACCGGACGAAGCCGAGACTATCTACCACGAGCACGATGACGACGCGATGAGCGAATCATCGAGATGGTCTGGCGAGTCCGAGATCCCCGAGAAAATGGTGTGGTTCAAGGAAGTGCTCGACGTCGACGAGAATGGGGAGATCACCTACCTCGAAGACGAGAGAAGGCAATGGGAACGAAAAGGGGAATGGTACGGTTATGAGGACAATGAGAATGAGCCTTATCAGTACGTGTACGTCGACGAGAAGAAGTTCAAAAGCAGTGATCATCGTGAATTATCAGCCTATCAAGTCCAACGATCATTGATACGTGCGAAGATACTGAGAGAAGTGGTGGATGATATATATAAGAAGCACTACTTCCCGGTGACCAAGGAGAGCAGCATAATGTTCGAGTATGATCGGAACAAGGACGAGATCAAGGAATCGGCTGTCGACTGGAAGAAACAGCATGGTATGCCGAAGAACGTTTTCGCCATGTCAACGTGCATCAGCAAACGGGTGAAATGGTTGATGGACACCGGATGTGGTCATGATCTCATTGGAAGAGCCAAGGCGAAGAGCCTGGGTGTCGACATCGTGAAAGATGACGACGAGATCGTGTTCCAGACCGCGAATGGTTCCACTTCCACATCTGATGTGGCCAAGATAGTCGTGGACGAGTTGGACGAGACTGTCGAGCCGCATGTATTGGATGAGACACCCACGGTATTGTCAGTGGGGAGGAGATGCATGAAGATGGGTTATGCATTTCACTGGATGCCTGGTAAACTACCTTTCATGGTTACGCCAAAGCAGGGATTCGTGCACTTGCAGGTCAAGGACGACATCCCGTACCTAGTGAGTGATGGTAAACTTCGGAGTAACAGGCATCGCCCTACGATAGACGACCTCAAGGAGCACTTTTCGGAAGTATTGGCGATGGTAACGAACGACGAGGCAGATCAGGGAGGTGACGATGAGAACGACGTCACACCCGCCGCTGTCGGTGAGTCCGCAGAGGCCGAGGGCGAACACCACGACGGGGCATTCGACTTCGGGCCACCCGGAGGAGCCGGTCCGGTACGTCCGCCTCCCGTGGCTGAGGAAATACCTGTAGATGTTGGGTCAGTCCCGCATCGACATGGTGATGCCGAAGCTCACGAGGAAGAGGTTGATGAAGATGATCCAGATGCCGGAATCGAAGTAGACGTGTACGAAGGATCATCAATAAAGAGGAAAGTGGGAGTCCTCAAGAAGGACGCCAACTCCATAGCTCATTTGCTTACACACAGATACCGAAATCCCTTCTGCGAATCATGCGTCAAGGCAAAGATGAGACACTTCAGATCACGAACGGGAGCATTCAAAAGAGAAGTGAAGACGTTCGGTGACCTGGTGACGTTCGACTTTGTGACGGCATCAGGAGATCATGAAGTGGAAGGCAGGTATGCGCTCATCATCCGGGACATATATACCGGAATTATCATGGCTTATCCCACCGCGAGAAGAGACACTGACTCAGTCGTCAGGGCTATCAAGCACTTCTGCGGGAGGAGGAAAATCAAGCAGGTATATTCGGATGACGGCCCGGAACTGATCAATGCGTGCGTGGAGCTGAAGCTGAACCACGACCTATCGCTGCCTGGACGGCCGCAGAACAATTCCCTTGCTGAAAGAACAAATCAATTCATCATTGACCAGACTTCGGCTTGTCTAGTACATGCCGGTCTACCCACGTGTTATTGGGTGCAGGCCATCACCACTCTGTGCCATCTCATGAACATCGAAGAGGTGAACGGATCGAGTGCATGGATGAGGCTGCATGGCGAGGAGTTCAAGGGCGAGAAGATACCTTTTGGTGCGCTAGTGGACTTCAAGCCGAGCGAAGCACGAGGGGGAAAGAGGGAGAAGTTCGAGCCGAGAGGGGAAACTGGTATATTTGCTGGATATGTGTTGAGCACCGGTATGCATTGGGCAAACAAGTATCGTGCTTGGGCACTTACTGCATTTGCGGGTGCAGAGCTGAACATCAAGAAGGCAAAGGTTCCGCCTCGGTTGAGAATGCCACATCAGACGGAGAGGATGATCTGAAATCTCCTCTGACATTCCCAATACAACAGAAGTACAAGGTTGCCAACGAGACTTTGGAAGGAATAGAGATGTCTATCGATGCAATCGGTCTGGATGCACGTGACCGCCTGATCGAGGATGAGGACTACGAGCCTGAATTGTTGCAGAGTGACGAGAAGCGACTGCTTGACGATGAAGTCGATCAGATCGCTGGTCTACTGCTCGACGATGGCCCGGAAGTAATCGCCGGAGATCGGGGGGATCATGCAGGAGAAGAAGATGCTAGACCGAGCTCCTCAAAAGGGAAAGGAGATGGACACCCTAAGGGCGATGAAAAGGTTGCGAAGTCCGACCTTCCACACGTGTCAGTTGGGCTACCCGGGGATGGTATCACGTACGTCAACGACGATGGCAAGGAGGTTAAGATCGACAAGGCCGGGAGACCGTATCCTGTCGGGAAGGACGGATTCAGGCTAATGAAGACATCGAGACCTCCAGAGTTCACTCCTGAAGAATGGAAGATGATGAGTAAATATTACACCAAGGAAGAGAAGGCCGAGGTGAAGGGCGGTGGCAAAAGGAAAGAGGAAGATCCCAAGAGTAAAGAGTCTGAGATTTCCGCGCCGGCAGAGGCACGGACATTACAGATGCCCGGTGGTAAGAGAATTCGAGCGATGCTTCGGAACCGCTGGGGTGGAATAGAATGGCAGTACAATTGGGGATTGCGGAAGAACATATCAAAGATCAAGAACCCAATGGATGGGAAGCACTTGGCTGAGCTTGAATGGGTCAGGATTGTTGTTAATCCTGTCGACGGGGTGGTTGTTCTCATGGATTCCAAACAGTCCCAAGACGTCATGAGACGAAACGTTCAGCTTGAGAAAGAATTTGAGTGTCTGGTAGTAATTTATGCCTGGAAGTTCAAGTCTGAGGAGCGATCAAAGTCGACTCCAAACTGGACGAAGGCGGTTGCATCAGTCATGGAGAGTCATAAAGACGAAGCTGAGACGGCATCGGGGACGGATCCATCGGTCGACGAATCGACGGACCTCACCTGGTATGAATGGGAGGAGTCTGCTGAGATAGTTTCTGGAAAAGTGCCACTCGCAATGCCTGCGATAGGCGAAGACGGTGAAGCCAAGAAGTACCCATCGATGCCGTGCGTGACTTCTGAGCGAATACAGCACAGAGAGAAAGCTGTGAAAGTTGTACGATTCTTCGACGCTTTAGTATCCAGGCCGGTAGGCCGGAAAGAGATGTTGACCAACCCTGATGCATTGGCATCAATGAAGAAAGAGTGGTCGGGATTAATCGACCAGGGGGTCTTCGATCTTGGCGCGGTGCGTGAATATGACGCTGTAGCCAGAGAAGCAAAAGCGAAGGGGGAGGAAATACACATGGCTCGCGCACATGGCATTTGCGTTGAAAAGCACTCACAGTTGCCTGTTGGTGATCCTAAGAGGAAGTTCAAGGGTAGAGGCGTGTTGCTGGGGAACCAAGTGAAGAACCAAAGCTTTGAGGCTGCGATGTTTCAAGATTTGGGGAACTCCCCTGCTTCATTTGAAGCCTCGCGTTGGGCGGATTTTCTGGGTTGTCATGATGGCTGGGATGTGCAGATGGCCGACGCTGTTCAGGCGTATATACAGGCCACCTTGAGAGGCACGCCGTGTTGGATTGAATTGCCACCGGAGGCCGTGCCAAGTGAATGCAAATGGGATAAGTACAGAAGACCAGTCGTCCCGTTGAGGAAGGCGCTGTACGGACACCCAGATGCGGGAACATTTTGGGAGCAGCACTGCGATGAGTCGGTGCGTGCCGTTGGTTTTGAGCCCATCGGCGAAGAATGGCCTTCAGTGTACATTCACGAAAAGCTCCAGCTTGTTCTGGTTGTGTATGTCGACGACTTCAAAATGGCAGGGCCGCAGAAGAACCTTGCCCAAGGGTGGAGCATGTTGCGTACACGTTTGAAGATTGAGCCCGAGACTGGACTTGACATGTACCTTGGTTGCAATCAAAGCAAGGGAAACGTCACTCTCGGGAACGGACACCGAGTAACAACGGTGACCTATGACATGGAACAGTTCCTACGTTCCTGTGTCGACCGCTATCTTGAAGTGGCGGGCGATGTGAAGTTGAATAAGGTTGTCACCCCTGAGTTGCATGAAGAAACAAAGAATCACGTCTCACGGAAGCCTGCCAGAGAGGGGCCGTCAGTCGTGTGCAATTGGTGTAACAATCTTGTGCCCACCGACGGTTCTGCCACAGTGCCGGACCAACGGGGAGGGACTCCTGAGTTGGCCATGAAGGAGCCCGTGCGTGGACACCTTGCTCCGCATGCCGCTAGCGTACTGATGAAGTTGCTGTACGGTGCGCGGATTGCTCGCTTCGATTTGTTGCGGCAAGTGAATCGCCTAGCACGGAACGTGCATAGGTGGACTGACTCCGATGATCGGGGTTTGCATCACTTGATGTGCTATGTGCATCATACCAAACATTGGCGCATGGTCGGTTGGGTTGGAGACCCTATGGACGATGTGCACTTGGCCTTGTATGCGGACGCTGACTTTGCGGGATGCATTGACTCGCTGCGTTCCACCTCCGGTGGACACTTGAATATACAAGGGCCTAATACCCGGTTTCCGTTGTCTGGCAGCTCTAAAAGACAGGGTTGTGTGAGTCACTCCACTCCCGAGGCCGAGATTGTTGCGGCCGATGTTGCCATGAGATCGATGGGTATGCCCGCTCTCAAGCTGGTAGAGCGGATTCTCAAGAAGTCACCGAACTTTGTGTTCTATGACGATAACAAGGCTATGATCGGTGTCGTGCGATCGGGGAGAAACCCCACGATGCGCCACCTTGAGAGAAGCCATGGTGTTAGCATTTCGTGGATGCATGAGATGTTCACACGTGATTACATGTACTTGGCGTATGAGGTCACCGACAGGATGGCGGCCGATATTTACACCAAGGCGTTCAATGATGGGCGCAAATGGAAACATGCATGTTTGCAGATTGGTCTACTTGACCCGAGCTTGCTGTCTGACCCGGATACCCTCAAGGCGCTCACACCCACGTGTGATCCCATAAAGGGGACCATGCAGACCGCTTCGGGGACAGTTGACGGAGTTCCAACATTTCCGTACACACACATACCGATCATGCCCCCGGACCTATGGTGGTCTGGATTAACATCCAAAGAGGGATTGCATGAGCATGAAGGACATGATCCGGTTGTTGTTGCCAAGGGACCCAGATTGATGCGTGTAAAACCTCCACTCGCGGTTATGACACCGTTTGGGAGCAAGTGGCTTCGTTCCACTTGGTTTCTGAAGAATGGGTCATGGCTCAAAGTTGAGGATAGAGTTGACCCGGGGCTACAATGTGTGCGAATTGATGGTTGGGTTGAACGCGCAGTTTGGCAGTTTCATCCCGTACCGGTCGCTGCACCGGCGCGGGAACGGTCTCCACGACCACGACCAATTCACGTCGGGTCCGGGGATGTTGACATGCAGTCCGTGCTGGCCGCATTTGTTGAAGAACTGTCGAACGAGCGCATAGAGTTGAAGTGTGTTAACGACCTTGCTTTGGAAACGTTGCTCCGATTGAAATTGCTCATGCGTTGTCTGCATATCAATCACGAGCAGCTTGTCCCTGGTCGTTGTTTTGTTCCGTATCGCATTGCGGTGAAGCACAAGCCACAGTTAGCGCCGGGTATTGAACTCGCGATGGTCAAACACGACGGTGGTGTGCTTCGCGCTCCTGTTCATGTCTCGCTTCCTGGTATGAGAACTCGCACAGTCGTCACTCTTTACAGTGTTGACTTGGCTCGGCCTATCGTGCTGATGGCATGTTCCGAACCACGTAACTGGTTCACTGCTCTTGCCCGCCATGACGGGCCGCAGGTTGTCACCATAACTCTGGTTGATGACTTACTGAGCGAGTACGGGGGGAGAATCGCCAGACATGTGCTTACCAAACCTTCCGATTTGTTGTTCTTCGCCGGGCCTTGCACGGGGGGATCATCATGGGCACGCCTCAACAAGACTCGCGGAATTGACACCGCAGAGAAAATCGAGGCCAAACAAAGAGAATTTTGGAGATTGTTTGAACGGTTCGTTGAAATTAAACGGCATGCCATGACAAAACGAGCTGCGATTTTGTTTGAGTTGCCTGGAAGTTGTGATTATTGGAAAGATGAGAGACTGCATGAGGTCGTGCATGATGGGACTAGTCACGAGTTTGATGGGTGTCGCTATGGCTTGAAACAAAGATATGCAAAGAAACCCATGCCAATCAAGAAACCATGGAGAGTTGTCTCATGGAACTTTGAACTTGGTGGCTCGTTGTCTAAGAAATGCAATGGAAACCATGAGCATGGACCTTGTGCTGGTCGTGAAACCAAAGAAACCCAGTTGTACACGTCTATAATTGTGGGTGTGATCCTTCGCCGTTTTCGTGCTCGAGCAAGGTGCCTCAAACCGGCACCGTTGAAACTCGCTCTTGCTTGCATTACGCGAAGGAGATCGCGGAAGCACCAAGCTACTGCGAGCGAAATCTGCACCACCCCAACTGCACAACCGAGGTGCTGGGCCAGTCCCGAACCTCTGGTGCATACGGGGAGCTGGGTCAGTCCCGAACCCCAAGCTTCAAGGAGGAGCTGGACGAGTTCGTCACCTCAATCTGAAGCTGGGATCGCATTGGGACAATTCCGTGGCTTCATTTGCAGCTGCTTATTTTGGGTTTTCCTGGTTCTGGAGAATATCATCAAGATGACTGCCAATCCGAATGTCGTCAATACGAATGAGTTCTTCTGCGTGCCTGTTGGGAAATCTAGGCAAGCAGCAATCTTCTTGGGAAATTTGGTGAAGAACGCCATCGAGGATGGCAAGAGGATGCCCAAGAGGATGGAGATGAGCAGCGACCTGGGTATGTGCGTGAAGTGGATCGAGGACATCGGCGTCCCCGCTATTTATGCATACTCTGCGTACTACTCTGCCAAGGGCCGCGGGATGATGAAAGGTGAAGGGCAGTCTATGAGGGTTGCCTTAGAGTTCATCAGCAAAGTTTTCGGACAGCTTTCTGCCGACGAATGTATGCTTGGATGGAGGGAATTCTGCAGCAAGGGAAAGAAGATCGTGTCGGCGCTGAACCAACTTTGCGGTGAGGCAACGATGCTGGCGAAGAACCCCGAGTTGCTCAACGTAACCAAGTACTGCATGGAAGGGGCGGATATGTTGAGATCAATCGCGAACATCTGGGATCTCGCATTAGGCGTGGCCGAGGACAACGATGAACGGTCGTTCAAAGCAGCATTCCACCAGAACACCCCGGTTGGGGAGGTGTACAAAGAATTCATCAACGACGAGTCATCTAGGGCATCGTCATCGAGAAGGTGGAGGAGCTCTGAGGAGTTCCAGACAACTGCAGAGTTTGAGAGGCACGACCGGAGAATCGCAAGATACAGAGATCGAAACTGGGGGAAAGTGTTCACGTTGAGCGTGATCAAGGCTCCCAAGATCGACTCCTACGGTCGTGGTTCCAAGGACGACTACCAGAAGAATTGGGACCTTGGGTTGGTCTACCAGAATGAGCTGCAGGCATCGATGAAGAACCTCGCATATGCACTGAGGAGGGATGAGAATGCCAGCCAGAACAACCTATTGCGCTGGATGATCTGTGGGTCAACCCCCAGTGACATCTCTGACGCGTGCATCGGAGCGGTCAATTCGCTCATGTGCGTCTCTTTCATCATGAGGAGATTGCAGCCATTGCTCGGTGAGAAGGACTCCAAAGATCAGTCGTATACAGCTTATTTCCGTCCAGACAAAAGGGAGCTGAACGATCTCTACCGGGAGATTGAGTACGCCAGGGATTTCCTGTGGTGCATCGATATGATCTATGAGTCGAAGCTGCCTGCGATGAACATTAACTCCATCAGTTTGGCACCGCACGCGGCTGACAGGGCCGCTGAGAACCAAGATCGGCGCAAGTGGGTAAGCTGGATGAAGGAGATCGAGAAGAAGGCCGAGAAGGACGTCATGATCGAATTCTTCCAGAATAAATACTGCACGATTCATGAAATCGAGAGGGAACTGGAGAAGTACCCCGAGGATTTCGTGGTTGGGGAAGAGCCGACATGGTGGGTGATGGGCTCATCGAAGACGGAGCCGCCGCGGAAGACGGAGCGACAGCAGAAGTCGGCATCAAGCTCCGGACAAAGGAGTCAAACCGCTGGTGGGTCAGTCCCCCAGCCGGGAGCTCCAAGTGGGGGGTCGCAAGCCAGCGATGCTGTCAAGATCGACAACGAGATCATCGACTCCATTTTCCGAATGAACTCTGGCGGTGACGACGACAGATGGGTAATTATCAACCCAACTGCTGGACACGATACCTACACTTCATTCGAAGGGGGTACCACTTTGGGCGGAGCGACTGTCAATGTGAAATTCAACATAGACAACAATACGGGGTACCCAATCATACAAACTGTATTTGGGCCGTGTCTTGCAGAAGGCAAGAACGCAACATATTGGGAGTGTATGCTGAGATGCCTGACCTCTTCGCTATTGCACTTCGAGGAGAAGACCAGCGCGGAGAAGATCATTCTTTCCTATGTTGGGAAGGGAAATGCGGCATGGCTACAGCTGTATGCTTTCTTGTGTGCCCAAACAGGATGCTTGATTACTGGACGCCTTCCGGGCGCCAAAGCCATCAACGCGTTGATTCAGGCGGAGAAGAACCCGGACAACGCACCTGGACAGTTGAACCGGATTATCAATAGGCAGAAGAGGAGCCCCATTGGCGAGGCGACGATTCGCGACATGATGATCCACAAGAAGAGCTTCTTGGTCCTGGATTGGCCCCTGAGGGCCGTCAACTCGAAAGGGAGCACGAAGACCTTCCAGATGATGGTCAACGAACAGGGATGGACAAACATCGAGGAGAGATCATACTATGGGTCGAGTGAGCAAGTCTCCTCACCCAACGACACGTTGAATATCATCTCCCGATTGCAGAAGCTGGATAAGCTCATCGCTGAACGGCGGAGGCGAGACATGGATGACTCACCAATGTCGGTACACATCTGGATGTCGCTATATGATTGGGTGTGCATGAGAGGATGCGGATGGCAGGTGACCGCCAACCCCATCATCGACTCCCTGCAGAAGGCGATATCTGACCTCGTCAACACATGCAAGGGCCTGGTCGTGGTGTGCGTGAATCGCGATGTTGCTTTCCATGGTGGAAGAGGGGACTTGGGGACGATCGCCAACAAGGTTAGCGAGATCTGCAAGGCGGCAGGCGCGCTGGTGACCGAGAACGATCGCCTGTGGCGCGTGGTCCATGCGCTCACAGGAAAGAACTACAAGATCCCTGGGAGCTCGAACTTGCAACATTTCCTCCTGAAACGACTGCTGATTGAGAAATCCATCGATGCGGTCGCACCAAGCAACGCGTTTGTGTGTGAGCTGGAGGGGACGTGCATAAACGAGCCCGACCTTCGATTCAACATCCCGAAGAACATGGAGGAATCGAAGGTGAAATTCGAGTACAAGCCGACCTTCACTGCACAGTCGAAGAGGAAGCAAGAGCAACAAGATGAAGGACACGGCGAGCAGGACGCTTTTGGGAAAGCCGATGCCGGTGATCAACGTCTTCGATGGTATACGGTCACGGAGCTCAGCAAGTTTATCTGCGAACTTTGCGCTAAAGAGATGCAGATGAGCAAGTCGAAGGTGCTCGGACCGAAGTCGAAGTACAATCCCTCTTCTTGCGTGAACTGTTGCGCGAACTGGAACGCGGACACGAACGGTATTGCAATGTCTATCGAGGGGAAGAAAATGTACACGCGCCTCTTCGCGGAATGCGTGGTGGCAATCCCCGACCTTCAAAACCTCATGGTGGACGTCAACAATATCCAGGCCATGATCACGATCATACGGGAGCTCGCGTACTCAAGGCTGAAGAAGGAGCTTTCTCACGTGGGATTCGTGAGCATGACTGTGGATCAAGCAGCGCAGTTCTACAACAACGGTCACGGGAAGCAATTGTGCGCATCCCGGGATGTGATCGTGTGCAAGAATTCCGAGGGAGTCGAGGAGAGGATGTCCATCTTCTTGATAGGCAAGGATCTTGGCAATGTGGCATATTCATCCTGGATCAAGAGTGTGCTCGACCAAGGAACGATGTATGAACTCCTGGGACAAACCACGAACGAGGAATCCTTGGGAGACGTCGTCGAGATGGTGTTGAATTTTCTTGGAGGTGATGTCGTACTTCCAGCACGAACTGCCACTGTGGAAGGATGCATGGAAGATCAAGAGGGAGTTCGAGCAGTCAATAGTGCGACACCTCGCTGGGAACGTGACCCACACGACGGGCCAGAACAGAAAGCGGAACAGACCGTCCGCACAGCTCGGCGTGCCCACGAAGGAGGTGCTTGACATCATGAACAAGGTCAAGCCCAGACATCCACGATCCCTGATCACCGAGCCCTCTGCACAAGGTTCCAAGAGAAAGGCCACGGAGGGCGAAGATGAGGGTCTTGGTCAAGCACCAGACCCGAGTCGAAGTTCTCAGCCCAATGCTGAGAAGGAAGACAAGAAGCAGCGAGTGATCGACGGGCGGAGAGCGGCACTAGGATTCCTGGAGTCAATGGAGAAGTGCATGGGAGATATGGGAATCTGCAAGAAGTGCGCGAACCTGGCCCACGACGGCGACTGCAAGGACATTGAGGAGGCTGCTGGAAATGAGAAGGCGATGAAGGTGCTCCGTGAGCTACTCAGCAGTGACCCTGTTTCATCTGATGAAGACATGGGGGATACGGAGGAACCGTCCTCATCAACGTCCAAGGAAAGAAAGAAAGGGGGACAAGCAGGGAAAGAAACAATTGAGATGTACAGCTACACCATTAATTTGGTGGAGATGGCTGACACGGCTGAGGGAGGAGAGCTACAATGTGGTGGCGTCGACCTCACCTACAACCCGTGCGGGGACAACAGGACATTCAAGAAGACGCTTGAGATGGGATGCGACACCATCCCGTGCTACATCCCGAAGTATGGCGATGTGAGTGATGTGCACTTGCCATGGGCGTATGCGTCCATCGTTGACCCCAAATACTTTCCCAAAGGTGCAATCCTTGAGCAAGTGGACGTGATGCAACTTGGCAAGAGTGTCAACTTCTGCATTGCTCCTTTCGACGGTGCTCCACTATGCAGGATTGGTGATGATCGCTCGGTATTTACTACAAGGGACCAAGCAAACCAGCTATCTCACGACCTATGCAGAGTCCTTCGACACAAGATCGGCAATTGCCGAGGAAGTGCTTTCAGGTGCGACGAGGGTGGATGGGTCGACATTGATGCTGTCATTGACGACCGGAACAACGACATATTCCCACCATACACCACGAGAGCGAAACGATACATGGGCATCATGGAGGTGATCAAGTGGCAGGAATCCGGAAGCAAGAAATCGAGATTCCAGGTTCTGGCAGCAAGGTTTCCGAGCATCATGAACCCGAACGACACGAGGGCAGCCAGGGAGGAAATGACCAAGGCTGGTGTGGATCGGGACGACATCGACAGGATGTTCAACAGATGCGATGGATGGTACAGATCTTGGTGCATCCGAGTCACAACCGGTCACAGTGATTTTGGATTCATGAGCTCATCCGCACTGGCGAATAGGTATTCCGCAAGAATGGGTGATACTCTCGGAGGAGCATTCCATGTGACGTATGTGGAAAACCTGCCAAGCATCGTACGCTGTGGGCTAGTCCCCGGCGGAATCGATGGCGGTAACAGGCTAGCACTGCACTTCGGGGCGTTTGCTCCATGGGATGAGATGAACGTGGCGACGAAGACAACGCTACGGAACGTGAGGAGAGGGGATCCGATTGCGATCATCTATATTCCCAGTGCAACCCTCGCGCGGTATGGGGCTGGAGTCGCGGCTAATGGGACTTTCATGGTCTTTGACGTGATCCCGTTCTATGAGGTCAAGTCCATTTGGATTGGCAAAAGCAACGGAGGGAAGCGCCTGGAGTACGCTGACATCAAGAGGGCGTACTCGAAGTGTGTGGAGAACGAGATCTGCCCTGGCTTTGTCAACTCTTCCCAAGAGTCGGCTGCGATGTTCCTCCAGAACGTCGCAAAGATCAGCGAGAGGATGCCGGAGACTGAGACAGGTGCCGATAATCTGCACTACATCGTTGACATGGTTAATCGTGCCTGCGAACTCTATCGAATCAACAAGATGGAAGAGTTCAATGCACAGGTCAACGAGGTCCGGGACGAAATCAGCAAAGTCGTCATCCTGAATGACGAGACATGGGAAGGACTGAGGTGCCGGATATGTCCATCATGTGCGACCGCGATCCCCACCTGCTTCTGCTTATGCCTGGAGTGCGAGGCACAACTGATCTCCATCGGAAGATACTACATTCACATCAAATCCGATGACGAGGAGGACAACCAAAACCCCAACGTCTCTGGAGATGCCAGGCGTGCACAGGAAGAAGCTAACCACGATGCGGCAGCACAGGAGGATGAAGACGAAGCGGAGGAAGTTCCGGGAGAAGATGACGACATGGACACGCAAGGATATACATCCGGCTATGCGTCAGAAGAAGAAGACGGCGGTTGGCATTACCGCGACACCGATCTGACGTCACGGGACATTATAAGTTCCCAACGGATGGCGATCTGCCTTGACGAGCCGCGTGAGGCTCAGTACATGGCAGGATTTATCGCACTCCAGCTGTCCAAGATGTGGGGGATGTTTGAAGGTGGTGAGGAGAGAACGATGAATGCCGGACTCGAAGGGAATCCGGGCTGCCCTTATCACAATGATTTCAAGAGGTACCCCAACATCACTGAGCATGATCAGGAAGGTATACTTTTGCCATCAACAATAACGAAGATTTCTCAATCGGAGAATGTTCGGACAAGAGCCTTCCGATCGGTTGAGGAGCGTGACGAATATATCCGTATGATGGTGAACAAATGCGAGGGACTTTACACATTCTACAAGCTGTGGATTGCAGCGAGAATCCTCGATGTCACCAAGGAAGAAATGAAGCTCCTGGTCAAGGACCGAGTGCACCCGGTGGGTGATATTATTTTCAGATGTTTTGCACTAGCTTTCAACTGTAAGTATATATCATTCGTGAGGGATGGCCTGAACCTTGGCAAACATGGTTACACGGTCAACGTGAGCGCCATCATCTCGGCCGTCGACCCGAACAAATGCGACACACCCCTGCTGGATTGGTGCCTTCGGAAAGGGCACTGGTTGCCAGAGGACTACAACAAGAAGTGTGTCCGGGCACGAGAAGCCCAGAAGAACTTGGACGAGGAGTTCCGTCGACGCACTCACAGACTGTCCATTGGGGACCGGTATGCGTAGTGAAGATGCTGATTGCGGCACGATGTGGGTTAGTCCCCATCTGTTGCTTGCGTCTCATCAACACCATTGCGACGGAACGACTCTACATTATGATATGATTTCATATATCCAAGTTGAATGGATGTGTACATGGTTACATACTCCGATGACTATGACGCTCTGGATATTCATGGATGGGACTATTACCTTATAGATGATATCTTTTCATTATTTATGCATTGTCCATGGTATCTGGAATGGCTATGATTTGCATTGATTACTCACCGATGTTTCTTTGCCGGAGATATGCAGACCGATCACAAGCGGGCGCGTCTGGTGGACTTTTGTGGCCAACCCATTTATGGATGACAGCTGCGCGATGCGCAAATGCGGCAGCTGGGATGTTCACTGGCGGTCAAGTGAAGTGGCCACAGTGTATTATATACACCTGCATATGGATGTGTGCTTCGATTGGAGGATGAATGTTTCACTTTTCGTACAATCGAACCCGGCATGTTTCACAGCGAATGAACGGTGTAGTGATAGCAAGTAAAAGAATGCACGACACGATTTCGTAGTTGAAGCCGTGGCCAGTGGAACGTTTTGTGGTGTTTGGACCGCATGATGAACAATGCGACCCAAATGGGGGATGTTAAAACCCTCTAGGCCCCGTGCCGAAATTGGGTAGCTGTTCTGAGGTCCTTGTTGGTGTTGCTTCCCAAGTTCCATTGATCGCCATTTGGCTCAAGACACAATTGAGGTTCAAGATCTGATGTGTGACTGCAGACCTACGTGATCGGCATTAAGAGCAAAACAACTGCTTGCGCTGCATCTGCCAGGACCACTGTTGTAACTATCATTCCTTCTCCCTTACAACGTTTACACGGGTTCGGCTATAACGGCATCGTCCGTATACACCTTTCTACGTGGTTGGTATTAAAGCTTGAGGGTTCGGTGCACAGCGTCCCACGGGACGTCACCTTGCCGTCTCTTGACACTAACCAACCAACCAACCAACCAACTAACTAACTAACTAACTAACTAACTAACAGAGTACCTAGTAACTAACGAACTAATTAACTAAGTAACTAAGTGATTAACTAACTAACTAACTAACCACCTCTACACACCCCCCCCCTCCTCCAGCCCAAGGCATCCACTGGCTCGATGACATTCCGCGCGTCCGCCTTTCCCGATCCTGCGCTCGGCAACTGAACCTCCCTTTCCCTCCTCCAGCCGCGCCTGCTACCTAACCCGATCCCGCGCGTCAGGATTGTAGTAGCCCCCCATCGGCAGCTAACCAACTAACTAAGGAAGAACTAAGTAACTCAACTAACTGACTAACTAACAAACCAACTTTTTAATTAACTAACTAGCTAACTGACTAACTAACCCCCCCCCCCCTCCCGGTCCTCCAGCCGCTCCAGTCTCTGCGCGCAGGTCCCCGGCAATCCCGCGCGTCAGGCGCCCTCTCGCGTGATCCCGTGGTCAGGCACTTTCCTCGGGTACTGCCAAACCCGATCCCGCGTGTGAGGTACTTTCCCCCAGCCCGTGCGGCAACTATCCAACTAAGTAACTAACTAACCAACCAACCAACCAACTAACTAACTACCTAACCGCCTCATTCCCCCCCCCCCCCCCATCCAGCCTCCGCACGTCAGGTACCCCCACGCGTCAGGTACTCTTTGAATGAGGTTAGAGGTTAGATATGTTAAGTGGGGTACAACCTGAAACATGCATGTCCGGTGTTATGTTCTTCTTTGGTACCCGTGTGTTTCCGGTTGATTGGTTTACGGGCGTGTTTTGTCAACCCGCAGTTATGTTGTTTGCTTCGTTCATGTAGTAGACATGTAAATGTGGCCAAGCGGGTTGCTTCGTAACCATGTGCTTGCGGCGTTGCTGAAGCTTGAGTCCTTCTTCACGTGCATCGCAGTTGCATGCGTAATACCTGATTTAGTGTTGGGGGCCAAGTCCGGTGAGGAGTCAAAACCCGGGTAAGTGACGCCCCGTACGGAGATTCGCCTGTTTGATTCTTTGCCAGTGGGTACACCCCAGATGTTGACGCGCTTTCACTTCTTTAGGCCCAGTGCTGGACCCGAGCAAAGATTCTTGGACAGTGAAAGTCTTTCGCTGGAGGCTGACAACTGTCTTTGCCGTAACCTTGAGTTAGAGACAAGGAAGGCGGCCGTTCAAAGGAGTCTCCTGTGAAGCCACTTTACATTAGCTTCAGCACAAGTGGGCCAGAATCAAGCTGTTTGTTGGGGGCGAAAGCTGAAGCAATGTTGCTAAATTGAACATGTCCATTGAGGTGTCCCTTACTGTGTGGAAAGCAAACAATTTTGTCCCAGCCTCAGGGGATTGCCTGCTTCTCTAGCAAAAATTGAGACCCACCAATCTTCGGGGGCAGGGGTCATAACTTCATTCAGCAAAGCCAGGTGCCAACAGGGGCCAAACATGGTTAGCTTTGACTATGAATCAGTAGGGGGCTGAATCCTGGAGTTAGCCATGCAATATCGGCAAGTCACCAAAGTCACGGAGGCCGGACCCCAAAAGGATTTTTCGTCGACTTCTCGATCGAGTACATTTGCGCATACTGCCGGGTAATGAAAACCCTGGTAAATGTTGGTGGGTTCGACCGATTGCAAGCATCGAGATGGATGTTTTCCATTTGATGCACAAACACATTTGGGATTTCAAGAGCAGGGATCAGTGACAGCCCAAGGGGCAACAAACTGCGGGTATACTGCTTGAATACCAAATGTTGACTATCTCTTTTACGCTAGGCATTCATGAGCGCCCGTGTGTATCATGTCTGGTTTCCGACATCTCAAAGTCATCCTCCAGCACAAGATCTTTCAACATTTCTAGTTTTGCACGAATTCAGGATGCGCGTGAGAAATAAATCGGAGCTAAGTTGCGGTAGGGTGTTGGAATGTGTGAGTTTATCACGACATAAATACCGGTCCGTAGAGCCGGCGGAGCCATTGGGGGGGAGCTTCAATAATATACAAGCTATAGATATGGTATTCCTTCTTTCTTCGTTTGCTTTCTCATCTTTCTGCATGTCATCGTTCATGCGTCCTTTCCCTATCTGTTTGTTGTTCATTGGTTCTTTCCTTATTTCTTCTTCCTTCTCTTCATTTCTTTTATTTTATGTCCTTTTCGTTGTTTTTCTTTATTTCTTCATTTTTTTCCTTCTTTCCTTCTTTCCTTCTTTCCTTCTTTCTTTCTTTCTTTCTTTCCTTTCGTTGCTTGTTGCTTGCTTGCTTCCTTCTTTCTTTCTTTCTTTTCTTCTTTAGATTTTCCTTTTTTCCATTCTCTTCGTTTTATTTTTCTTTTTGTTTTTGACGGTTATAATAGTCTAGAAATGGCCCCCTCTTTTTCACGCGATGGTCCTTTTGAGGAGTCGGCTTGCATTGGTATACGGTGTAAGTAAGAAGTAAGAATATGTGGTGCGGATGGATGGATATGATGTGTGGGCGAGTGGAAATATTTGTTTTTTTTTAGAAAAATGAGAATTTATAATTATATAATATGTTTGTTTAATTATATAACTTTGTATATTTTATTTATTTATTTACATAATATATTTATTTTATATAAGTTTATTGAATTAATTACTTAAATTTGGTTTTTATATATAATTTGATATATTAGTATTTTCTGAGTATTGTTTATTTGGTAGTATATAGAAGTTTTTAAAAACGATTATAGATAGAAAACATATTGTTAATTATTTTATTTGTGGGATGTTTATAGTTTAAGTATTGTTAGTTATTGTTTATAGTGGGGAGATGTTATAGTGGGGGTTGTTGTAATTAAGGGGTGGTAGGAAATGATTTGCATGTTACTTGTGTGTTATTTGTGTTGCTCGCGTATTGCTTTGTGTTATCCCGTGATACTTTATATTGCCTTTTTTTAGAATGATAGTAGATCGTTGTGAATTATTATTGCTTGAATGTGTTATTTTGTGTCGCCCTTGTGTTGCTTTCTTATGTTATTTCGTATTCCTCCGTGTCGCTTATGTGTCGCTTGTATGTTACTCCGTGTTACCTGTTTGTTACCCCGTATTATCGTATTATTTGGGGCAAAATGAAACGATTATAGATTATGGATTTATTGTTGTTTATTTTATTTTCGGAATTATTGCTAAATACCTTTAGACGGTAATCGGAGGGTGTTAATATCTATAATATCTACAATGTATATTTTATATATTAAACAATATATTATATAATTATTTATTTTATTTTTTTGTGATTAGGTTTGAAGATTAGTGTTTCTTAGTTATTGTTGTTGTTGTTGTATGGTTAATATATATTATGGAATTTATTACATTATTTTTTTTAAAAAATATATTAATAATAAAATAATAGTTTTTAAAAATACATAATTTAAATATTGAAAAATATTAGCGGGGCCAGCGTGTTTTCCAGCAGCGTGCGAAATGAAGCCCATAGCAAGAGCATAATAGAATCAAAGCATAAAATACAAAATCATTCCAATTTATCAATTATAGATAGATATACAATTATATTTATAAAGACAAAAACAAGCAGACCGAGCAAATGCTTAACAAAACACGAATTCAAAATATTTCGAAAATAAATGATTACGATTTTGAGCTTTTACCTTAGACCCTGCCCTCGACCCTGCCCAAACAAAATATTTCAAAAGACTATATATTATATTAAACTAAAAACCCAATTCTAAAAACCCAAATATCTAAAAACGAATTGTAAATACAATTTCTCAACAATCCCTCAATATATTTCCTAAAACACTATAATACACAAAACAACAATATTTCTCAGGTGCCCGATACCAACATACAAATATTTAATCAATAATGGATCTATAGACTATTAATCTCAAAAGATCCATTCCCATACATAATTGTTATAACGCATACGAAAATACCATCGACCAAAACGCATCCTAAGCACAAACAAAGCCGAACTAACTCATCGTTAATCATAATAACCATCGCCAAACTCTCACAAAACAAACACATAAAAGAATATCTAAACAAATTATAATTCTCTAAACTCCCAAAAATATGTTTCATAAATATATTTATTCCATAACCAATATAAGTTCAATCAATCTAAAAAAACATATTTTTCAAATTTCTTAAATAAACCGAAATCGGCCAACTTCACCATATATCCTTTTTTAAAGCTAAACCAAAAATAAACCAAAAAACAATCGATTTCAATTTTAAAATAAACCATTCCGCTCCTCTAAAAGATTCTTTCTTATTCCTCTATAAATCTTTCAGCCAAAACAAACCCATATAATATATCCAAAAATCAAACCAAAACAACGACCAAAATATTTTCGGACTTCATATCCCGATAACGTATATCAACAATCTCTATCTCTAAATTATTCATAATTAAATCAATCCAACCCATATAATTTAAAACATAAAATATTAAACCTTATTCATAAATATTATACACATCTAAACACAATATTAAATTCATAACAATTAACCTACGCATCTCCCCATCCGTAGCCGTTGAACGAAGTCGTTGTGTCTTCCAGATAAAGAGTCGGGGCATATATCTGCCTGTCCGTAGCAATTTTGGCTGAACTCTTGGCCCATCTTCCGAGAGTTTGGCGATGCGAGAAGCTGTGAGCCGCGGCCGATTGTTGCGACCAGTGGTGTTTTTCCCTATGCTTTGGGCGAAACCAGTTCGGCTTTGCTTGCGCCCAGGATGTTTTCTGGTCGATCGCGTTTTCGCTTGCGCTTGCAACAACTGCGTGTGTGGATGGATCTTTCGAGGCCAACAGCCCGCGGATCCGTTCTCACCTTCCTCAGGCGACCGCCCTTCACTGACTCTTTGGCGTGACCTTATCGCGACCAGCCCGGCCCTCAGTGCGTCTCGCGACCTGTGCTTGGAGAACGGCAGCATGCTTTTCGCATGCGACGAGTATACATTTTTTGATACGTATGAGATTATAAAATATGTTGGTGCCTGAGTTGCAAAAAATGTCTTGCCGGCGCGGGCGCAGAAATATCTGGACCAAGGCCCCGGAGAGCTTGGCCCTTTTTTGGCACCCGCCTCAACGTACCCCTAATTGCTGGCTTGGATTGGTGGTTTGGGGATTGAACCCCTGGATGATGTTGAAGTTGAATGGGAAACCACCCCCTAACCTCCAAAACACCGACCCAAACTACCAATCCAAACCGGGCCGGAACCACCTCCTGGCCGCGGGAGCGGCGGGGCAGCGCCGAGACAAGCGCGTGACAAACCGTTTCCCACTGGCTCGCTCCACTGGGCGAGGGCGCCAGGGGACAAGCGGCCAGCGGCCGCGTGGAACTGGGGCACGCGCAGCACGCGCGTTCTTGCAGCCCGTCTGCATCACGGCTCTCGGGCTCGGAGTCGGACGCGTGCACGTGCGCAGGCGAAGCCTGTGGCATGTCGACATCAGAATCCGGCGCGCTGCGCGCCGCACATGTGTCTTTTTGTCTCTGTCTCTCTTTCGGTGTCTTTCTCTGTCTCTCTGTTTCTTTGTCTGTCTGTCTGTCTGTCTGTGTCTGTCTGTCTGTGTCTGTTTGTGTCTGTGTCTGTCTGTCTGTGTCTGTGTCTGTTTGTGTCTGTGTCTGTGTCGCTGTGTCGCTGTGTCTCTGTGTCTCTGTGTCTCTGTGTCTCTGTGTCTCTGTGTCTCTGTGTCTCTGTGTCTCTGTGTCTCTGTGTCTCTGTGTCTCTGTGTCTCTGTGTCTCTGTGTCTGTGTGTCTGTGTCTGTGTCTGTCTGTCTGTGTGTCTGTGTCTGTGTCTGTGTCTGTGTGTCTGTGTTTGTGTGTCTGCTGTGTTTGTGTCTGTGTTTGTCTTTGTCTTTGTGTTTGTTTTTGTCTTTGTTTGTGTCTTTGTCTCTGTCTTTTTGTTTGTCTGTTTGTCTGTTTGTTTGTTTGTTTGGTTGTTTGGTTGTTTGTTTGTTTTATTTGTTTATGAATTAGTTAATAGATATATGCCTAGACTCTTGATCTAGTAGACATAACGACTTCGCTCAAAGCCCGGACCATTTTTCCCGAAATATCCCGGATATTTCGATAGTCGCATTCCAGACCATTTTTCCGAAATATTCCGGATATTTCGACGATAGCATTTCCCGAAATATTTGGAATATTTCGGGAAAATGGTCCCCGAAATATTCGGAATATTTTGAGAAAATGGTGGATGGCTGCGATTCCCGGACCGCTTTCCCGAAATATCTGGAATATTTCGGGAAATTGGTCCCTATAAGAAATGAAGCCACTATGTCTTCCGCATATATGCCGGGGTAGCCCGGACAGATTTGGGCAAACGGTCCGTAGGAAATATGAAGCTGTTACATCTTCCAGGGGTAGTCCAGACCAATTTTCCGAAATATCCGGGAATTTTCGGAAAAGCGGTCCGGGAAAACGCGCGCAAGTGCGACGAGCAAGTTTCACGGTTTCGTTTTATAGAGTAAATAAAATAAAACAATGAAAATATATAAATCGATATATATAAATATATCCAAGGTCGTTTTCTTTTTTTATGTGCACCGGCAAATCGTTATAATATTATTCCGAATATTTACAACGAGTAGTTATTGTCGTTTCTTCACACGAGCCGGAAGAAATTTTCCGGGTGTTGATAACAATTTTGCTTAGAGTGCGTAATTCGATTAAATTTTCCCGAATTTTGGCGATGCAATGCTTAGGTTATTGGACGTTACCCCCGCAATTTTCTTTAGAATTGATAGAAATGTTTATGCATATCTGTCTCTAGTTTTATTTTTTTGGTTGTCTGGTTTTATTTTTGTGGGTCGATTCACAAAAAGGATATATTTCCATATTGTCGCATGCCGCATCTTCCCCTTTCCAATTCTTTTTGATTATTTCTACCATTATTTCTCTTCTTTCTTTCTATATCTCTTTTTCTCTTTATCTTTCTCTTTTTCTCGTTTTCTCTTTTTCTCTCTGTCTCTCTTTTTCTCTCTTTTTCTCTCTCTCTCTCTTTCTCTCTCTCTCTCTCTCTTTTTTTTCTATATTGGTTTTCGTATTTTCTTTTTTTGTTGTCTTCTATTTGTTTCTTTTTTTTCTCTCTGTCTGTTTTGTGTTTTTCTTTCCTCTTTGATTTTTTTTTAGTAGTGTCGTTGATAGAATTAATGGGTTTTCTCTAATATTATAATAATTAGAAAAAATATAATATTTTAAATTGAAATTACAATATATTATGTTTTATGTTTATATATATATATATGAAATATTATGATTTATATATGTTATTTTATATCTTGGAATTAATTATATAAGAAATATATAGTATTAGGTATTAATTAATATATATTGAATTAATTTAAATAATAAATAACTATAAATATATATAATTAATAATCGATATATATTATTGTTTAAGTTGGTTCTTCTTTTTTTAATCTAAATAATTTTAAAATGTATAATATATTTTCTAATCCCAACTAAATTAAATATTATATTCTTTCAATAATTATATATTTATTATTAGTTTTTTTCCTAAATTAAATATATTATATATATATATATATTAAAAAACAATATCATTCCATCAATTTATATATACATATATATATTCAATTAGTTAATACAAATACACAATTATTTAAAAATACAATTTTCTATAAACAATATTAAATTTCCAAAAAATATTTAAATAATTATCAATAATAATCTCCAATTATCCAAATAACAATAAAATAAAATAACTCTAATTAAAACAACAAATATCAATTAATTTATTCATAAAATACCTATAATCTATCATTATTCATTATATATTATAACAAAATTAATAACAATCAAATAACAACAATAAATATACAAATCTATTTTATTCTATCATCGCATATATCACCCTATATCCTCCCCCCCTCCCAAAATAATAATAAATCATGACAATTATATCATCCCATATTCCCCCCTATCATTCCCAATATTATATCATGCATATATATATATATCATCCCATATCATCACATCACCCCCATTTTTTACTATTTCAATATCATATATTCATTATAAATAGCGAATCTATTATCATTCATTCTATTTCGGAACCATTATCAAATACCCAAAAAATCCATACTAACATATATAATTCCAAGACAATAAATCGATATTACATTTTCAAAATCATATATAAATTAAACAAAGAACAAACAAATATATATAATTAATTATAGATCAAAAAAAATATAATTTTACTATTCAATATTATTCTTCAATCTTCAAAATATCAATTCTAAATCATTTATTATATTCTAAAAATAAAATAAGAATATCAAAATAATGAATAAATCAAAATTTATAAATATAATATAACATCCATAAATATCATATCTATTCCAAACCAATATCGAATTCATTCCCTATGTATTATATCATCTATTCAAAGAGAAAATCCAACCGAATATCAACTAGTATTTCATCAATATCATAAATCAATTATCTCAAATAAATCGTCCAACATAATATTATCAACCATAATCTCAAACAAAGCGAAATCGACCAATCAACAATTCATAATGTTAATATGTTGAATATATAATAATTATACAAACACATACAATTATACCACATATGTATACATATATATGTCTGCAATAACATTAATAGATGATAATTTTGATAAATCAAGTACATCATAATTAAATAATAATTAATTCATCTTTAAAATCAAATTTCCAACCTTATTGCTACATACACGGTGTACGCTCTTATATTTGCACCACTTATAACACTTTTACTTATAATGGAAGCCTTGCCCCTGCCCCCCTCCCCCCTCCCCCCGGGGGTAGCCCAAGGGGCTCCAAGCCCGATCTGTAAAAAAAAGAAATAAATCGCACCACACATCGCAAACACTTCTGCCACTTACGATCTATCCGTGCAATTGTTCAACGCTTCAGTGATTCAGTGGGGCGGTGATCATGAATTTCAATGAATTGCCATCAACTGCCTGTTTGCCGCCCTTGCCAAGGCAAAGCTCCCACTGATTTACAAAGGCGTGAATCGATTGATGACGCGAGTCAGGCTATCATCTCACTGTTGCTCAGCTGGGTCAGCAGTGCCTGCCAAGAACACTCTGAAGAATAAGGTCAGCCGCTACTTGTCGAAACGTGATCCCTTTCCCTGCCAGGCCAGAATGAACCGTCTCAAGAAAAACGGTCATCCAACGCTTATTTCGTTTGCACAGGAGCCATCCGCCCCAAGATCTCAAGCGCACCTGAGGTAGAAGAGAGCCAACCAGGCCAGCCAAGGTAAAGGTGAATCCAGGATTTCGGCCTGGCGCGCATGCCATGAGAATTGGAGACGCGGTGGCTCGCAAAAAACGAACTTCAGGCCTTGATTCTCCAGTGCAGCATACACCTGCCGTGCACGCAGCAATACACCCGATCACCTGCCACACACCAACAGTGTTGCCTGTCCGTACATCACGGGAGCAACAGCCCCAGCGACAGCTCTCAAGTTGTTCACCTTAGGCGACTTGCCTCTCTGACTCTTTTCACCAAGAACTGGGAGCAGTGCCCAAGCTGAGAACTCGCCTTTGCCAAATCCCTAGCGAGCGGGAGCCGGCATGGAGGGTGTTGGCGCGAATGCTTGGCAATGCCAGGCCTTCCAAAAAACGATTTCACAGGCCAGCAATCATTGGATTAAAGAAAAATAAATGCGACTTCTCAGGGGAGGCTCCCAGAAGTGGAAAAAAAACCACCCCCCTCCATCTCTGCGGCTTTGCGCAGAAAGCAAAGCGGAGCGGCGTGGCGCCTCTTTGGTGGCCAGGTCTTGGGCAACTGCCTTCAGTGCTGTTGCGCTGGCCCCGTTGACTCCTGGCAGCATGGGGACCTGGGCAAGGCAACTCCGAATCGCTGCAAAGGGTTTTCGCATAGCCCCAGTGAACATCCCAATCCCCACCAAAATAGATTAAAATGGGTGGTGCACCTACCCCAAAATGGTACCATTGGTGTTGACCCACGGTCTGAGTTTGCGGCCATGGCTGCCAGAAAGAGCCAGGAGCGGGGCGCCAAGCCGCGCAAGCTGAAGCCCAACAGGTTCAGCAGATTGGTCGTGGTGGTGAATCCTGGCATCCGTCTCCGCGCGCGGCTCAGCTGCGATGTCCGATTTCTTCATCCACCCAGCGCGGATGGCAAAAGCATGCGGCACCTCTTGGACTCAGGTTTTTCAGCATCCAGGGGGTGGCTGACATGCCAGTTATCCTCAGATCTCCCACAAGCTGCAGAAGCCAGCCACTGACCGATGACATCGCCCATTCGGCACAAACGGGCGTGCTGCATTGCTTCACCCAAGGCACGTGCAAAGAAGTCCATACCTGAGTGGCACGCGAGAGTGAACGCTGGTTGCCACCGCAATTCAAACATGGTGGTGTGTTTTAGGAAGAGCACCCTTCTCAGGTTGCAAAGGAAAGTTCCTCTTGTGTGGGTTCGCGGTCCCAGTTTGATACGTACCCATACCTCAGCGTCCGACCCAACCATAAAATTCCTCACCTCAGCTTCAAAAGGCAGTCGCCTTTTTCCTCGGGCAATTCGTTGCTAGCTGGCCTGATTCACGGACCACTGCAGCTTATCGCGGATCCAAGTCTGACCGGCGGGGCAGGACTACGAACTGCCAACGCCATTGCAACGGGAATTCAGAAGCTTCCTTTGCAATGATCTGACGCTCATCCTTCACATGGCACAATCGCCCGCCTGGATCGCATCACTCAGATTTTTGCCCTCCAAGAACCTGCCATGCCCCGGGCCCATCTCGTGCGCTAAAAGGACGTGGGGCCAAGGGGCATCTGCAACGTGGTGATGACGACTAGCTTCCGGAGAGCCTGCAGCCAACAGCTTCCATGAGATCCGCAAGCAAAGTTCCCAAGTGCAGCAAAAAGTCCTTGAGAAATCATCTGTGTGTGGGTCAAAAATAAGTACCCAAAATGGAACCCCGGTAAATGGAAACAAAGACTAAAACCCGCAGTCTCCCGGTGGGTTAATTTTGACCCATACCCATCTCTTTCTCGCCTTGGTCCCTTCCGTGAATACTCGCACAAATCCCAGCGGATTGATCCTTGGGAAACCGGTCCGAAAGGACGCCCTAAAGACTCGTTCGTTCGAAGAACGGTACTTTCTGGTGATGAGTTTGGGCGGGAATCAGAGAGGCAGTCATTAACAACCTTCCCCATTCTTTCCAGGCATCCTTCTTTGCAGAGAAAAGACAAAAACAACAAACAAGGAAACAGCTGGTTTTGAAAAGAATGATGGTTGAAAAGAATGGTTGGAATCAACCCCTAGACTTATGGGTCTTGACCTAAGCCTTTGCATCACCAATACGTGCAGCAAGGGCTCATTGCCAAGCTCAGTGGGGCAGTAGATCGCTTGGCAACGTCTAAGGTCTCCTGACAAATCCCACCTTGCAAGTTGCAAGTCATGAGAACTCTCGATCAGCAAGCGGAACCGCTTTCTGGGGTGCATGGTGTCGTGGATCTCTCTCTCTCTCTCTCTCTCGTGCTATCCCAGGTCCCAAATTAGGAGCACTCTTGACGCAAAACAATGATGTCATTGTTGGGTTGGCAAACCCCTTGTTCAATGTCGATCTCCTCCAGCTGTGTCGCCACGAAGGCTGCATGGGTCGCAGCAATAGCGGCCATGGCCTACGCTCCCAAATTGGTGCTGACCGCAAGGCTGGCGGCATAAGAGCAGGCGAGTGACAGCATATACATACCTGATGCCCTTTGGCGACCATGGGGAGATGTTGAGAATCCTGCCGCGTTAGCTGCGAATCGTGCCAAGCGGGGGAAGGGCAATGCTGGAGAGGCATGTCCTACCCTCAATGAACGGCGTGAGCAGCATTGCCATACCTGTGCCGCACCAATATGTTGCAGGACCTTCATCGTTCAAATCCTTTTGCAGCGCACCAGTTGCAGCCTGCACCTTTGACATGGCCAGGGCAAGTTCGCTGCTGGAGCAAACCTCCAGTGCAACGATCGACACGTCGGACCTAATGTCCAGAACCGGCATTGCACAAAGGAACAAGAGAAGCTCAACCAAGCGACATCCGCCAATGCAGCAGTACACATGACCGTGTTGGAGAAGGTGGTCAATATCCTGAGCGTTACATGGCGGGATCACGTTCTATCTGCGAGCGGAGGGGTGGCCCAAATTTTGGCCCTAGAAAGGGAAAACAAAAAGATGTGTTTTTGCCAATGTTCGCCGCTGTTCTGCCAATTGCCAAAGTCTGCACGTCTAAATTTGTGAAACACTCTTGCCACTTCCCCCTTTGCCATTCAAACATTGGGAATGGGACAGCGCTGGCACATCCGGATGCATGTTTGCACATTCAAGTCAACAAGGAAGCAACAAACAGTTGAAGCACGTGGCATCCGTCATCAGATTGGAACAGTCCGCTGACCAGAAGCAGAATGAGTATGCTGCTCAGTGGGGACCAAATCGCCGTGCAAGAACTGCTCCAAGGAGGACTGGTATTTGCACCATCTTTTTCAATAATATGTGTGGGACAAACGCACGATACGAGTCGTACGCGATGCGTGGCCCCCGAATTCATCGCGGAATCCTTTGTTCCAGGGCATCGCCGCAGCTCTGAGGCGTTGTGGCGCGACCTGTTGTAAGTTGTGTAGAAGTCTACCGCCAAACCAGAATCCTCACATGCAGCATGCAGCATGCGCAACATGTATTTGAGTTTCAGTCCCTCGCAAAGGAATCGAAGCCGGCGCAGGCTGCTAAGGCATGAATGGCGGACTGCATGAAATCCGAAGCTTTCTTGGACTAGCATGGCGATCTCTTTATTATAAGCCACTGTGCGCTGGCCAGTTAATCTTAAGAAAGCCGATCGGACGACTCGCACCAAGGGCGTTGACCATGTTGGAGCGGCTGGCATGTCCTATGCTTGAGCTAATACGCCATCCAGTGTTCTTGTCTTTGCGTGCTGCGCGCCAAGATGCCGCATTGCCAAATCAAACACCGCCTAGCTCAAACACAAGATGCCGAGGTGTGACTTCGGCCAGCTCCGCGTGGTCACTGGAGGAGGCTCCCCATAGCTTGCGCCGACTGAAGGGCCGGAGGCCCCCACTTTTTCAGCCGCCAGGTCCCCAAGCCCGACTTCCGGACTTCTGGTTCCCGTTTGGCTGTGGCTCAAAAAAGTGGTACCAAAATGGCACCTTGGTAAATGGAACCGAAGACTAAAACCTGCGTAACCGTAGCTCTTGAATTTTGAGCCACACCCATTTTCAGCCAAGAGTCACACGAAGGACGCGGCACACCGTGACGAGGGTTCGGTTCCAGGGGTTTCGAAAGACCAGCAGGCCCAGCACGATGTTGCCTGAGCTCTGGAGCCGGAACCACACGACTCCCGGCTCCCGCCCTGAGTTCCGAAGTTGGGCCAAGCGACTCAGAGGCCCGATCAGGAATCCAGGCTTTCGGCCTGGACTCACGAACTCGACTCAGTGCCAACCGACCTCAACCCATCGCCGCCTATGCAATCAGATAGCCTTCCGCCAGCTTGGTTCACCTTGCCACGCCGGGTTCCCCAACCAAGAACTCAAATATACTCGACCGCAGAAAGGCCGTGTTTCAAACTACCTCTTTTAAGATCCACTTAGGAGCAATCCGTGGGACGTACTGATCAGAAGGGTTCATTTGGAACGGATCCTCCAACCAGGGACCAACCTTGATTGATCTGGGCCTGGTTCAGAGGCCTTTCTGGGACTCTGAGCGTGACTTGGGCGGCGCTTCCTCTCCGAACTTCGATCTTGCCTAGGTCCTCCAGATTCGAGAGGATAGAATAAGAATTGGTACCAACTTTTCTTGGTGGTCTAGTTTAGTAGGGAACCCTCCCAAGCAAAAAAGAAGTGGGTGAGAGAGGGCACCTCGCTGACCTAGTTGCGACAGGGGGCGAGAAGGCTCAGCAAGCCCACGACTCCGGATGTGTTGCCCAGGATGCGCGAGGTGGCCGCGGAGTCCTGGCTCGGTCTCGCCGGACGGACGGAAAAAAAAAAAACGCCGCGCAGCGCACGTCTGGTTCTGGGCTTGCGGTCCAAACCGCCCGGCCTGATTGCAAAGGCTCAAGAACAGTCTGGGCTCAGACTGCGCGAAGATAAAGTGCTGCGACACCTGAGGCTTCACATGGCTCTGGCCTGCATGAATTCAACGTCGAACCACGCCAAGGTGCGCTGAATGCGGAGGAAACACAAATCCTCAGGCTCACACAAAATCCAAGGCCTCTCCTCCCTCAAGAAACGCACCAAATGTTTCAATATGTTCCCATTGCTTACCCTTCGGAGGGCAAACTGCTGACCTTTGACACGGGACACATGGGAACTCGTAGAGGTCCTCTCAGAATAGGCGGGGGTTCCTGTTTGGACGACCGACTGCCTGGAAAGGTCGCTCTGCCAGGGTGGGCTCGAGGGTGTTCCAACCAGTGCAGTTCAAAGCCCGAGAAAAAAACGCGGTGGCCAAATCGGACATGGGACATCTCGAGCTCGTCCCCGTGTCCGACCATGGACTGGATATGGTTGCGTCTCAAAATAAGCCAAAAACGGTGGCTTTCTGCGACTTTCCTTCTTTGGCCTTCCTTTCAAACCACTCCCAACAGGGCTCCAAGTGACCCCTGCAAGTAAGGCAACGGGGTCGGCTGCTCGGCCTTTGCAGAATGTCGCGGGTCCCAATCCCACCCAAGACCTCAGCCAAGGTGCCGCAACACCAGCTTTCTGCGCCGAACGAGCTGCTCTTCCTGATGGATGGGCGGCTCTTTGAGTTGGAACTCACGCCCTTCGTCGGAGAACTTCTTCTTTTTTGGGCTTGGGGTCGGCTTTCTACCAGGGTTTCACCGGATGTCCTTGAGAGGAAAAGGTTCTACTTGTGCTTGCTGGAGGTAAGCTTTTCACCTTTGAAAGAGAAAACGAGTTGGATCCCAATCCATGAGGTGAGACCGCTGGAGACCGCTACCATAAGACCGCGCAAGCGTCTGGCAGGAGTCGGGATTGCTTGGAAAAAAAAAACTGCATCACTTCTTTAACTCTAGCTTTTGCAAGGGACCCGGCATGTACAATTCAATCTGGGGCCCAATCAAAATCGTGAACGTTGGTTGCCTGGTGCTGGATTTGCCTCTCTTGGAGGTGGTCATTCCCGTATCCACGGTTGTTGCCTCTTAGGGAAGGAGACCTGTGCTGTTGAAGCACGCCATTTGGACGAATTGTTGATTTTTTGAGGATGAATGGTCTGGTTGATGCACTCATCTCCCTTCAGTGTCGATTTGGCTGAATTTGGGCTGACTGATTCGGGGTTGGCTTGGAGAAGGTCTAGAAGTTTACTGTTGAGGGTTTGTTGGTGGGATGCTTTGGTCAGGTTTTGGAGTGGGCTTAGATAAGTGTAGCCCGGTTTTGGTATTGAGGTAGATTTAGGGTTTTGGGTGGGTTTGGGCCTGACTTTGGGTTGAAGGCTTAGGCTTCGTTCGGGGTGGGTCAAGGGTTAGTTTAGGCTGCATTGCGGAGGGTGGGTTTAGGGTCGACGCACCGCGGAAAAGCTGCAAATGACATAACACAAACCTGAAAGACAACGCATCCTCAAAAGTAGTCTTCCGGATAAAACGTAGTCACTTCTACCGGGGTTCCCTAGAATCAACTGCCAAAAAGTCATAAGGCAAGGCCCACTCCAAAGCAGCGGCACTCCTCACTGCTCTTGGCGGGCTGCACGGACATTGCTGCGCTCGCTGGCGAAAGAAGCAGTACTGATCTGGAAGTGAATGTGGAATCTTGCTGTGCGCAGAGCTCAGCTCCGGGAACTCAGGGAACTCAGGGCCAGGAAGCAAGGCATGGCATGTTGAAACCGCCGCCTTCCATCCAATCTCTTGTTTCTTTCTTCCCCTCAAAGGTTGGGGCTACCCAACGGTTTGCTAAGCGGGTTTCCTCCATGTCCCTTTCTGGGGCCAAGTCTTGGTTGACGTTGGAAGGGGAGCAAACATTTGAATTTTAGCAGTTAAGTGGGGATTTCCCACTAAACCACAATAGGCAAACATGCAAAATGTTTCCCAACAACAACCGTAAAGTGATCTCCACATATGAGGAGCATATACTGCAATCCAACCAGATCCTTTTCTCCGAGCTGAAAGCTCCGGAAGGTACGATGCAGTGGGTACCCGGACTTCTCAGCCCTGGGAACCGCAAGGCACGCTGACAACTGCCAAGTGCAGGACCGTCAGAGTCATTGGCAACACTCTGCCTAGATTGGAACTGCCAAGTAAACCTGCGGCAGGACTTCAAGGATCACTTCGTGATGTCAAACTTGCTGTGACTTGTGGGGTGAAGCCGCAGGGCGGGGTTCCGAAAACCCGCCGCTTGGCCAACTAAAGGCCAAGCCCGTGAGTGCCTCACAGGTACTTGGCCACAAGCTTCTCAGACAGGGCCCACCTCACTTTCTCGGGAGTCAGCGGTTAACATGTGCAACTTCCCGACGCAAAGGAACAAGTTGTCACTTCTTTCAGAAGATTGAGTTGACTCTGTCTTAAAAACAAAACAAAAAGGCCCCTCTGAAGTTATTTAAAGGGTCCATGATGATTGGCAAATATCAACACCTAAATATGCTTCGGACTGTCCCTTACTATGCTTAACCTACCATGTCGGCTTTCATTGTGGCTTCAGGCAAGCCACAGCTTTTCCTCCAGCTCCTCCGTGGAAAATTTGGGGGAATCGCCGGACATGGCTTGGGGCCGATAGTACCTGAGCCGCATTTTTCCCTTTGCCAATCATGGAAGCGGACGAGGAGCCTTTGCAAGAGCATGGCGGTCTTCCAAACCCAAGGTTCCTAGAGGGCTGGCCGACCTTGGTGCAAGTCTACCAGGTTGACTGCAGCCAACTGGACCATCCAAGCGGCCAGCAACCAAGCGCGTACTGTTGCTACTGTGGTTGCCATCTGCCAGTGGCTTTTGGGGCATGCCAACAACTATCTGAGCCACTTGGTAATTCCAAGTGCTACCCCAGGTGGCGAGTGGAAAGTATTCAGCCCCACGAGATTTAACTTTGACAACGTACAAAGGTCCCTGGAGTCCCGTCAAGGTGCTGGCCGCGGATGTTCTGGCTCTCGATCTCAGGGGAGGTTGCCAAGTAGAGTTGGGTCACGGCACCTGCCGGTTCCAATGCGCACGATCACAAGTCTTAGCCCTCGGCATCACGCGCTTCTCACTGATCAAACCGAACCTCTCGGTGCTGGCAGCAGGACCATCTCCTCTAACATAGCTCTCATTGAGCAGTTTGGGGGCCAGCCAGCACCATGTCACCCTCATACCTCACATAGTAACTCTCAAACTCAGCAGTTTGGGGGCCAGCACCATGTCACCCTCACAGCTGATTTTCGTGACCTTCACGTTGAAAAGGCGAAACAGACCCTTCTGCCCGATGTCCACTGCTGGGCTCCGAGGAAATCGGGGAGACCTTTTGAGCCTGCGAACCTCTGCGCCCCGAACCCCGAACCCCGCCCCTCAGTGGCGAGAGGAAAATCAGCTCCTGCAGATTGCTCTGGAAGACGGACCTTATCCCATGGAAATCCCATGGATCAAAGAACCCAACACAAGAACCATGGTCGCCTTACCTTGCTTGCTGTTGACCATTGTTGACCCTACCAAAAGTGGGCCCACTTCTTTGTGGCTATTCGACCAAATAGCCACTGGTTGTGTATATATATATAGAGGTGGGCAAGGCCGCCGAGTGACTAGTCCGATATATCACTGCTGCCAGGCCGCGCCATTTGTCCAAAGCTCTGCTCAGATTCTTTCAGCACCTCGCCCATTCCAATGATCCCGCAACGTTCTTCTTATGGCACTTGACATCGCTTGAGTCACAATCAAAACCCGGTATTGAAATGGTCTGCCCAGAGCCATGTAAAGAATTAAGAAGGCGGCCGCAGCTATTTGTGGCTGGGTTTGTCCCTTACTAACCTTCATCTACCGGGTTTTGCTTGTGGCTCACTTGACATTTAACAAAACGTCTTCCCATAGGTGGCCTTTTCGAAAAATAGATGGCCCTGGTAAATGGAATAACCATCTAAACCAGGGCCCCCTATCTTTTGAGCAAACCAACCAACAAGGACACCTATGCTTCTTCCCTTGCTTCCGCGGTGCGTGCTTCGCTAGGTTGGTGTGGATGCCGCCGGGGTGGCACACGTTCGCGAAGATCTGCTTGTCCTTCAACCGCCGCGCCAGCGCGCGGGTGAACAATACCTCGGTGGCGAAATCTGCTGCCCTGCGAACAGCTTGACTAACTTCTAGTGGGCTTAATGCGGAAAACCCATTCGTGTGCAGCTGAAAGTTTGACTAACTGTTCGTGCTTTTGCAGGGAGCAAAAGTGGGAAAACCCAATAGCAGGGGAGCTCCCTGCTAATGGTTTAATGCGGAAGAACACCATTCGTTGGCCAAAAGTGAAAGTCCTAAGATCCCTTGGCAAACTGCAGCAAAGATACGTTGGCCAGCTTGGACCGGCCATAGGCCTTGAAGGGGCTGTAGGAATCCTCAGCTTGCCCGATGATCCATGTCCCCCATTCCTGCCTGACAATTCTGCGGCCCAGGCTTTGTAGTCCTCCCCTAGGTGCTCAAAGTCCACCGAGGGTGCAGAATCCACCAGCCCAGTGAACCTTGGGATTTCGCACATCCACGGGTAATGAGACCAAAACGCGAGAGGGGGAGGTGTCACCAGTGCAAACGCCCACCCTGCTTGATTGGCCCCGCTCGTGCGGTCGGAAGGTTTCACCGTGAAAACACCTGCCTCGCTTGCTTGGCCCCGCTGGTGCGGTCGCCTGTCTGCTTCTATATGTTTGTCTGTGGCATTGACCGCTCCATGCATCGGCCCAGCATCCCCATGCACGTCCAAGCCGGCCCAGCCCCAACCATCCAGACTTCCAAGCACCGAACCTGAACTTCAAACCGGGGCCCGCCGTGGACACGGGATGGGGTAAGCCCCATGCACATGCTTCCAACAAGGACCACATGTTTACCAAACATGTGCCAACCCAAAACTATCCAGCTTGGAGCTCTCAGCCAAAAAGGGGAAACCGTTGCCTCCAAAGTGCCCTGGCTGGGCCAATTCAATGGGGTGACCGAAGAACTTCAAGCTGTCCGTTCCACCCCCTTCAAAACAAGAAGCTACACATCAGGGGTCCCTCACTTGCTGAGTGGATGGCCCAACAAAAGTTCAAACTTGATATTTACCACCAAAATGGTCTTCGCAAAAAGTTTAAAGTCCATGAACTCAGGAAGTGAGGAGTCCAGAGCAAAGAGACTAACAACATGAGATCTGGACCCAAAAGGACGGGATTGGTGCTCAGATGCTCAGCGTGAGGGGTTTTCTTGTGCAACCCCTGGAGTGTTCTCGCTGACTTCCCTCAAACCCTTGCCCTTGACTCCATCAACAATCTGATTGTCAGGGACTCCGACAAATGGCAGAAACAAGCCAAACAGCGCAACAAACGCAAATCTTTGACCCCCCCCCCTTCCCCCCCCCGCCGCCGCCGCCCTGAAAAACCCGGCGCGAAGAAAAAAAGCCCGGGCAGGCACCCCCCTCCCCCGCCCTTTTCCCGCGCCCTGAAAAATCCGGCGCGCCCAAACAACGCCCCGGCTGAGGCGCTCCATCTTCGCCAACATCTCGGGGATGAAGGCCGCCGCCGAGCTGACCGTCACTACGCGGGAGGGCATAGAGGCCTCTCGGGTAGGCCGGACCTTTCGCACCAACCTCCTGCTCGATAAAGCTGAGAAAGCTCTCGGTTTCTTGATCCGTGTGCCCAACGACTGCAACGTCTGGAAAAACGAATATACTTCCAATGTCGTCATTCACTGGGTGTGTCCAACATCTTGTCCATTGTCTTTTCCTTCAAAAGGCTCACCGGGGCTCATAGGTCGAAACAAGCTTGGAACCCTCTCAAACCTCGAGCCGGGAGAAAAACAGGCAAGCACCAATACATACAGGCAATCATGCCCCGAACAATTGGAACTTCCGGCAATGATGCCAACACGGCAATGAATCGATACGACTCGTTATGTCTTATGTATGGGTCCCGGGAGAGCCCATGATCACAGCCAGCTACTTTTGCAGCCTTTGGCCAAGCCATAGGGCTT
Source organism: Effrenium voratum (assembly GCA_963377175.1). Lineage (NCBI taxonomy): Eukaryota > Dinophyceae > Suessiales > Symbiodiniaceae > Effrenium > Effrenium voratum. The sequence continues at coordinate 199,230 of CAUJNA010003568.1, forward strand.
GGACATGGCTATGAATCTAGGATTGCATTGCGAATACATATGGATACCCTCCCAAATGAGTGGACATATTTCCCAGGATGTCCACCTGGGCCCCAGGAAAGATTCAAAGTGCACTGGGTTTGGAACCATCCCTTCGTTGTAAATCCAGGCGAAAATTACGCTGGAAGCAATATGAGCAGTGCCACAGCTGCAGTCACAAACCACGTTGAAGACTCTAGTTTAGCCGGGGTGACTTTTTCTTTCAGTGGGTGTTGAGCTTTACAGTGAGTTGTACAATCAGCCGGGCGGGTGACCATGGCCATGAGTGGCTACGCCGCACAGCAGTCAGAACCACAGTGCGGCAACAACCCCAAATCATGTAGGTAACCCAAAGGCAGCAAGGCAGCCTTTGTTTCTTTTCTCCTTGTTGATCACGTCCCATCGGTTTGCAGCTCGAATCCAAAACATTTCTTTTTTTCATGTGCGATTTTTTCGCCTCCAGCTTGGGCAGCAAAAGCTTGGTGAGCAGAAAATGGCCCAAGTGGTTGGTGGCAAACTGGCTCTCGTATCCGTCCACCGTCAGCTCGAAAGGGTTGGCCATGACTCCGGCGCTGTTCATCAAGACGTGCCTCGAACATGAACAACTACCTCTGGGTTTGTGCTTTTCATCTCTACTCTTGGTATGGTAGCAAAAAACTCTCTTTTTTTGCAGACCCCCAGTAAACATGAACAGAACCAAAAAACTAAAAAACCAAAAAACATGCCAAGAACAGTGAAGTTTCTCGTTTGACCCTTTTCAGGGCTTAAAGGGAAAGGACACCGCCATTTTGTGGGGGGGGGGGGGCCCTATTTTGACATTGCCTCTTTGTGCTGCGGTCCCTTAGGGAATGTGTATTTACTCCTGCTGTCGTTTCTTTCTGCCACACCCACAGGTATTCCCAGCCCATCCCAAAACTGCAAGCCAAGCTATCCCACAGCCACGTCCAGCACCCCAGGTCCCATGCCAGCAGAGCCCAGAGCAACCACGGGCTGTGTGTGACAGGGCGGTTCTGCTTGAAACCACCCCCCCCAAAAAAAAAAAACAAGTGGGATTGAAGCGAAACCATTTTCCTTGGAGGTTCTTCAGCACTGTTGGCCACTTAGTGCCATGGTTTGCTCATTGCGCGAGGTTGGTGGTTGGAAATCCGCAAGTTTGCACTGGCAATGAGCAATCGCGCCAGGCCCCACGATTTGTGGCGAAATGAGACCAGCGTGTGCCAGTTGACGAACAGCTATGATTCATGATTTGCCGCTGCCACTGGCAAATACTGAATTGCGCCGCCTTTTGACACAAAGCTTGGCACCCAAACCCTGGCCTAGATCATTCAACTAAACATCCGCATGCAAAGCTGCAAAGGGAGATTCTTGGCGAGGAATTGCGTCGCGAAATCCTTCACGCTCTGCAGGCTGCCCAGGTCCAGCTTCATGAATTCAGCCTGCGCCACAACCCGCCAAGAGCAACGACAGCTTTGGAGGAATCCGGAGCACCCTTGTCACACAGACAGCCCCCCTCCAAAAGAAGCAAAGGACAAAGGACGATCTTTTCGCAGGGGAAACCACCGATTGCGGCCTCCGGAATCTCCCGATTTTTTTTGAAGCTAAGACTGCCATCTCCGAAACGCGGGCCTTGGCATTTGGAACTCGTCCCATGAGTTCCTTCATGGCCTCTGCGCCCTTGCCTTCGCTGCGCCCGGCCAGGATCACCTCCAGGCTCAAACAAAAAAAAAACTTTGATACCACGGGGACGAAACATTTTTCTCTGCCTGGCCACGGGGCAGCTCAAGACCTGAAAAAAGGCAGCTGCCGCACCTGCGCGCCCTTCCTGGCCATCTCCACTGCTGACTCGAAGCCGATGCCCCGGACCTCGGCTGGCTCGGTGAAACCGAAGCGAGGCGCCTGGCCTCTTGGATTGAAATATGGCTGGCTGCCCTGAACGTAAGGACCGGGCGGAGCTGTAAAAAAACAAACACGCGCAAGCTAAGATTCAAGGCTGGCACGGTTTAGCTTCAACGCATCAAGGCAGTTGAGCCTGGTTGCAGTCGGTCCTGTGACAATGGCGACTTTCCCTGACAGCTCAGGCATGTCTTTCACATCCCAGGCCGGGAAAAGGTCCCAAAACTTGCCGTCGACCACGGCGCTCCTTAGCTGATGGATCCTTCCGACGCTTCTGGAAAGGAGCCTTCCGCGAAGGGCGGAGCTTTCGGCCAAGTCTCAGCCCAATTGGCCCCAAGACGGCCAGGATCGGCACCAGAAAAGCGCATATTCTTAAGCAGGCCATGGTGGCTGAGGCCAAGTACTGACTAAAGCTTGGGCATCCCGGGATTAAATCCAACAGCTTGCATGGGTTCCTGCCATGCTTCAAAGCCAAGCAGGGAACGCACTCCCAACTCCTTTTTTGCCTAGCATGCAGGGTCTGTTGGTCAATGTTGGTCAACGGCCGGGTGGAGGCTCGATGCTGGTCAGCAAAGTCCTGCCAAGCGCTGGAATTCACCCAACCAAGCAGAGGGGGGGGGTCCTTGTTCCCCCTTCAAAAAGGCTCCCCCAACACTAGCTGATCTAGTGCAGGATTTTTGCCCACGCCTCATGAACTTTGCCCTGCTGCGGTAGCTGTGGAAGTCAGGCCGCTCGTGCAGGGACCTCGGGGTCGTGCAGCGCTCATAGTCCTTAAAAATCATCTGGCGGTGTGTGTGTGTGTAATCAAAAGGAAGGTCCTCCAGTAGAGAGGTTCGAATAAGGGCACCCTTTTTTCCGCAGTCTATTCGACTAGGGGAACCCTCCCCAAAAAAAAGGGGTAAAAGGGCACTACTGGGGGATTTAGAAAAGGAAGGCTGCCTCCACTGATTCCTGCAAAGGACTCGTTGATCTGGCTCAGCTGACGAGTCAATGTGCTGAGGCTTCCAGCTCCCATCTGGGCTTCTTTGAGTCACCCATGCGAATTGGCCTCAAGACACGCGGGCGAAGCTGGTTGTGAAGCATTGATGCGGTTCGGGTGCGCATGCCGCTGGGCTCCGGTCTTGAACTCACCGATTCCGCCCCACAAGGCCAGCAGCGCCCCGCACAGGACTTCTACAACGACCTGCGCCAAGTCAACTGCCGGACTTGGAAAGAGCCACCCTGCGTCCAGGCAAGCGAAAAGACAAACAACAAGACTGCGCGGCAGAATTCCGCGAATTCTGCCCACCCCCTCCCCCCCCCCAGCAGCCCAGAGGGCCCAGCAACCGCGATGTCGCGATGCCTGGAAGGTGACGCCTGTTGCGTCTTCGTGCATCGCCTCCGACTCTTCCATGGCTGCATGCTTCTCCGCCTAGGCCACAGGTTTCACCCCAGAGGCCTTCCTAGAGACGACCAAAACCTGACAAGGCCTCCTCAAGGAAAGGCGGTGAGCCTTACCAACCCTGGAAGTTCTTTGTAGCCTGCCAAAAATGAACAGACATGAGAGTCATTTAGGATTGTCTGCCTCAAAATGAGGGACCCCCAAAAACGGCTGGAGCCCCTTTCGGTTCTGCCAATCAAACGGGGTCCCCCCTGACCCCCACCCCCCGGGAAAAAAAAAGAAGAAGAAGGAGAGACCTAAACCAGCGGTCCCAGCCCCCTGAGCGCAGTTCCGTGATCATGCTGCCCGCGTGGGCCACCATTGCTGTGCCCACCTGAGTCACAGCAAGCCCGAGTGGACCTCCTCGGCCCGACAACGGCTGGCTTGTCTTTGTTGGGAGGCTACCCATCTTTGGGTGGCAAAGGAGAACCATGAGGAATGTAGGGGGGTTCCCTAAAAAGGACACCCCCACTTGTTCTTGGGGGTTGTTGCAGGGTTGTTCCCTGAGGGGTTTCTTCAAGAAGCTGGGGAGCCAATAGCCAATCTGGAAGCTTCTCACCAACTTTGGTTGGTTAAGGAACAGGCAAGAACCACAAAAGACATGGCTGCAATTTGGAAGGCTAAGCTCGTGCCGTGATGAAAGGCCCGCGCCACGACCATCCATAGCTTCACTGCCATGGCCACTATGCAGCTGAGGTCCCTAGCAAAACTCTGAGCTGAGCAGCGATTTCAATCAGAAACTCTGCACGCCATGGAAGCCATGGGAGACGCAGAACTTTGCAAGGACTCAACATACACCCGCTCTGACGCCGCTGGCCGTGATGTCACAATGACTTTCCCATATACGTGTTCAAAAAAATCATGCACATACACCGATATATCTTGGAGTGTGTTCAGTTCCATATAGCATGGTTCCCTCCCCAGTAGATCGCTTCGATATTGTGCAAACTGGTAAGCTGACAGTGGAAATCCTGAGTTCCCGCCGCATAGCATGCTACGGAGCAACCTGAAAAAAACCAACCCAGCCGCAACTTGAACCTCCGAAAGGCCTCGCCACGGCCACTCTGAGCGCCTCTTTTCCCGTTCCTCTCGATCCCACCGGGCCTTCAAGCCAAACCAGAGCGACAGGTGAAACCGCGAAGCGGCGCTGAGCCTTTCGACTGCCATGTTTGCGCATGGGTCAACGCTCTGGGAAGTTGCTGGCTCAACCCGAGTCCTCTTTGATGTTGCGTAAGATTGGCTCGTTATTGCCCGTTGGAGACTTCAAGGCAAAGGAGGAACTGATTTGCACGTTTGCCTTGGCTCTTTGCGTCCGTCTTCGCAAATGCTACGTACTTCTGTGGTGAGACGAAGGCATGACGCCCATACCTGTTCCGCATTTTGATTTCTTGCACGAAATGGGTTTGTTGGGGGGAACCCCTTTTTGGTTGGCTTGCAGGAACACCAAGAGGACAACCACCATTTTCGGAGGGTGCCCGAAAAAAGAACACACCCAAATGAACCAGCAGGCCAAGGATCCCTATCAATGCCATCTAGCGAGGCATTAGCTGGTAAGTCAAGCAGGTGGCGTGCGAGCTTGCAAAGCATGTGTGTGATCCAGCGGAATCTTGGCAGGCTGTGCGCCAGTCACTTGACATGGTACCTGCCAGCCGCGAGTTGCGGTTCGAAAAAGTGCAAAGGGCCTTTTGAAGCAACGGCTTCAAGGCAAGCGTGTCCAGGAGCACTTCGCGAATCACTCCTGCAGATTGTTCACTTGCCAACCATACATGTTCTGCCACAACTAGGAACGGCTTTGGGATGGGTAGAAACCTACAGGACAGCAACCACATGTCCCCTTTCTAAGATGTGCTCATATTGCACAACATGTTCTGCTTCGATCGATGCGCAATGCCTGCGCTCAAATAAAGACTTGCTGGTGCGATAGGTCGGGAACGAGGGAGTGAACCTGCGGATTCCCGAACAAAAGAAACCAAATCGGGGATGGTTTTTGTCCGGGGTCATTCCAATTCTCATTCCCTGCCTATCGCAGCAAGTAGAGACTTGCCACCATAGGTGGCCTTTTGGAAAAATAGATGGCCCTGGTAAATGGAACAAACCCCGTCTTTTAAGCAAGGCCCTCTATTTTTGAAGCAACCCGCCACCACCCTTGCTCGCGTTTTTTTTTCTCTTCGCAGCTCTGTCGCAGGCCGTCCGCTGCCTGCCGAGCTTGGCCCACGCCTATGAACTCCGCGCCACGGCGAAGGAGCTCCTCCGTCTCTTGCCGGAGCCAGGCCAAGGCCTGTCAATCTCCAGGGGACTGGGCTGCCCGAACTGATCCCCCGCCCAAAGTGACTCACTTTGAGTGGGTGAAATGGACATCTCCACTACACACTCAAAGGCTAAAAAGCCAAGGAACCGGATGGCTGGGAACCACCAAGGGGAGTGAAAAAAAATGGTTGACCCCCTGAACCCGACTCCCGGCCTCTCCAAAACACAGGGGTCATGGTGTCAGTTGCTCACAAGGCTGAACATGATGTTGACCCCGTACTCATCAACCCTAGTTTAGTTTATGCATAGGCCCACCAAAAGTGAGCTGCTTCCAACCACTCAATGCAAACACCCTTCAATTAAGCTGGGGTTGATTACTATAGGATTAAGGCCGAGCCTCTTCATTGCCAGCCAACAATGGAGAGATCTCGCGTCTCACTCGTTCCTGGTATGCCTGAGCGGCCAGAATTGGGAAAAGCAATCGCCAATGCGAAGTTTCTTTGCCTCTGCGTGCTGATCTAACCAAGGCTCATTGAGGTAGGTCAGTTCAGTGTCAGTCAGCAGCGAGACCTCCACCAGATTTCTCCTCAGACAAGTTACCTTCGCCCTCCTGGTTTCGCCATTGCGAATTGGCGGACCTTATTTACATGGGGATTTCTGTCCAGCCACTTTTCAGGGAGTTGTCCCTCTTGAAATTCCTGGCCTCGTGATCGTTTCACGCCAAGAGCACCCCCCCCTTCGTCCCTTCGCCTAAGCCCAAAACCCTCGTGAGCGTTTCACGCCAAGAGTCTGAATGGGGATCAAGGTCACCGGCGTGAAGCCAAGGAAGCTCCCCTTCGATGCCAGCTCCTCCTGGCAAAAAAACAAAATTCTGCCTTCAGACAAGCGGCAGAATTAATGATGCCACCCGGAAGCATGCCGCGGAAGCATAAAAATGACCAGATCATGGAAACCCCCAGATTCAGAGAAGCCCCCTGCTGCATTGATGGTGTGTGCGTGTGTGCCTGTTTGTGTGCGTGCGTGTCCCCTTTTTGTTTTGGGAGCCACTTTTGGACAGCAGCCCTATGAATAGGGCGGTTTTTTCTGCGTCCACTTTTCTCCAGCCTTTGGCACCACCAGCATGAGATTCTCGATCCGAATGCCGAAACGACCTTCCAAATACACCCCGGGCTCGTTGCTCACCTTGGCCACATCTGCCGCCAAAGCCATTCAAATACAACCCCGACTTTCCGTTTTGACCGGCCAATGAATTGAACTTCTTGGAAATTCCCCCCAATCTCAAGGAGATGGCCCCAACGGATTCACTTTGAATGTGTCAGATCCAAACTCAGGCAAGCAGTGCCTGAATATTCAGCCAGGCAGCAATCATCCCAGCCTGAGAATAGTTGACACTTGCTTCATACGGCTTGCAACCCCTGAAAGTTCTTGTTCGCGCTTCGGGCTGCAAGGTTTTGCTTTCCGATTCATGGTTGTGGCTGACTCTCGTGCTTGCCCATGGTACAGATGGCAAAAGCTTGTGACATGGGTGTGGTTTCTTTTTGTTCGGCTTCCTGGCGGTTTCCCTCGAACCCCCCCAAAAAAAAGGCACACCCAAGAAACGACACACCCACCATCCAAGCAAGACAGCTTGAAGGGCCCCCAGCCTTCAGTGCATCGCGGCTTTCCTTGGGCACGTAGAAAACATCCAAAATCAATGCACGAGGCTCAGCGCGCTGTCCCAAGCAATGGCATCATTCAAACGCAATGCATCATTGGAACACGACATCATTCAAGGCAATGCACCATGCTCAGTCACTGTTCGAGGGAAAGCAGCGGGGAACAACTTTGATTTCACGACCCTTCTAGCATGTCGTTTTCCGTTGTCTGATCTGCAGAACAAAGGTTGCTGTATGTAGGCGCCCATCTGAACGGACGCAGATGCGAGTTCTCAATCGGGCCCACAATCCCCGCATTTCCGCGAAAGCTCTTCTCCGGGTGGCTTGTCACTCTTTGTAAACCTTGCGAAGCTTCTGGTTGATGAAGGAGCTACTTCACAAACCGTTCTGCAAGCCTGCAAGGGTCGATTGTGACCAAACGTTTCCGACGATTCTTTCTAGCATCAAGTCAAAAGGGAAGCGACGTGTCACAAAGACAGGGGGTCCCGACGTCAGATCAAAGCAATGGACGGAACGTTGGATCTGAGCGAATCGACTGCAGCGAAGTCCCGCACCGGCAAAAGGAAATGAAGAACCTGAACCATCCCCGCGCAGATTTGCGCCGTCACTTTTATCACGAATCTGCTCGTTGTCTGTCTGTATTGTTTTCCTTTTTTTAATGTGTTGTTCTCTTTTTTTCCCCGAGGCGAGTTCTTCCAAGCTTTTCCGCCCAGTTTTTGCGAGTTTCCCTGGAGCTGCCGGCTTTCAGGCGGATCTCGTCGAGATATGTTTGCCGGGGTGGGGGAAAAAAAAAGCAGCGCACTTTTTGGGGGTTTTCTTCAGGTCGCCCAGCGCTGGCCCAGGTAGGGCGGGAACTCGTGGACCCCCAGCGCCGCGCCCACGCCGTGGCCCGTGCCGTGGCGGTAGTCCAGGCCAGCCTGAAACGGAGCCCTGGACGGCTTGAACCAAGGGAGATGCAGATCACAAAGTCCCCTTAAACATGGGATGACCAGTTGGAAAACCCGCCAAACACATGTGCTTCCCGCGAAATGGGGAATTGAACGACCGGTGCGGTTGAACGACTGGGGTTTGAGAACAAAAATGATTTTGATCTTATGTTGGCAATGGTTTTGGCTCAGAATGGACAAAGGCAGGCTGGCAAAAGAAAGTCTTAAAGCGGTAGACCTGCAACAATTTCCTCTAAAACATCACCCCCGCCAAGGGCCACTTGGCCAAGCAGGGGCCAAAAAGGCGATGTTTAAAACCACCAAAAGGGACATATAGGGACCCCTGTCCGGTATACATGGGATGACGACCTGCTGGAAACCACTGAACAATTGACACTTCCACTAAAAGGAACAAAAAGGTACCCATGTTCATTTGGGGCTCAGAAATATTGATCCACCCCCCTGCTAGAATCCTGGCTGTGGACATGTTGTGATGATGCCTGTGGAAGAATCGCTGGACTGCACAGGAATCTGACTTGGCACATTTCATCTGACCGCACGGGCACTGAGCGCACCACTGCCCACAGCGGTTGCCTGGCCTTGGAAAAGCACCCAAGTGGTAGGGCTCCACTCCAAACCAGGTCTAAAGATTTCGTAAATTGCGTGTAGACACATGTCACTTTCACTCTCCAATTTAGACGCCGTGCTTTGGGGGGTCATCCGGAATGTGGGAACGCTCTACGCTCACCTTTTGCTAGGTCCTCCAGTAGAGAGGCTAGAATAAGTTGGTACCAACTTTTTTCTGTAGCCTATTTTAGTAGGGGAACCCTCCCAACCAAAACAGGGGTTCAAACGGGCACCTAGCTGGGGAACCTAGATAATCTCATTCCATATCCTTTTGTTCTTTTTGCTAGTTTTCCCCACCACAAACGAATTTCCGTCTTGGCTAAGAGGGGCGGGGATGTGGGAACGCTCTACGCTCACCCTTGGGCCCTGGCAAAAGCATCCAGGGCGAAGCAGGGGAGATCCGTGGGGAAGATCGCGGTGGCCAGACCTCGTCAAGCGCCATTCTCGGAGACCATTGGCTTTTTGTTTACCTGGCAAAAAAGGAGGGAATATGTCCAGTGATAGATCCCCTTTAAAACCAGGGGAAAAACAAGAACACATTCATTTCAGCACATGGAAGTACTTGGAGGTTTACCTACAGGTTTGCTTGACAGACCTTGCTCGGGGCAGAAATCACGGTAGCCATGCAGATTTCGCCACCCGTGAGATGAAGATTCACATCATTTGCACCTCCACATGGCCGTGGCTCAAAAAAAACGGAATTCCAAAATGGAACCTTGGTAAGTGGACACATGGGGACCAACACCCGCGGAATTTGCCCCTGGCTCGTCAATTTTTGAGCCACGGCCACTTCATTTTTCTCCGGGCGATTGGGTTGGTCATGGGAATCTCTGGGAATCCTGAAGTCTGATCATGTCTGATCCCATTCACTCCACTCACTGGCGATCCAGTCAAAGCGTTTCCCCAGCCGACGGTCAAAAAAACCCAGGCCCAGGTAAATCAGAAGGGTTTCTCCTGGCAGGCTGGACCGTGGTCAAAACCACAGTCGATAGGCAATAACTTGATCCAAGGGCACTTGAGTAATAGTCTTCAAAGAGAATGCCTTCCCTTTGCTCAAACCTTGAATGCAGGCATGGGCACCAATGTGTGCTTTCAGCACGCGAGTGAAGAGCTCACCTCACATTGGAGCTCTGGGACATGTCAAGAACCTCAATGGCCCAGGCTGCTTTCAAGCGACGTTCTTCAGATGTAGGAGTGCCGAAGTGCAGTGTCCCTCGGCTGCATCTTACCATTCTTTGATGCAGGCCCCATATTGCGACCGGTGCCATGGTGCCCACAGAAGAAAAACATAAACTTGCAGCCGACGTACGGGTGACGTCAGTTGTGCCGTCCACATATTGGGCCCCGGAATCCAGCAACAGGAAGGAGTCCATACCTGGACGTAGTCTCAGCCGCAGTGCCACAAAACGAAATGGCTTCCTCGCTCAATGTCTCACCCGGTCTCACCACTGAGTCGCAGTCCGACTGTGGCTGCAGATTCAGCCTGGAATCTTGACACGGGGGGCCTATTGCTGAAGCAAAAGTTGCGCCTGCGCTACATAGTGCACAATGGCGCCGTTGGCAGCATATCCCGCAATGGTGTCAAACGAGTTGTCCACGTAGCCTGAATCGCATGAGATCAAGCTCAGGTGTCAATGCCATCAGTTCAGAGGCACATTCTTGCCGCGTGTCCTTCTTGTGCCGCACGGGCTTCTGTCACGGCAAGGTCGACGTCTACTTCAGTCCTCGGGAAGCCATGAGCGGACCCCGCTGTCCAAGACCAAACGCCTTCGGCCAAGGCGCAGTGTCTGGCCACCGGTCACCATGTTTTTCAGCTGTGCCAGCGCACCGCACATGGCAGCACCGTCACGGCGATGCGCTGCAATGATGCCATCAACCTCGCATGTATTCTTGCATACCTCGGGCTCATTCACGTCATGCGCACAGCAGCAGGTCGCATGAGAGCAACTTTTGGCAGACCAAGCTCCTTCATTGACGATATGGGCGATGGAAGCGTCACCTCACTACGCAAACCGGAGAAAAACGCTCGCAGCACGCTCGCAAGATTAGGTGTCCCGATCATTTTGGCAGAGTCGCTTTAGGCCCATCGAGCCCGACCGCCAGCAGAAGTGAGTAATTGGAGCCTTCAGCGGTGGGCACCGGTCAAGCTCAGCACGCCGAACAAGCCAGTAACGAGCCCCTGGTCATCAAAGCTCCCACTGCAAGAGGTTGATGACTCATGCTGTTAAAGCACAAGTACACAAATGGTGGGACCAAACTGACGCAGCTCCTAGGTGCTTGTTTAGCCAAGCAGCGCTTCGTGTCCATCCAAACCTTACTTGAGTCTTCAATGCTGGTTGGGCCCCCATGGGCTTGCGCCCAAACAATGCCCTCTCGCAACAGCAGTCTCCAAAGTGTGTGGGTTTCAAATTGTCGGAAGGCCATGCAGGCCCCAGAACATGCGAACCACCAAGTTGTCAAAGCGCCGATAACTAGCCAACACATGCGGCTGCTGCCCGACTTCGACTGAATGCACGGCAAGCGGCTTTCTGGCCACTCGCCTTCAGTGCGGGAACAAACTGCTGATAGTCATATGCCTCCACACCGGCGGCCTCCAAATGGGCGACCACCTGAGAGCCATCTTCGATGGGGTGAATCTAAAACCCTCAAAACGACCCCGAAAACAGGTGAGGTGAAAACCCCAATTTGTGAAGATGGGAAAACTTATTCCTTTTCGGGTTGGTTTGAAAGGAAACTAAAGGAAACCAAAAGTCGTGGCCTTGGAAAAGCCTTTCTCTTTGGAGCTTGGGGCAGCCCCCCACCCCCATTGTTTGGGAGGGGTCCGAGCTCAGGTTTTTCTTTGGTGGTTTCGCACAATAGCAATCGGCCCCTACAATGTGTTCTTCCCTAACTCCAAAAGCGAATCCACCTTTTCAAGAAATTGCCATTTTGGAGTTGGAGAAGCTCTTCTTGTTGCCTCCTTTGTGTTGGAAGAGAAAAAAGAAAGCGCTTCCTGGTTCACTAGTATTGAGGTAGGAGTGCCATGGGCTCCTGCCAACGCCAGCGGCATACCCTGGCTGTAAGAATCCCTGGCCCGAGTGCCTCTGGTGGCAGCTTGCCCTTGTCGACGAAGATGGCCGCAGAGCTCAATCCAACCAAGGCATAGGCCAGTGCTACCTCACTCTCTGCACAACCGCTCCCTTCATGACTGCGTGATTGCAGAAAGCAGGTCAAGAAACCATGACATTGGAATGGCGTTGCCCGGCAGGTTCGCACGAATACACAAGAACATGCAATGCAAAGTCGCTTCAGTGGTCCGTGTCTTCTTTCGGGCAGGTCATTAGCAACAACGCCACTTCTTGCAACCGCGGGCACAGGCGTGCGGTCGACATCGCAGCCGCGGATGTTGAACAAGTACCTCAATCGTCAAAGCCGCGAACTGTGATATAATTACCTTGATTGTTGGATGTGAGGGGCTTCCTGTTGCAATGCCTGTGTCAATTGAGATGGGCAACAATCGCCCGAATCAACATGGGACAACTTCGTGTTTTGTGTGACGCCGCAGCGAACATACGCAGCACCCTATGTCGCAGTAGAATCGTAGTCCCCCTGAAAGCTTCTGTGCACAGTTTGCTATGATTCACAAAATGGAGCTACCTAAAGGTTCCCTAGTAGAAAACCATCATGAGAGACTTGCCTCAAGGAAAGCTCTTGCTTCTGCGGCCCTCACATGCGCTTTAGTCAACACTCATGTGGCAATGATCTTGTGCGGTTGGCCAGCAGGAATTCGAGGGGGCATCCGTTTCATAATAGGATGTATTTACTGATGTGGGTCTGTCCTTTCTTGGGGGACCCACCAAAATGGTGGTTTCCTTTTAGCTTCCCTTCAAAACCAACAAATGAAAGGGTACCCCCAAAAAAGACAGACCCGTGTGGTTCAATGTAGGGCCCCGCAACATCCAAAAAAACACCAAAAGGTTGACGCCCACCTCTACCAATCCTTCCTAAGAGGGCTTTTGTACATCAGCTGGCATGATTCTTCTTTTGGCTAAAACGGGGATGTCTCAAACTAGGGACCTCTCCCTTTTTGATGTTTTGATGGGAAACCAAAAGTAAGCCAAACACATGGAAACGGTTCCTAACTTTGAGCCACGTCCACATGCATTTCCGCAGGTGGACCCTCTTCTATTTTCTGGCATTGCAAGGGAAAACCAAGAGGAAACCCACAAATTCTAGGGGACGAGTTCCCTAGGTTTCCTTTTCGCAAATAGAGGGTAGTAAATGGAATCAAATATCTACTTCTAACCAAATTTAACCTTAAAAGGACACCTACCGGGGGAAAAACAAACATGAAAACATGAAAAAACAAACACATGGAACGCCACCCATGCGCTCAGCGCGTTTTCAGCCGGAAGGCGCCACCTCGTCCAGAGCCGTCACCGCCAGTACCTCTGCAGCCTGCGCCCGCAGTTCTGACCGGACTCTGTGGAGCTTGTCCTCCGGACCCGAAGAACGAGGTTGGAGTCGGACTAATGGAATAACCAAAGAAAACCATCCAACTGGTGGTTTCCTTTAATGGGACCTCTGGGTTCATTCCCTCATTCCCAAAGAAAGTGGTAAAGGCATGCGGATCTGTCTGGTTTTGCACAGGGTGTCCTCCATTTCCAAACGGTTGGAACCTCCAAAAGTCGCAGTTTCAAAGGAAACCAGCAACTTGTCAGGTGGAAATCCAGTAGGAAAACCAGCGGACATCTGCCAGTGTTCTTGGGTACCAAGCCAGACCCACCCCAAACGAACCCGATGGCGCAAAGCAAGAAACAGAAATTGGAGGGAAGCTAACGCACATGCTCTGTGAAGGTGGGTCTGTCTGTTTTTGACAGGGTGTCTTCCATTTCCAAATGGTTGGAACCTCCAAAAGTGGCAGTTTCAAAGCGAAACCAGTAAATTGCAACTTTTGAAGGGGCGTTCGAGGTCCCTTTTTTGTGGCTTGAAAGGAGAACTAAACGGAAAACTACAATTTCTGAGGGGAATCCCCTTATAAAAAAGCAAAAAACACACAGCCATGCTGACTCCAGATTCAACCACACTTCCTCCAGTGATGAACCCCTCAGGGGCCAACAAACTCCGCCAGGGTCTTTGCTTCATCCAGGCTTCCCACCAAGCAGCGCACAAAAACCCAAACTTGTGGTTCTACCAACATGGCCTGTTTGCATAGAGGCTTAGGGATTCCTACAGGATGAGGAACCTAGTGAAACTGAGGGGGGGATGTTGGGTGCTGCTCAAGTAGGCCTTCGCTGGCTTCCATCGGACTCCATCTTCTGTCCTTTGGCTTATTGGCTTAGGGTGGGGTTAGGCTTCGTCGGTAAGAGCATTGGTGAAAATTCCCGTGGGCTTCCCCCGTGGGCTTCCCTCCGGCCATTTTGAATTTCCCACCTGCGCGGTCGGTTTCCTTCGGGCCAGGTTTAAAATCGGCTTCCTCTGGGCTCCTTTCACGATCGCTTCACACCTTGCCAAGCCACCGGCTGGAACCGAGTTTATGTTGGACCCCAACAAAAACTGGGCGGGCTTCCTTTTTGAAGAACCCCAAAAGGGGCACCCTGCAAAAGACAAGCCCATTTGTGCTTCTTTTCGTCGTAGCCTTTTCAGGTTGGCTTCAAGCGATTTGCGCAAAGGACACATCAACATTTGTGCGGTAAAGACGCAAACCCATTGCTCATGTTCCAACAGGCAGAGCTCCTCCCCCGCCCAAACGCTCCCAAACGCCCCGAACGCCCCGTCCTCCACACTCTGCCCGGCCAGCTCCAAAGGATGCAGCCGCAACTCGCCTTGAGGCATGGGAGGCCTCGAGACGGTTTTCTTTTTCCCTCCCCCCGGGACTCGAAAGGCAAACCTGAGCTGACTGGTTCGAACGAAGACCTGGACCAATCCCATCAGCCGTGGGCTTGAAGTCCTACGCCGCCGTCTTGGATATTTGCAGTGGCAAAGGGATGTGCGAAATCTTGGCAAAAAGGCTCGTGTAAAGCCCGTGACCCGGGACAATGCTTCAGGAAGTTGACATCGTTTTGGTTTTGGCCCCTTTTGGTGGTAAAGGGGCGAAGGGCGGTTGGCCTACAAAACACCCAAACCAAGGTGGGCGTTTGCCATTTCCCCAGGATTCACCATGAGTTTGGCCAATAAAGCGCAGCTCGTCCTTGGCTGCCAGAAAAGCCGCCCCCCCCCCCAAAAAAAAAAAAACAAAAAAACAAAAAAAAGTGAGGAAGAAATATCTACCCCGGCCTTTTTTTTCTCAACCTGAGAGTAATCCCAAATAATGGTACCCCACAAAACTTGAGCCACCGGATGTCCAGGCTCTTTCCAGAAACGTGTCCTGTTTTAGGGGCGCCACCAAATCTTGAATTCTCCTCATGGCTTCTCTTTAAACCCCGCCAAAAAGGCTTTCCCCCTCAAGACAAGACACATCCTATATAATTCAAAGATGTAGGTTCTTCGGTGTGAAGACACTGAAAACAGCGACAAAATGTCAAAACACATGTTCTCGAGGCGGTTCGACAAAGCCTGATTGCCAACCATGCAATACACCTACCCAACATACGTCCCACTGCACGCAGACCCAGCTGAACACATAACCTACCCTCTACCTGTACCCCCCCCGCAACCTACACCACCATACCAGAAACCCAGCTTGCCTCTTTGTCGCTCCCTTTGGATCAAGAAATGGGTGTGCATTGATTTCGGGCCCCAAAGCGCAACAAGACCGGCCAAACGATTGCCCTTTTGAAACCATCCAAAATGGCACTCTCCCAAGAAAACGACCAACACCCCCAAATTTGATGCCCGGAACTGGCCGCGCCTGTCGTGCCAGACTCCGTCCACCAAGTTCTTGTCCAAAGGCCGCAGCTGGATGCCCATCTGACCCAGCCGGGTCTTGAGGTCGCCGGCCGCACAGGCCGAGTGCACGCTGGGGTCGATGCCCACGCAGTCCCCTGCGGCTGGGGCGCAGTCTCAGTTTGGCGTCGAAAAGAAGTGCCGGTAAAACCTGCAAGGAAAGTTCGTGTCAAGGATTTGGGACAGATTTCTTCTGGCAACACCCTTTAAAGTCATACTTGTTTAACTGGGCTGTGAGTTTTCAGATCCCTGCTAAAAGCTTCATGTTGTGTGGGTTAAATGGAAACCCCACCACTAACCCAACTAATAACTCCTGAAAACCTCAGGAACCGGACGACTCGCGCACCAAGTTGGGGAGGGGGGGGCTGGCCAAAAACATATGAACATCGATTTGAGCGAACCGCGCTCAAGCGGCCACCATCGATTGATGGGCCGGCGCCTTCTCTGAGATGCGCGGCCAGCCAGTCCTCCAACTTGGGCGTGCCCCTCAACCCCGACTTCATCAGCTGCCAGGAGTCGCTCAGCTCCAGCTCCGCCTAGGCCAAACCATCGGAGACTGCGGCAGAAAGAAGACGGAACAACCAGTGGACGTTCCAGTCAGCTCAAACAACTCCGAACTCACACTTGGATTTACTTTTATTTATTTATTATTTTTTTGGGGGGTGAGTATCTAAACTTAGGCACATGTCTAACTCTTTTTTTGGTGTCAACAAAAAATCGGTCCTGCCTGCGTGAAGTACCTGCCATCCGTCCACAGCAGTGCCTCGCGCTCCGTGACCACACAGGTCCCCGCAGACCCGGTGAAGCCTGACAAGAACTTCCGCCGCGCGAAGCAGGGCGGGGGGATCTCCGACAAGTGGGGCTCCTCCGTGGGCACGATGTAGGCCTGCAAGCCCTCGCGATCCAAGGCGTGCCGCAAATCCGCCAGAACCTCGCCACCAGACCTGACATGAGATGCCCCTCGGATGCCTCGCCAGCTCCATCTTCGCCTTCGCCAACTGGCGAAGCCACAAATGAGGAAGCCAGTCACACGCCTGGCGACTCCATTGACTCGCCAACCTCCGATTGTAGAAGAAAACGCGGGAGACTGGCTCACAGTCGCGACTGGTTTTGGATATGCTGCATGCCCCACGGCTCTGGTTTTCGTACTCCTCAGCTTCCCGAACTTGGGAAGCGCATCCATCGCTTTAAGCCCAACTCGTGCGCATTTGTGCGGGTCATTAACGTGTGATGCAACGAGGGTGATGCAAAACTTCATGCATGTGGCCAGTTGCGAACTCATTTGCCATGCCGCGCCGAAACAAACGGCTTGGAGCCCCTTCAAGCATTGGCGCAATGTGGCAAGCATGTGCCAATTGGCTGGCAGGAATCCAGGCGTTCCATGCAACCTGCCTACAGGAGGTAGTGCCCGGCTCAGCTTTTAGGTGGCGAGGCAATAGCGCAATTGTCGTGGCAAGCAATCACGCAGGCACCGCGGCCTGTCCTCATAAGCTGGAACATCAGCCCATCAGAGGTGGTGCCACATGCATCTTGTGAAATTCCTGCGGGGACGCGCTCTGGTATCATCTGGTCAGCTAAGCACTCATCGGGCGGCTGTGTAACCGCCCAAAATACCTCAAGCACGAGTCACTCCGCCTGCAGGCGTGCGCGCTGCTCCTGTCGCTGCTCCTTCAAGGCCTCAAGGCTCACCCCTGACTTCGGCTCAACTCTTCGCCTTGCTTTTTGCTCATTCGAGCCAAACGGTGTGTGTGACCAAAAAAACGGTTCTCCCATGGTCTGAACCGCGAACTCGAGGGATGAGCCCCCGGCCATCCGTGTCCTTTTGGCATCCAGCTCTGCTTGACGCCTGACCTAGGTCACCAGGATGGCTCGATGCCCGCTAAACCCGTCTCAACCTCAAGACCGCCCCAGCTGTAGGGCGGCACCGTCTCGTGCTTCAGCAACTCCACGCATCCCAGAACGATGCACTTCATGCCTTTGGCCGGGTCTTGCCACATCGCCACGGATGCAACGTAAAGCTTGACATTTGGCACTTCTGAGCAGCGCGCTCTCCAGGATCCCGAAATTCAGGAGGCAACCGCACAGGGTTGCCGCGTAGGATGCCCAAATCTCAGAGGCAGCAACATGCAACACAAGATGGCTGGGTTGGCCAGTTGAGGCCGCTGCGCTGCTGCTTGGCATGTAGACCCCATAGAATGCGATGATCCCGACACTGTACACAAAAATCCAAAACCTCAGGCATCGCACAGTCGCAGAGTCGCATGCTCAAAGCCAGGTTGGCAATCTCCGAGGCGCAGGCACAAACAAGTAAACAATCCAAACGCTTACCTGCGACATGGCGGTTCACACGGCTGGCGGTTCTGACGGCTCAGCGGCCCGCCTTCACGACGAATTCGGGGACCGGCTTGGCACCCCTCTCTGGCGGCACGTACTCCTTGACCACAGGCGGCAAGGCCTCCAACAAGCATCTGTTGATAGCGATGGCCCAAAAACGCAGGTGTGCACCAGGTTTGTACCCCTCAATTCAACTTTTGCTCCAGAAGAAGATCCCCTGGAACTCCATTGATGGTTTCATTTTCCCACTATGAAATCGGGGACCCCCCGCCCCCCTCCCCCTGAAGGCAGTCCCTTTTGTGTCTTCCGAGGGCCCGGCAGCAAATGCCAGTGTGTCGTTTAGCGGTGGCGCCTGGCCACACAGTCCATCAACAAGCTTTCAAGCCATTCCCACCATTTCTGGTCATTTGGGTGTCTTTTTTGGGGACTCCCCAACATGGCTTCGGTTTGCCGTCGTTGTTTCCCTGGAAAACCCCACCCCCCCCCCAAAAAAAAAAAAACCGCCCAGGTGACATCCCCAACAGCATGCGGTGCTCTTTCTAGTGCTCGCACCACCCCGCAGCCCTCGCAGAACCTCGTGGAACCCTGGTGGAACCCTCGTGGAACCCTGGTGGAACCCTCGTGGAACCTTACCTCAGGGCCGCCCCGGACCACTCCGGAGCCTATCTGGGCTGAGACCCCAAAGCTTTCAGCTGTTGGGGAAAAGAACGGGGTCCCTCAAAAAAAGACAGAAGCATGTGGGCCGGTCCTTTCTCAAAGGGAGGCTCACACAGCCGAGTTCGCTCGAGGCTTCGCCCGAGCGGCTCGCCCGCCTTCGGAGGCAGTGGCTCCAATGCAGAGGCCTCTCTGTGACTCGGGCGAATTGGAAGTGGACCAAAAGCGTGACACAGATATGGGAAACATACCGTGGATGGTTGCGAAATCCGTTCGCACCACTCTGAGGCCATGGGAAACCATTTGTTTTGTTGGTATTGACAGGGGAATCATCATTCTAGGACTTTTGAGGGGCAGGAGTTCGTCCACCCACAGTAGGTGTCCTTTTTGGGAAAATAGATGGCGCTGGTAGTTGGTTGAACCGCCAAGTAAACCAGGAATGGCCCTCTATTCTTCGACCAAATCAACCAAAACAGGACACCAATTTGGGAAGAAACCTGGGCAGTGGACATGTACCAGTACATGCATGAACTTGCATGGCTAGGAGAGCTTGCAGCTTGCACATAGAAATGGAAAAGTGTATAACATATACATTAGCGCGTATATATATATATATATGCTTAAACATATGTATAGATAGATATATAATACACACATATGCACATGTGAGCATGTCTGACAATGGGGCAAGACTCGCCCAAGGGAAACAACAAAAATAATACCGAAAACACACTGCGTGTGAACTACATCCGTGCGACCAACCAAGGGTCTCGACTCGATGGCAACTTCTTTGCACCCGAGCCCCTGGACCATCTGGCGCAAGGGATTTCGTTCGAGGCCACGTTGGATGCAATGAGCTTTACTAGGTCCTCCAGCAGAGAGGCTAGAATAAGGGTACCTTTTGTTCTGCAGTCTGTTTCAGTAGGGGAACCCTCCCCAAAAAAAGAAACGGTACAAGGGCACTACTGGTAAACCTAGTTTATTGTCTTTATTCACCCGGAGGCTCGCTGCATGGCAACTCCAGCGGGCCTTCGGACCGCTCTCCCTTGCGTCCATGATGGTCTGCAGGGCCTCGATTTGCCGCTGTCACTCATACAGCATAGGCTATGGGTGTCAAAACTAGGGGGCCTGTTGGCCTCTCTCTTGCAAAGAAAGCCAAAATGATATCAACCTTTTGGAAGGCAGATCTAGTTTTGATACACTGCCACATGAACGCTCACATGACCATGCGATGCGTGTACCGTGCAAGGAGCATGTCGGCTTCAATTGAGCCCTTCTCACTCACTTTGAGGCATGAGAATGATGAGATGCTTTCTTTCTGTGGCAGGCCACAAGAACATACGATAACACAAGGCAAAGGGTGCTCGATGCAAACCTGTAACCTGCATCTGGGCGTATCTCATGCTGGGGGATTCACTAAAACCATTGTTTTCCTTTTGGCCCCCTGTCAAACCACAAGCATGGGGTACCCTTCAAAAACACAGCATCTATTCTCATAATGTTCAAGCAACCATTTGCAGAATTTCTGAAGGGTGTCAGAAAACGAGGCGAAAGGCCATCCTGCCGCAGAATTGAAGCAGGCGAAAGGCCAAACAAAGTAAGTGGTCGTTCTCGCTATGAGAAGTGCTTGCATGCGGATGCTCCTACAAGCTTCCAAGGGAGCTTCTGCAACTCAAGATGAAGTTGTGTTGAACTGGTCAGCTTAACTCTGCCCTCACGACTTCAGATGCCCAGTGGCCATGGGGAAAAAAGGGCATCCATTTTGGTTTGCTTGAGTTTAAAGGGGAACCCTTCCCAAATTAAGGAAAAAGGAAGCAACCCACTAGGCAACTGGGCGACGGTTGGGGAACTCGAAACTTTTGCACTGAGTGCCCCACTGCTTTTGAGTGCGTACGGTACACGAAGGCGGGCAATGGCTCAGAGGGTGGATGAACCTTGAGGATGGCAACCACCGACCCGAGGTCAGCCATGGACGACAAACGGAGCAGCTGGAAACCACCGCTTGGGACCAACAGGGTGGATTCGCAGCTTCTCAGCGGATCACATGGCCATGAGTCAAAACCCCGTACCCCCAGTGGATATCCCAATCCCCACTAAAATAGACTAAAATGAGTGGTGCACCTACCCCAAAATGGTACTATTGGTGTTGACCCACAGCCATGTTGTTTTTGGGGAATGAAGTTCGGGCAGAAACGGCGGCATTTCGGGACACAAAATTTCTGAGCGCAGCGCCAGGGGTGGAGGTGGCTTGGCCTTTGCAATCACCGCCTGCACGGGCGAGCGGGCCCCAGCGGCGAGGATCAAAGCGTCTCCCGAGTGAAGCCACAAACAGTTCTGCCGGGCTGTCAAGCAAATGAGCGTTTCCCAGTAGGGGTGATGCTAGTTGATATTGTTCTGTACCCCCTTTAAACAAAAATCCGAAAGGGAGTCCCAATTGTTGGCCAACCCCCAAAGAGCCACCATCGAAGCCCGGGCAAGTGAATCATTCCGGCCAGGAATCTTAATTCTTTGCATGGCTTTGGCGAGGCCAATGCACTACCAGCCTGAATTTGAGTTGGGCACTTTGCGGGACCTGATTTTGATGTTGAGCCGCCTTCGAATCTTTTGGCATCGACGGAACCCTTGGCTCGAAAACCGTTGCTTTGTGAGCCGTCCTGGAAGTCGTTGCCTGGAAAATCCTGCCAAGGCCAATGTCAGGAGCAACCCCCCACCACCCATGTGTCGTGCAGGTTCCATCGCCAAACTAATTAAAAAACAACCTGCAAGTGGAGTAACCAGTACTATGTTAGCACTTTGTAGAACAGTATAGGCATGGGTTCGACATACATCAGCGTGGTGGGGCAGTCTGGATCCATGGCATCAAAGAAGACGCGACTGAGCGAGTCAACCTCCAAACGGCCGCAAAGTGCGGTGAGTTAAAATTGGGAAGCGTTCATTCCGCAGCAAGCAAGCGTCCTGTGGCGTTCCTTTCGCCAAAACGATGGCATGGGCAGGTGGAGGGCCTGCACACGGTGTGCGTCTGTGTGTGTGCCTCTGTGTGTGTGTTTTGGCGTGTTGGTGTGTGTTTGTGCTTGTGCGCGTGTTGCAAACAAAGGTAGCCCGCATCCACATCAGGTTCTCCAGTGTGGTGTCCCTCCAAAACCACCCTAAGAAGGCCTTAAACAAAAACGCACACACACACACACACGTACACACACGTACACACACGTACACACACGTACACACACGTACACACACGTACACACACGTACACACACGTACACACACGTACACACACACACACACACACACACTTGATATGAGACGGCAAAAAAGCCATGGTGCACCCCCGAGCAACTGAAAGGTGAAAAAGCGGAAAGCGGAAAGTGGAGTTTCGGCACAACGTACACGCTACGTCTTTCCTTCGTGTGGCCCTCATCAGGGATGCCATCTGCCACACCAAGTACTCCACGAGCAGAGGTCCATTGCGGTGGCATCCGACTCCAAAAATAGACACAGCCGCGGAACCCCTTAGAAACAGGGGGGCCACACACACAAATTCCCTCAGGGGGAGAAACAGAAACCGAACCCCGGAACCCAAAAACCCGAAAGCCGCCTCCATCATGATTCTCGATGGGTGATTTGGTCGCTTTTTTAACTCCTGCCTGTGCTCGCCTACTTGCGGGCATTTTGACATGTGGCTGCGCTGGCTAAGTTCAGGTGGCCTTCTGATTCTGTTCCCGCACTAGGCGCTCCAGGCTCTTCCAGCGCTGCGTGACATCCGCGATGGACCGGTTGAGCTTCTTGGCCAGTGACTTGTACGAGTACTTGGACCGGCTGTCCGCTTTCAGGCTGCAAAGCTGCTGGTCATCTTCCTCTGTCCAGGCACGAGGTACTTCCGGGGGGGTTCCTGGGTTGCCGGCATCGGAGTGAGCATGAGCAGGAGGTTCGGGAAGGGATTCAGGAGAGGAAAACAGGCCAGCGCAAGGAGAGACCGGAGCTGGAGCTGGAGTGCGAGGTGCTGGACGTGCCGGAGGTTCCGGGGAGTTCGTGTTCTCGGAAGATGTAGCTCGGCGTCTCTTCCGCTTTGTTCTGCGTCGATCAGTACCTTTCTTGTCCATGATGGAGCGGGGAATATTGGCCTTCTTGATGCCCGGCTGGCCAACATAATCGTGCGCCATGGGGCTCTTCGAGCGTGGGTCTATAGAATCGTTGGTGTCCCCCGCGATGGTGCCATAGGACAGCGACTTGCGGTTGATCACCACGTTCGGCCTGTGGTCTGCGTGTGGCTGGAGTGACTGGAAGCCGACGTGTGGCGGGGGGTCAGTCGGGGTTTCCGGATTGACAGAGTTCAGACCTCATCGACTCCAGCAGGAGCAAGTGCGCGTGGCCGCGATGACTCGGCTAGAGACCGGCCGTGGGCATATTGTGGCTGCAAGCGACCTTGCCCGTCATGGTGCCGGCGACTGTGTGCCTCGTCAGCTTGATTCAGGGTCTCCTGGATGAGCTGCATCATATCCGCAGCGTTCTGGGTCATACGATGATGAAGCGCTATCATGCGGCCGAGCATGGCGACAGCTCTCTGAGATCGG
Source organism: Effrenium voratum (assembly GCA_963377175.1). NCBI lineage: Eukaryota > Dinophyceae > Suessiales > Symbiodiniaceae > Effrenium > Effrenium voratum. The sequence continues at coordinate 222,439 of CAUJNA010003568.1, forward strand.
CGAGAAGGCCAATACTGTTTGAACCAGTGCATGAGCTCCAGGATCAACACAAAAATCAAGGACCAAAAACCAAGGAAAACCCCGACGCAAGAATGCAAAAGCACAGACGAGCCATAACAGGCCCGGAGAAAAACCGAAAAGAGCCAAAGGAAAGCCACAAAGCCCAACATCGAAAGCCTGGCGTCGAAGCGGCGACGAACTGGCGCTTAAAGGTTCTTTCTGGTTGGGATCGCCGAAAGATGAAACAGGTGTTGCAGGTCAGCTAACTTGTAGCCGGCGGACAGATAAATACTGCGGAGCTGATCCAGTGCCATCTGTACTGCTCTGGCTGGGTGCGCATACTTGGTGGCGAGGGCTGACCGTGATCTGGCCCCGGAGAGAAGGGTGGAGAGGCTTCCTGCAGTGTGCGGTCCTCTTATCTGCCAGATTTTGCTTGGGGTTTTGTAGTAAATCGCCCGGTCGCCCACATCGATGACGAAGCCGAGGAACTCCGAAGACCCCACCTGTTCCAGCACGATGGGAGCGCCGTAAAAGTCAGCCTGAAGCAGAGCCTCCAATGGAGCTGCCGGGTGACCTGAGGCTGGAGACGGGAAGATGACAAATCTGTTGTCCACATATCGCTCCAAAAAGATGTTGTGACTGGTAAACCATTGTCCGTAGATACGCTGCCAGATAACTTCGTGCCTCGCGACGCATATGTGGCTGAGTACTGGGCTCAGCTGAGAGCCAATCGCTGTACCATGGACTTGGCGCAGGATGAGAGTTCCAACCTGGACATACATGCATTGGAAGCTGGACTTGACGATACCCAGGATGTCCTCCATGTAAATGACACGCGTGGTCGGCGTACGTCCGTAGGATTGCTTGCCCGCAAACACTTGATTGTAGTGGACAGCTGCCTGGGTTTCCACTGAATACACGAGACCGGGTCGCCCTCGCTGGTGCTCGGCTAATAGCTGCTCGACTGCTGCACACACTTGATCCTGAGGGACACTATTGAAGAATCCGACCAAATCGTCATTGTGGAAGGCAAGGGTGACTGTATCGTCTGTGTTGTCAAAGTACTGTTTGATGTTCTGCCATATCCTCGGTGTGGGGTGTATCCCCCATGAACATTTCCATGTGTCGGCTGCAATCTCGCCGAGAAGGATTGCTACTGCTTTGAAGAGCTGCCGATGTACCACCTTATGGTAGGCTATAATGGTCCGCCCCGACTTCCATTGCTTCTTGCGCTTGAGAAAAACTTTGCCAACCGGGATGGAGGTGGTCTTCTTCCTGTACGCCCATTTGTACCGCTTCTGCAGGTGCCGCGGAATGGCTTCAAGAATAAGGGCCCCGGCTTGATCGGGCTTCAGTGGAGTAGCTGCAAAGGTGCCGGACTGAAGCCAGGTGTTGCGGAGGCCTTTGAAGTAGAGTTGAGGGCAGAAGAACATGAGGTGGTGGTTGTCGTGATCCTCGTTGTGGCATACAAAGTCCTGGCCGAGGTGTCGATGCAGGATGTTGAGTTGATGCTTGGTAAGGAGTTGATGGGTGGATGCGTGCTGCCGATGTTGCTTGAATTGACTGCGTAGGTGCTCCATGAGAGGTGCGTGGAACTGGTCCAGGGGGAGTCCGTGATGCAAGCACCATTTCCGTAAGCGCTCATGAACTTGCACTTCGTAGACCGCGAAGTCCACATAATACGACGCCAGTGCTGAAGTGTAGTGAACGTAATGGGGGGTTCCGGGAAACCGGAACTCATCTAACCCCGCTGCCACATGACCTTGAACATGGGATAGCCAGGGCTGACGTTTTAGCCAGGCTTCGCATTGGCACGATGATGGCCCTGGGGATGTCAAGGGGTAGCAGTCCTGAAATGACGAGAAGTTCCACATGACTGTGTGGACTCGAGGATGAGGAGTCTCGGCCAGCTTCGTACTGGGTAAGTGGAACGGAAGGGCCCAGTTGCGGTGGTCGAGGACGAGACGACGAAGAACTTCTCGGGTGGTCCGTTGATAATGTGGGTGGGACAGCCACGGTAATCGCAATAACAAATTGATCCTGGGTTGCTGAAGTTGACGGAAATCAAGAACTCGTCGGAGAATGTTGCGAACTCGATGCCGATGAGGCTGTTCCACATTACCAGACAACCTGTAGATGGCATAGATGTCCAAGTCCGAGTGCCGTCCACTACGGAGTCGTTTTTCTTCTTCCCAGGATTCAATGTGCTCCGAGGTGAGGCGGGCGATGATGGACCAGGCTTGAGTGTGTTTGAGCGCCACTCGATGAAAGTTCCTGCCATAGACTGTGCAACTCCTTCTGCGCAGCCGGAGGAAAAGGCGTTTGCCGAACCTGGACCAGGGTTGTTCTGCAAGAAACCTGGTGGCCGTGTAGCCGGTGGAGATGCGCTTGTATCGCCAATGAATGTAGGGCCAATTAAGCGACGGCTGATAAATGCTGATCAAGGCATGTTCCTGAGTCCAGGTGACCTTGTGGTCGGGGTCTGTCAGGATGACCCAAGTAGCAAACTCGTCATAGTTGTCAAAGTGATGCCACCATCTGAGTGCTGGTTCCGCATTGATAAATAAATTGTCCGTGTTGAATACCCAGCAACTTGGCTCTACGATTGTGTTCTCGACTGGGATAAGTGATGCTGGTGCTTCCAATGTATACATCAGACTGCGGGTTGACGGAGCGTGGAAGGTCCGGGCGGAGTTCGACTCGCTGCTTCCAGTACACCGCATTGGGCTGCGAGAAGTGGGTGAAGGTGTACATGTTCGGGTGGATGCGTAAACGTCGTAGTCGGCGCCTGAGTTCTGTAAGTGCATGCGTGGGACGACCGTAGTGATGAACCATGAGCAGCGTGGACAGGGACTCGGTCCACATAGATAGTTGCTTATTGACCATCGGCATGTTGAGGATTCTGCGATTTGTGATGATGACCAGATAGAGGACCTGATAATATTGATAGGATGCGTGGACGTCGAGTGACTCGCCGAGTCTTAGTGCAATAAGCGCCGTGAGGTAGGGAAGGAAATAGTCGGTGCCGTGCTGCAGGCTGACTGGCCACACGGGCTCAGGAATACCATAGTGTCTGGCAGCACCGCATAGTTCTGACCGTTCATACTTGCCGTAGAGCTGCAAAAGAAACACCGTCTCCGGAGATTGAATGACCGGCATGGCTTAGCCATGCATCACATGCTCGAGCACTGAACTGTTAAGTGGATCAACTTAGAACGACACCGGCTCGTAACCCCAGGGTCCTAAAAGAGAAAAAGAACAGGAAAACGAAAAGGGAAAGAGAAACGCCAACTGATGGTCTCAGGGCAAGGTTCAAGCGCACCGAGCAGCAGGGCCTTTTGTGCCAGTCGTTTCACAGCGTGCTCACGTCCTCCATCGTGAGCGCTACAATCTCGCCTCTCACTTTCCATACATGTACAAAACCGTGATGAACTGTAGGAGTGCTCGCTTCGATCCCTTGCTCACCAAGGAGATGGTGGCGCCCCACTTGACTGCAATGGTTTTCAGCTGCTCCACCGTGTCCGATGCTAGCTCCTGCTTGATGAGATCGAGGTAAGTCGCTTGGTTGGACAGCGTGCGTTCGCGCAACCACGCTTTGAAGACTTTGTCCGTGAGGCTGGCGGGAAGTGGTACCTGTTGGCCCTTGGGATTGCCCTGACGTAGAAGTTCTGGATCTAAGGTGATGTCCGGGGCAACCTCCGGGGTCTTGCGCCTGCCGGCCGTCTTTTGGGAGCTGGATCAGCCTCCGGAGATGGAACTGGTAGGGGAGGTCCCTGAGCATCCGACCTCGCCGCGTTGATGTAGAGGGACTGGTCAGAGCGGCCAGGTGTGGGAGTCCATGATGCGGTATTGGAAGGAGACGAGGATGGCTGCTTCTTGTCCGGTGTGAGAGTGATGCCTTTGTTCTTGTAGCGTTCAAGCTGTTGTTCCAATTCGGCAATTTTGTGGCGAGTGAGGTTCTCCTGCTTGGCGGGCTGCAGCGACTCTATGAGATCCACGATTTTGAGCGCAAGTGGCTCCATAAACTGCATAGCCTCGTTGCGCTTGTCCGGCGCATTGTCCGCGTGGAGGGAGCGGGCCGTCCGGTCGATGTCGACCTCCCTGCCTCGCAAGGCTTTGAGAATTGATGTCAATAACACCGCCTCGGCTATTGTCTGAGCCATTACCGGTGTACTGTATCGCCCGTTCGACAGCGCTCGGAGTGCGTGATCTTCTGCTCCTCCTCGAAGAAGACGTGTCAGTGGGAGATCTAAGATTGCTGTTCCTGCGAGCCCGACTCTTCTGGACCACTGAGTGGGTTGAATGTGACGGTATAGTTGCAGGCCGCGGACTTCCGTCTTGTCGAGGAAGACGTCATCAGATTGAAAGGTGCTGGGGAGTAGCTGCGCATATCGAGGCTGAGTGTACTGCGTTGCATCGCCTTGGCCTAGGGGCGCACGGGCCTGAAGTTGAACTGGTGGTGCTGGTGGTGGGGGCCGAGGACCTGTCTGCATGTGGGTTGTGCCGCCGCCATGATAGTTGTAGAACTGACCAGGAGGCTGAGGAGGGAACTGGTGAGCCATATGTAGAGGCCGAGGAGGATTGACTCGGGGCGCTGCTTCCTCTCGAGGTTGGTGCTGCATGGATTCCATCCGATTGGAGCTCGAATAGGCTTCCTGCTGAGACTGCGGTACTGACCATGATGGAAGGTACGAGGACCCCGGTTGCGAGGAGGAGGGTGCCGACGTCGCCGGCCACGAATAGGTCCACTGAGAAGCCATCACGGGATGGGGGTTCATCTTCGACACTTGCTGATTGATTGATTAAACGCTAGGCATACGGCACGAATTGTCGAAACGACAAAAGATTTGCAACCAAGCCCAGAGCCTTTAAAGTAAACGAGAAACAGCGATCATCACAGCAGGTCAGCACAATGCAAATGAAAACCTCAAGAAGACCAACAAAATAAAGTCGTGCTTGAGTCATAAGGCCCTAGCGTGCACTTTTTGTCGCAAAATATCGTCGGCGGTCGAAGACGGCAGTGTGGCGAAGAATGCTCTTATTTGCAATGAAACATCATTAATTGTCATCGGGCGCAGCAGCTCTTGGTGCAGGTTCACGAGCGGAGGACACCTGTGGGCGCTTTCGCGTCGGTAGGCCATGCGAGTCCCTTGCTTCTGGAATCACCATCCAACACTTGCCCGACACATAGTGGATGACGTCAGGACGTTCACTGGAATCCAAGGCCTCAATGCAAGCTTGCTCTCCTCCTGAACGAATCGGCTGACAGGTACCGACAGCGCGCCCAAACAGCAGCAGTTGGGCCATGTTGAAAGACATGCTCCAATTCTGGCTCATCGTGCGGGCAATTTCTTCAGCATCGTAATCGGCGTGTGTAGTGATATAAAACCTTGGGCGTAAAAGGCTGGGCAGAAGGATGTATCTGTCGGCTTCGTAGTATGCCTCTGGTGCCGCCGACACTGGATGCGTGAGTCCAGAGCAGCATGGGCCGCGTCTTTGTTGGTTCCTTGAGCCGAACTGTGGCGCCAAGGTAGGGGATGGTCAGCATGAACCAGTGTGGAGTGATCTTGGGGTAGTGATGTTCCGGGTTGACCTTGGCATAGTTCAGGGTGGAGTGCTGAGATGGTATTCCTGCTGCATTTAGAGTAGCGGCCACATAGTCCATCTGCTCCTGATTGACCGGGATCCCGTCGCGGACGTACGGCGAGGCGAGCACCTGAAGTTCGTTCCTCCACGGGTCTGACTCCGGGTTGGGAAGCAAGATCAGCGGTGGGTGCACCTGCGGATTGGGACGCAGCTGCATGCTTCTCGAGGATGACTCCGTGACTGGATGAGCACCGGTGGCCTTGGAGGCTGGAGCCGATGGGGCACTGCTTCTGCTGCGCGGAAGTGGGGATCTGTTGCTTCTCGGCCGCCGGGATGAAGCTTTGGTTGCCGTAGGCACTCGGGATGAGGATTTAGCTGCTGTGGGCGCTGAAGCGGCGAGAGCCGGTGCTGCCGTGGTTGAATTATCCGATTTTGCGTCCCTTCGGGAGATCGGTGGTGGCGTCCTGGAGCGAGCTCGACTGCGACGCTGTGGAGGCACTGACTTGGAGTAGGGGGATGCGTTATGGGAACGTGACCGTTCTCCCTCCGTTGCGTGGCGTGATCTTGCCGGTGGGTTGGTCGGTGGTAGCATCTGACCTGATGGAGTTGCCGTAGGGGTCGGTGCGATAGGGGTCGGTGCGGTGGTCTGAGATGGACATGCTGTAGCTGGAGCCGTTGGGGTAGTCGGCGTCATTGGGGTCATTGGAGTCATCGGGGTTGCGCCTTCACCAGGATTTGCGGCAGTGGGCCAGCAACGGATGCAGGCCAGGTAGGTGACGATGCCGAGGCGTCACCGGGAGCAAGGGCTGGAACCGAAGGTTTGGTAGCCCTTGAGGTACTAGACAACGTGCCAGAGATGCTGGAGGTCGGTGTTCCTGCTCGGTGATGCTGTCTGGCTCACTGGTGATCTGGGTGGCGTAGGACCCGCAGTGTTCCTGGATGCCTTGGTCATGGGGCCTGCTGAGTTCGACATCGGACCTGCGTTGGGCCGTGGCATCTGTTGCCTGCAATTGCAAGCCAAGAGCAAACTGACGGCGTCATGGATTCATGCCTGATGTGTCAGGTAAGGTCTGGCAGTGGGTCAACTGGGAAAGTCAACCATGAAATAATCTGGGGTGCTAAGCCTGTGGTGAAGGGTCTATGGAAAAAGTCCAGATTCGCGAGCGACAAGGTCCGGTGGTTGTCTGAAGAAGGTGTCGATACATGGGTCATAACAGGTGCCCGCAAAGGGGATCAAGACACTGACCGAAGCCCGGACGCAGTGCCTAAACACACTTGATATGAGACGGCGAAACTGCCATGGTGCACCCCCGAGCAACTGAAAGGTGAAAAAGCGGAAAGCGGAAAGTGGAGTTTCGGCACAACGTACATGCTTCGTCTTTCCTTCGTGTGGCCCTCATCAGGGATGCCATCTGCCACACCAAGTACTCCACGAGCAGAGGTCCATTGCGGTGGCATCCGACTCCAAAAATAGACACAGCCGCGGAACCCCTTAGAAACAGGGGGCCACACACACACACACACACACACACACACACACACATCGGTCAGGGAGTCTTGCCTGCCGGAGGCGTCGGAAGTGCTCGGCCCGGCATCTTGGGCGGTGGCTTGGGCGGATGCCTCCCGCTGGCAGGCTGCACTCGCGGCAAAGCACCGGCGGGCCACTTTAAAGGGGATCCTCCTGGTATCGCAGAAAGTGACCTGAACATTTTGCCTTAAAACTCAAAACCCCAATTCCCACAGCTGCAAAAACACCCATGCTCAAAGCATTCCAAAGCGTTCCGAAGTGCAAGTATGCCAATCGCCCCGTGGCTCCCGGGCTCCCGGCATGCTCTTGACGACCTGCCCTGGTCGCACTTTGGCGAGCCGCCGGACCTCGAGGCGATTCGTGGCCCAAAAATTCCAAATGGCCGTGGACCCGTCAAAAGTCGGCTAGCCCCCAGTGAACATCCCAATCCAACCACTAAAATCCCGACCAAACGGGTGAATTCACCTACCCCAAAATGGGATGCCATGGGTTTTGACCCACGGCCAAGTGGGAAGTCTGGCTGAGACGGGCACCGCCACCAGTGGCTCGCCATCCTCCGGAGGCAGCGGGCCCCTCTCAGCCCTGGCGCGGGGCAAAGGAGCTGCGCTTCGATGCACATTGCCCCACGAGGCCCCGACGCCGGAAGTTTGGGGCCGGGCGGGGGGGCCGGCAGCGGCGGCGGCGGTGGCGCAATACCTAGGTTCTCGAACTTGTACTCAAATATCGAAAGGGATCAAAACCTCATTAACCATTCCCTTGTGCATCCCTCCAAAGTTGAAAGGGGCATTTGCCATCAGGGTTTGCCTTTTCGACTGAAATGAACAGCCTCCCTTGAAAAGGGTTTCTACACTACCAGGGGGCCTGCTTATTTGTCCCACAAACAGTGGAAAAGGCAAACCATGAAAATTGCCATCGTCCCTGGCGCCATCACTTGTTGGACCCAAGGTCAACGCTTGAAGCCCGAGGGGGCTAGTCCTCGGGTTTTCGCCCGGGCTTGGCCCCAAGCCAGCGGTGTGCTTCTGCACCATCGGCACCTCACGCCGGAAAGTGGGAGGCCCTTTCCACTGAAGGATTTAGGAGCCCAGTGCTTCCAGTTACCACTCTAGTAAGCAGGGCAAAGCATCATGTAAAACCTAGAGTTTAGGGTCCCTGGTTGCCTACTATAGTTCCCCTGGTTACCTACTATAGTGGCAACTGTGAAGCACTGGGAGTCGCAAAAAACAAAGCGCAGCTGGCGCGCTGGGCCCTGCACCCTCGACAGAATGGAGGACGGCAAGTCCAGCGGCGCTTGCTTGGGGACATCCAGCCTGGCCAGTTGCCGCGGCCGGGCGTGAGCGCAGTCAGGGACCAGCCTGAGGCTGCCCCCAGCATGGCGCAGGGGAGACTCGTAGGCCACGGGAGGCTCGTCCACCACACCCTGGGACATCCGGGCGGCTCGCATCAAGGGTCCGGTTGTTTTTTGGGGAATGTTTCCGTGTTTTTGTTTGAATTCTTCCTGGATTTCCAGTCTTTGGGCTGGCGGGTGCAATCTCCCCAGGCTCTGCTGTGGTTTTGACGGCATTCACCAGTATGTGCCCTTGCGCGCTCCAGAACAAGTGCATTTTCCCGCACGCGTGTGATGGCGTTAGCACCGAGTTAGTACAGTTACTTGCGTACTTCATCAACAGTTTCTCAATTTGTGCAGTACTGGCTGCTGAATTGTCCAAGCTGCGGCAGTTCTTCCTGCTTTTGAAAACTTGCTGGGTGCTGCTACATGCGGTCATCCAGGTGCATTTGGCCACATGCATGAACGGGGCCAAGTTTGATGTGCTTTTGTCCTGGTAATTTGTTTGTTTTCACTCCCGCTGTTAAAATGCTGTGGTTTCTATCATGCCCAGGCAAACTGCAAGGTGGGGTTGATTCAGGGTGGGTTTAGGGCTGGTTTAGGGTTTAGCGTTTAGGCTGTGGTTGTGCTTCAGGGCTTGGGGTGGTATAGGGTAGGTTTAAAGTTTAGGGCGGCTTAGGGATGGTTCAGTACTGGTTTGGTTTGGGGTGCGCGGTTGGCATAGGGTTGGTGTGGTTCGAGCCATTCGCGAAGGACCGGGTCCGTGTGCCAGAAACCCATTGAACTCGGTGAAGCTTTCCCAAGCTGGGGCCTTGCTACCTGGCAGAAAGGTGTATCTTGAAAAGGTGTTCACCCTGCTGACCTGATTCTGGCTCCAGTGTTCTGTTTTGGCTTCAATTGGCAAGGTGTCAAGCGGGGCTTTCCATAAGGCTGCCCCCTGTTTTCTGCAAGGCTTGTCTGACGCTTGTAGGATTTTGTCTGGTCCATTTTAGAGTGGTTGGGCGGGCTTAAAGTGAGTTTAGGGTTGGTTCAGGCTTGGGGTGGGTTGGAATCACACGCCCTCGAAATCGGGCTCCGACGGGAGGAGGCGGCGCCCTGCTCCGACTTGACTCCCCGCCTCGGACGACAAGAAGGCGACAACACGTGGCCCAAAGCCGCGAGGGAAAGTCCCAGATGAGCAAACGAGGTGATATTCAACCAGGTCCTCCAGAGAGGTTAGAATGAGGGTGCCCAATTTTTTCTGTAGTCTATTTTAGTAGGGGAACCCTCCCCCAAAAAAGGGTAAAAGGGCACTACTGGGGGACCTAGTCAGCACCACCAAAAAGAGGATGCTAGGGTGGATTGTTGACCAGTCCCCCCCCCATTTTGGAAACTTGGTTGGCCAATAGGATGAGTTGGGGTGCAACCCATTGTGCAACCCATGTTTGACAAAATCCGGATTCCTTTCAGAAAAAACACCACTCCCAATCTGCCAGGTTTATCAATTAGGGGTCGACACAAGGAGATACGATTGCCATGGACCACCAATTCCCTGTGCAACCACCATCTTTCCAAGGCTTTCAATCAAAACCTGCTCGGATCTAGAGAGCCGGGTGACCGGGAAGGGCGGCATGTCAGGCTCCGACGTTCTGAGTGCAAGTCCTCGCAGCCTCTTACCCGTGCTCTCCATGCGGTCGGAGTGCCACCCCCCCTTTTCTCAGATTGCGGTCGATTTCGCTGGGCAGCCGGCCGGATCTCACCGTGCTCAGCTGCACCAAAGACCTCAAAGCGCTTTGCATCTTCATGTCCCAAGGTCCTAAAGCGAAAGGCTGCGTCCCTTCACCGTGCAAAACAAAACCCTCGCCTCAAGGGCGGCAGCTTTGGAAGAGGTGGGGGTGGGCTGCTCCTGCGCACGTGTCCCATGTCAGGTTGCACGTGTGCATCGGGCTCGTCCTGGGCTGAGTGCTTGGCAGGGGCAGCTGGGGCACCGCCACCTGAACTCCTTTTGGGGTTACCTTAGCTTTGCGCCCGCGGCCGTCGTATCTACCCACATGGGTATGAATTTTAATAAGGGACCCTTTGGTGGACATCATTTCGGTGGGGATTCATGTCCATCACTTTTGAGGTGGCTCCCTGTCAAAACTCATGGCCACATTGCCGTGATGTGAGCTTGCAAGCGCTGCAAGGAGTCAGTCGGCTGGGGGCCCGGCAAAAAACATCTTGCTCATCGGCGGCGGCGTCTTGGGTGGCCTGGCGACGCATTCGACGACATCATTTGGCGTCACGCTGACGACGGGACGACTCACCTACCCTGCACATGGTCAATCTTCCCAACTATCCGCCGACCCTGGAAGGGGTGGTCTTGTGGTTAGTACTGTAGGCCTCTCCATTGGCGATCTTTGGATTTAGTTTTTGCAGCGAATTGAGGATTGGCTTGGAAACCATGGAATTCATAGAACGTCCCTTGGCCCGAAGGCTACCTACTGAACTTGGCTTGCATAGGACATAGCAGGAACAACATCGCCTAAAAGAAGTCGGAGAGAGCCACCCAGGAGATACACTTCGAAAACAAGCCGAGCTCTTCTATTTTCCATAATCCCGACTCCAACTTGAACCCGGGAAGCCTCAAATTCCAACTTGAACCCGGAAAAAGCCGCTGGAAAAACCCGCCGGTTCCTTGCGTGTACCCCTTTCAGGGTCTGGTGGCCCGCTTGCGCGCCGCTTGCGCGCCGGAGCGCGCGGCTGTCCGCGCCTGGGTCCGCTGGAGCCCTTCGGCGGCGGCGCCGGCTTGGGCGCCCCGTCCGCGATGGCCTGCAGGGGCGTTTTTTTTTTGGGGGGGGTGTGTGCTTCTTCACACGGGGAAAAGCCTCAGCTGAGGACAGGGCCGGGAAAGGCCTCAACTGAGGGCAGGGCAAAACCTCTAGGGATAATTAACTTCTTCTTTCATATTCTTTCCAGGGATTTTAATCTTTCTAGAAAACCTCCAAAAACCCTAGGGGAAATGGCTGGTTTTGACAAGAACGATGGCTGAAAAGAATGGGAAATCAACCCCTAGAATGACGAATTTTGGTCTCTAACTCTGAAACTCATGGATGGGCACCTGTCCAGCAAAACATCTCAGGAAGGATTTCTTGTTTTGGGTTCATAAGCTCCGTATCGGCAACTCCTTTTGTGAGGACTTCCTTTTGTGCTAGGCCATGGCACGCGAGGTTCAGTCAAGAAGCATGGGATGTGGGCTAGATATATCTAACATTTGAGGGGGCACCTCCCCCCCCCGTTGCAGAGACCTTGCTAAAGCAAGGAAGTACTCAAGGTGGCCACTAAAAGGCTACCTTTCATGAAATCGAAGAGCGGTGATAGCCAATCCTGAGGAAATGTATGGAAGGCAGAGTTTTGGTCACAAAGGCTCAGGACCTGCTTTTCTTTTTTTTAAGGGCTGCTGCGTTGCTTGTGTTGCAAGCAGCTGGTTGACTGGCGGCCCTCAGCTTGGTGTCCAAAACCACTTCTGGGCCAACATCTTTCAGGGTACGGGGAAACTTGCTGGTGCTCGGCAAATGAGGGAGTGACCCCAACAATAACCAAAAAAGCAATCCTTGCTTTCTTCAAGGGAATCCTCAGGTTCGTTCCAAAACCCGGAAGGTCATCCCCCGACCTATCGCACCAGCACGTGGCCCGCTGGCCGCCGAGCCGCCCTCCGGCCTTCAAGTTCCCTTGGGGCAAAGGCGGCAGCTCTGGCAACGTCAGGCCGAAAGGACCGATCCTTAGCTTCGAACTTCACGAGGTGCTCACGAAAAACACGCGACGTCGGTGTTGAAAGAGAAGCTCCCCCCCCCACACCAAAAAAAAGAGAAAGAGGTCCAGATTTGCTGCGCGAACCGGCCAAGCCAAAGGTGTCGCGCGTGTCGCCCTTTAAAGCACAAGCGTACCTCCCCAAAGCTTTCAGCGCCGATTGGCTCGGCCGAAAGCTCAGGGAGTCCCTATTAGAAGCAACCTGAAGCCAAGCCCTGGATGTTAATTAATGGATTTGGTTCACCCCGTGCACCGGAGGGGGTTGGCACAAAATCGGGGGGTTGGTTGGCACCGGAGATCTGAGGTCTGCTCGAGCCCGGTGTGAGCTGGGAGAGGTCCGAGAAGCCTGGCTAAGCGGGAGTTTTGCCTTGGATCCTGACGTGGGATCTGAGTGCTCCAGCTGGCTACTTGGACTTTTGGACAAGAAATCCAACACCAAAAGGCCGGCCGTCCTTGCCAGGGGAACCCATTTTGAGGTTACCCTATTCTGGCCTTTTGGAAAAAACCCAACAACACCGAAAGGTCACAAACGGGATCGTTCAAAATTAAACCACCAAATGGAACGCAGGTTTTAGTCTGGCTCCATTTAAGGGTAACCTATTTTGGGGCTACCCTATTTGACCCGCACCCAAACTGCAAAGGCTAAGCACTTGCTCTTGAGCCTCTTGATTGCACGCCGATTCACTGGTCCCTAGCTCATACCTCTTGCCTTCAACCTTCTTTTTCCAGGGCTTGCAGGTTCAAAGCGGCCACGAACCCCTGAAGCAAATTTACCCACCGCTATGTTCAAACTGCCAAACGCTTGGCCCAATCCAAACCACCAATTGGATTTGGGTCAAAAAATAGGTACCGAAAATGGGTTTCCCTTCTAAACAGAACCAAGGACTATTTCCTGCGGTCCATATCCTAGTGGTTTCATCTTGACCCATACCCCATCCAGAAAAAGCTCGACCCCCGCCAAAACAAAAAGAAACCGCGCGCCTGTGAGACCTAACTCCGGCGTAGCGTCCGGCGAGCGAGCTCTTGCAGGAAGATGCCCAGGCGGCGCTGGCCCCTGGCATTTTGCTTGTTTTCCCGTTCCAATGGGAAACGTCGGGTGTAGGGTTTGGGGTTTAGGGTTTGAGGTTTGGGGTTTAGGGTTTGAGGCTTTCAAACGCCAAGTGGCGTGCCCCAAAAAGTTGGCTCTGGGCTGCTTCTGCTTTGGTGTCTGGCGAGCCTGAACCAGCGGGGATTCCGCAAAAGGGGAATCCCCATGCAAACGGGCTCGCAACGCCTGGGTTTTGTGGAATGTGTAGCAATTGGACAGACCATACAACCCGACTGGAAATACGGTTGCGAAATCCATTTCGCACCAAAGAAACCCTGCCGGTAAATACTCATAAGCAATGTTTCAACCATGGTTTCCAAGCGGTGCAACATTTCGTTCATCCACCAGCTTCGCAGTGTACTTGGACCCCATGTTGAGACACAGATTCAATACGTGCGATGCCTAGGGTTTCCTGAAGTTCGAGGGCCCGTCCCATGTGAGCTTGTCAATGTTTTGCTTGCAGTGCTGACTTTCAATCCAACATGTTTCCTTCAGGTCGGTGTTGTTCTTCGTGTTTTCGGCTTCCTATGATTGCTTAGCGATTGACGCTGGTACGCGGCTGACTGGTTTAGCTTGTCTGGATTTGAAGTATCTGATTCTGCTTCAGCTGCTCCGGCATTTGCACGTGCATACGCGGTGAATCTGCTTCTCATAAACATACAGTACCCAAAGCTTTGTTCGAAACCTGACCGGACCAGTAGGGGCTCAGTCTCATCAGGGGGTTGGTTTCAAGCTTCAAGAAATATGAAATCCAGCATCAAACCCTTGATTATCCTTGATTCATCAACAAAAGCTAGCTTCACGCTGGAGCCATTCTCCTCAACATGGAAATGCACCAATGGGATCCACATGTTTCAATAGAATGGCAATCTACACCTTACTGTCAGCTTTCATGAATGGAAAGAAGGTAGCAGGCGCACACATTCTCAGAAAGATTCACCCTTTGCCCAGCGTCGAGCCCTGGAATGCTTGACTTGATGGAATATGAGCTTCCCCGTGCACGTGTTCCGAGTACTAATTAGATTGCCACACAAAAAAAATAATAATAATCACAAATGCGCATCTGAGATATCTCCTGAACGAAGCAGCCTGTTAACCTGCTGTCAACTCACCAACATAGCACCATGTTGGACCATTCCATCTGGTTTTCACATGTTTTCACACACGAGTCGAGTCATGATCAAAACCCGGTATCAGCATCTTCTACCTAGAGCAATGTAAACAATGCAAAAGACGGATTCCCGCTCCCATTTAACCTTCATCTTCCCAACAAACCCTTATCCAAAGGGTAACCTCCAAACATCCTCATGGCCATCCTGACCCGTCCTCTGAATCCAAGGTTTGGACAATCGCTTAACCTTCATCTCCCCGGGTCCCACATGGCTCACATGGGTCAACATCTGTCTGGACCCCAGGCTGGCAGGTCCCCCCCGTCCCCCCGTCCCCCCCGGCCTGCGGCGGTTTCGGGAGCTGCGGTGGTCGCGCAGGCGGCTGTGGCCGGCCCTTGGTGGACCTCAGAGCTCTTCGAATCTTTTCCATTTGGCGAAGACCCTGGAAAAAAATTAAATAAAAAATGTGTCCAGTAGTGATAAATTTCTTTAACACCAACAAGGGGAAACAAAACATTTGAGCAAATGGAAGAGCTACAGCTCCAAAACCGGAGTTGACAAGCCTCCAAGACCAAAATCTGCCAACTCTTGGCCCAGTCTGGCCGCGGGTCAAAACCAACGGTACCCCACCAAAATAGGTGGCGAATGGAAACCCCAAATGGCTCGCCATAGGTTGTGCCCCATAAAACCAATTGTATTCCTGGTGAACATCAAAATAGGTGGCGAATGGATGTTCATCCACCCCAAAATGGCTCGCAGGTTTTGCAACCCATGGCCATCGGAAGTCAGAGACCTCGCAAACGTTTTCCTTCAAAGGTCAAAAAAACTCCCCGAGCTCACGGTCAATGACGCAAAGTAGCATCCACCTCAAGGGGAGGTTCAAAGAAACAATTGACATTGACATACCCCAAATCAAGCGCAAAATTCCCCCCCCGACCTCGGTGGTAGGTAGGTTGGGGGGGGGAGGGTATTTCTAGAGAGCGTGGGGCAGGGGGTAATTTTATGTTCCGCTTCTGTCCTGTCCTGTCCTCTGGCTGAAGGTGGCAACCTGTATAGTCCTCATCCGCATCTGCTCAGAACATGCGCCGCTTCAACACACCGAGGCGCAAACACAGTCACACACACTCAAACACAAAGCATCATTTGGGTGTGGCTCAAAAATTGGTATCCAAAATCAACCCTGGTAAATGGAAACATGGACTAAACTCTGCGGTCCCCTGGTGGTTTAATTTTGACCCATACCCATTTGCTTTTACACGCGGCGCCGTCTGCATCCGGCCCATTGGCCCATCTGACCACCACATGTTGAGCTCGTGGAATGCTCCGCTGGGCCATGAACTTCGAGCCGCTCCGTGGCCGATATCTCTGCCGATCTGGTTTGCGCGAACCAGAGCTTGGGCGCGCTCGTTTTTTCACATGGACGGAAGTTGGCTTTTTCAACCTACCACCCGAACCACCTTTGAAGGGTTGACATAGAGCTGGAGCTCCTGCGATACTTGGACTGCAAGAAGCCGTGGTCATACTCTTCGATGGTCCAGCCCAGTTCATCCAGCATGCGCCAGTGCTCCGTGTCAGGCACCGCGTGGCGCGCCCGGTAGCGCGACAAGGCGTGCCGTTCCTCCGGGTCGATCTTTTCGTCACGCACCACCAGCGACAGCAGCTCGAAGTATCCTTCCAGCGCTTTGCCCTTCGCGCCCGCACTGATCTTCGAAGCCAAGCTGACGTTGCACCTGGGCCAATTTCAACATACTTGCGTGGTTGGGCAGGTACTCAAACTTCCCAAGTCAACGTCCGGGCCGTGGGTGGGTCCAAATGGAGCCAAGCAGCATGTTCTCCATCGCCTTGCCCAAAGCCTCGTCTGAGCCCACTCGACAGGTGAAGCTGGCAACTGGCCATTCCAGCACCTGAGCCGCTGAGCCATGTGGCACTATTGGTGCGCGCATGCGTGCCTTGGAGGATCAATCATTTCGGTGCCAACACACCAACTTGCGCTTGATAAGATAGTCTTCAAGACTGCTTCCCGACAGTTCTGACTACATGCTAGCTTCCGTTGGATCAACAGCCACATGAGCAGCGCCCAACACCCACACGTGCTTGTAGCTCTACTGAGATGATTCTCCAGGCCCTCTACTGTACACGCAAACACTCCTTCCATTTGCTTTAAAAAGCATACATACATATCTCTACGTATATATATATATATATATATTATACATATCCTTCCACTGGTGGTAGATTCCCTTTCAACACCAAGCGGGTTGGAAAAAGAGCACATGTTCAGCACATGGTTGAGACACCAGGCTCGCGCAGACTGTAACCTCAGGCGCCGGCCCGGCAGCCCTGCTGGCCAGCTCGCACGGTGCCGTTCCAAGTGGACCCAGCCTCAGGGCAGCTGACCGCACAGCACATGGACCGACTCCAGAGGCCTGATTTGGTGCGTTTCAACAAGGTAAACCATCCAGAAAGGGTGAGAAATGGTGAGAACCAGGCATTTGGGGAGTGGTCACCGGCTTTGTCGCCTGGTGACGCCCTGCCACATTTAGGCTTTCTTTTCTTAATCTCATACCCACTTCGCTGTGGGTCAAAACCAATGGTACCCCTGGTGAACATCAAAATAGGCGGCGAATGGATGTCCATCCACCCCATGGCTCGCCAGTTGTGCCCCGTGGCCATTTGGCACCCAGGCCTGCAGCTGCGTCTCAGCGCCCACGCGCTCCTCCAAGCCCCCCGAGAGCAGCTGCCGCAGGTCCTTCGGCGAGCGAAGTCGCCTGGCGATCACACGCCGCTGTCGCCCCAAACCCATGACCACGCTATACACGGGGGCATGTGTGTGTGCACCGATATATATATATATATGTATATATATATACATATTGTATACATATGTTTTTACATGATAGATCAAGATGTGAAACCATACGCATGCATATGCATTTGCATGTTGGCACCTTCAACTACTCTGCTGTCTTGTTTTCCGTCCTGTCATTGCGCAGGGAAAATCAACAAGCGAACTGTAAAGGTGCTCCATGTCCTTGCGCAGCTCCAGTTGCATTCTAATCGAGAGGGAGGCAAATTGCAGCTAAAAAACCTGACTACATGTATATGTGTCTTGTTTGTCTTTTCCTTTCCTTTATGGGGAGAGGGGGAGGGTATCATGTTTTCCTTATACAACTGAAAAGTACATATATTATCTATCTATATGCACATGTGTATATATATATATGTGCCTATGTGTGGACTATGTTGTGCTGATATTATGTTCACACATGTTCATGATATATCTGATTATCTGATCATTAAAAATCGGCCAGCGGGACCGCATGAAGCAAGGGATTGGGATTGAACATGCATCCTTGAATGCCCGCACCTGGCCCCCCTCTCAAAGAATCAATGCGGGGTGGCCGTATACCGTACAGTGATTCCCCCAAAACAATGGAACGTCCAAAGACAAAGTCTGGAGGTGTTGGCGCTAAAACTGAGACACCCCCAGCACCGTATAATTGTGCAGAGCCCACTATGAAGCAAACGTGCACTGAGTGCCCCACATCAACTGCAGAACACGGTGCACCATGACTTGATTGGGTGGACCGGCCTTGAAACACAAGAGCACAACGGTGCCAAAAGCAGACCGAAGTGTGAAGCGAAGCGAGCGAAAAGAGCGGCGAGAAGACCGGAAAAAGGAGCGAAGCTGCAATCAGGCAGGGGGGCGATATTTCATTGGTTTTGCGGCCGGGCAAAGCCCCAGACCCCCTCAGTCTAGCCTTGACGCAAGGACAAACTCAAGCTCGCCTCCTTGAGGCTACCTTTCGTGACTTGGCGCGCGCGCCTCATTGCGCACTTCTCGATCAGCCACTCGTCCTCTGCACTCTCCGGCTCCTCTGGCCTGGGGCCGAGCCGTGCCAGTTCGTTGGACTCGGCTAGGCTGGTCGCATCCAACCAAAATCAAGGGAGCCCAACTTTACAACCCTTGGTGTGGTTCCAAACAACCTGGTTTTTGCCGCCCCTTACCAAAAATGAGCAGAACCAAAACAACCCCCCCAAAAAAAGGACGAAACACTTGCCAACAAAAAAAATAAATCACCAAACCAGCCCGCATCCGGTCCCGGCTGCTTGCCGGGGCGCTCCGCTTCCGGCAGGGCGGTGCCGAGGTACTCCGCCCGCCAGATCCGGGGCTGCAGCTGCCCGATGAAGACGTCCTGGCCGGCTCTTGGGCTCCGCAGGCGGAAGCGACGGGTACACGAGTCCCGGGTGTTGGGAATGAACCGGTTTTGGGGATTCACGAAAACCAAACGGGGGGGGGGGGGGGGGTTGAGTGGGGTCGTTCCAAGTCTCATTTTTGCTGAGAACCAGCAGGAATGTGTCGGTTGGAAGCCAGAAATGATGAAATGGCACAGTTGACAGGCTGCCGCAACAAAATGGTCGCTTGGGGGAAGGATGCAGGCCGTGAGGCTTCGTGTCATCGCCCCTCTCACGGTGAAACGATTCCAACCATGTTTCGCCAGCTATGAAACACCTGATTCGGGAAAGCCATAAGGAAGTCTTGGGGAAGGGTAGGGACTTTCAAGCCTTGTTTTGTGGTTTGGTGGGGTGGTTTCCTAGGTACCCTTTACAAGAAGGGGGCCAAATCCCAAACCAATGAGACAAGACCTGACCGAAGGCTCTCAGAACCTTTCGTGGGAGATGCGTTTTGGAGAGGCTCCCTGTCCTGGTGGTACTCCAAAACGGGACATCCCCCGACACGCTCGCCGACGCAGGAGCCGTGCGTCACAAAGATGATCCGCTGAACCGGCTTCCCGTACTGCGTGATGCAGGCGCCCGGCTCGTAGTCCCGGAATCTCGCCCCTGCATCCTTGACTGGACCTAGAACCCAAACAAACAAACAAACAAACAAGCAAGCAACCAAGCAACCAAGCAAACAAACAAACAAACAAACAAACAAAACCACCCCCACCCCACCCCCCCACCCCCAAAAAAAAAAGAAGAGCGAGCAACGAAGCAAACAAAACAAACAATCACCATAACAATCACAAGGACGATCGCAGCCTTCAGCTGCTGATTCTGAATGACTGTTGGCCCCCCTTTCCCCAAAAACAGAGCACACGTCGCCTAGGGCAAAATCGCCGCTGAGCCCGGCTGGGCATCCAAGAGTCCAAGAGCTTGCGGAACTGCCGGGGGGTCACCCCATGCACCTGGAAGCCGTGCTCGTAGATGTCCTCCTCCTCCTCGCTGAGCTTCAAGCCGCGGGTCTCGCGCAGCAGCAGCGCGAAGTTCACCAAGTGCAGCGCCGCAAAGGCGCAGCTCCAGGCGATGGAGGTGAGCTGATGGGTCTTCAGCGGCTTGGGCATCAGCCCGTTGTAGCCCACCGACACCAAGGAGGAGATGCCAGACAAGAGGCGCACCACCTCGGTGGCGAAATCTGCTCTGCTAAAAGTGACTAACTGGTCGTGGTTTAATACGGAAAACCCATTAGTGACATCCAAGCAAAATGCACCAAAGCCACGGTGTGGTCCTGCGAAGCAGCGGCGACCAGGGAGGCCAAGTTCCCCAAGGTGGTGACCACCGCCAACTTCTGCGGCGGAAGGACGTGCCAGGGCTTCGGCGCTGACGCCTTCGGAGCATTGGAGGCCTGCCGCGCATGCCGAAAACTCGGCTGCCGGCGAAATGCCGCCGGAAGAAGCCGCAGCATGGCAACGGTTGGGAGAACCGCCCCGAGTCAAAGGAAGCTTGCGGTGGGCACCTGGGTGCAGTCCTCCACTTGACATAAAACATAATGCCTCACTTGCCGAGCTTCAACACGGCCTGCTGGGCTTGGTTCCCAACGCGATTTCCATCATACCCATGGGATATGCCCCCCCCCAGCTCCCATTTGGTCGCGTTGATTTGTAGTTGTTGATTTTGTGCTAGATTGCAGGAAACCAGCCATTTGGGGGGTCCAAATCCCTACTTTGACGGGCCATACCCATTCCCTTAACCCATCGCTTCAAGGACGCCACCCTGAAGATTGGCTCAGCTGCAGGACCGGCATCACCTGATCCGCGTGTCTTGGGGGCGTTTTGGGAACCCAAAGCAAACCACCTGGAGGAATTGGGGATTGGCCCCTGGCTTTGTGAAATTGAAGGCATGGATCCGCAAACTGCCCTCAGAAATCAGATGGGAGCTGGCCCCCCCCCCATTTGCGGCTATCCAGCGGAATTTCGGAATATGATTGTTTGGCACTCATCTGCGGATCCTCCCCTTGGCAGCAAAGAAAGCCCAATATGACCAAGCGCCAAAAGTTACCAAGCACCCCCTTCATGAAACCCAACTTCAGCCTTTCTCATTCGCAGGTCTTGCGCCCCACAAACATCCTTTCTGAGTGGAGCCTGTGCCTCCACAGCCTCAAGTTCAGAACTGGAAAGACTTGGCAAAACGCGAGGAGCCTGGAGTTGTGCCAAAACGAGGGACCCTCTACGGACGGTGTTTTTCTTCTTTTTGTTGAATAAAAAACAACAAACAAACAAACTCGGCGACCACCGAGAGAAGAGTTTCAGCGTTTGGAGGGCTTCCGCTGCCAAGTGTTGACACACCTGTCCTTGATGCACGGTGTCCTTTTGGAGGGCCTTTTTGAAGGCCTGCAGATCTCACTTGCCCAGAGGACCTGCAAATCAAAGGTCAAAGCCTTTGGGGCCCTGACTAAGGGGAACCCAAGATCGGCCAACCAAAAGCTCAAAAACTTGGCTTTGGACTTGCCCGAGAGAAATCTCCGGCGGATTTTTCTCCGACGGCCGCAAGAAAGCTGAGCTTCTGGCCGGCAGTTGCAGGCTGTGCTCTGCGCGTGGTCCTACTTTGGGTTCCGGCGGCCGAACCTTGCCCACCGCAGGCCTGCGCGGGAAAGGGGTCGGTGAGGCTTGGGGGTGGGTCGGGAAACCCACCAAACCAACTTGGGGTTCGGGAAACCCGCCAAGCCAAACAAAGACACGATCTCTGCTTTCTTCGACAGGCGTGACGGCGTTCTCTGCCAAAACCATCACAAGCTCGGAACTCGGATAGTGAAGCGGCCTGCGGGGATATTTGAACGGCTTTGGCTTGGCCTGAGCTCGCGGAAAATCCAAAGTGACAGGATGAACTGCCCCCTTGCTTGGTGATGCCTAGTGATACCCACCGGCCAGCCAAGAATTGCGAAACCATGAAACCAGGCTCAAGTGGCTGCAGGTTGGCTTCCCTGTTGCAAACATCCCACGCTTTTGGCTCTCCTGAAAACTCGCAGTGCTGTCCTACTGCAGTCGAATTGCGACGGTAAAACAGGGTTCAGCCATTATTGAAGAAGTGTAGCTTAAACGATTGCTGCTTAAGTCCTGTCGCGACCGCGCGCTGTGAAAATGTTGAAGTCCCTTTGTTCCTGGCTGAAGCCTCCCAAACCAACACATGGGCGCGCCCTTTTTTCAGGGCACCATGATTTGTTAGGTGGGTTTAGAGGGGGACTAAAGATAAATAAAACGGCACTTTGGTGGTACCTCCATTTTAAGACACATCCACATGTTATTGCGCACAATTATGACATTGACACGCGAAAGCTGAATCTTCCGAATCTGTCACGTACATGCCCTCTCACTTCAGGGAAACCCTCCATGCTTCCCCCGCAAAGGGCCACCTTACCTCCTGAAATCCACAGTTATTTGCAGATGTGCACCAAAAGGGTATGTATGGCTTGGGATAGCGGAATGGCTCTTCCTTCACACGAACAGAATATTGCACGCTGGATGCCCGTATCCCAACTGATGGTCTGACCTGCGACATCCATCGGACCTCCCTGTAACCAGGGTGCGGACTGAAACGGTACCTTTACTGGACAAGGGGATGAAGTTCTGACCAACAGATTTATCATGCCTTGGTCAGCCAATCCTGCCGGCCTCCTCTTTCTAGCGGCTTTCCATGCGCGGACTGTGGGATTCTGACCTGAGCCCGCTGCCTGTTCCCTTAGGGGAATCGGCTGCGCCGGCATAGATCTTGGAGGAGGCTTTGCCAGCATCCTGCGGCCGCTTGATTCACACCGCAAGGCAGCGCTCCGAACCTCCAGGTTTGCTCCAAGCCCGCCTCGACTGCGGAAGCCATTCGAAGCAGAATTCTAAGAACTGGACCTTACGGCGGCCAAAGAGAGAAGCTTGTTCTTTCAAGAGTGGCGTGAACCTGCTCAGCTGGAATCTCCCTGCTCGGCTCCCTTCCGGCTTTTCCTTTGAGAAAAACGCCCCGCAGCACGCTTTTGTTCACCGAAAACCTCCCACAGCACCATCTCTCGAAGAGTTGATGCCAGCTTGTGCCTGGCATGTGGCGAATGCGACTCGGCATGCGCACTTGGCATCGCACGGGAGCTTCGTCTGAGAACCCCCATGAAGGTATCTGGTATCTTTGTTTCGCCGGCGGCCTGTTGTGGGGGCCTCTGATCCCAAAAGAGGGCAGCAGCTCCCTGCTACTGCGAGATTGCGGGGTGGGGGCATCCCAGAAGAAACATGATACAGCTATTCCGCACCTTCGATGCACAAAGACCACGTCAAACCAGCAAACCTTGCCGGCTCCATCGTAGCCTTGGGCACTTCCAATCCCTCTCTCCCCTTCCTCCCCTTCCTCCCCTTCCTCCCCTCCCTCCCCTCCCGCAGTCATCTTCGCAGCAACTGATATCAGTCTCACAGCCTCAGACAAGCTGCATATTCGGTGAGGGGCCAAACACACCTCGAAGACCTCAGGTTGCAAGCCGCTTCACTGGCCCTCTGAACAAACACTGAGACGCAAACGCTATGCCAGTTGGCCTGAGTGCACCAGTCCATTGCCCAACTGGCACACAGCTGACCCAACCCAATGCAGACAACAGTTGCCAAGGCACTCCGGTGATTGGCAACGGCGTTCGGGATCCCACAAAGTAGCCTTCCTCAGGAAAACGAAGCTCGAATGCAGCTTGCAACAACACGAACATGTACCACCAGGGCTGGGAAAGTAGTTGCCTTCCAGGCAGGGCCCTCAAACCACGGGGGGAGCACGCCTTCAATCTTGTTGGATATCTTGTTGGATGTTCTGGAAAAAAGTATGGGTGAAGCAGAAGGAGGGGGAGGAGGGCAAGGTTGAGGTTGGTTGGAGGGGGGCGGGGGGGGAGAGGGCTTTTTGCCAGCAAACTGGCCAACAAATATGGGGGTTGGTCAAGGCTACCTTTGTAATAGCGTGCTGTCTGCAGAAGAGCTTCCTTGGCACGACACTAGCATTTTCGCAAACATGAATAGAGTAATGTTGGACCTCCTTCGGTTATTGGATTCGGGCCGCCATGATCAAAAGTGCTGTTCGCTTTTCCTAATTCGGGATCCCGCAGCTGTTTGCCTTTTACTTTTGAACGGGCCCCACCCGACCCTGCGGTCTGCTCAGCCTGTTTGCACCAGGCGGCGTATCCCATCGAGTCCATCCATTGCATCACGGAGCGCCTAAAAGAGAGCCAATTCACCTCTTGCCAAAGTGGCCATGCGTCAAAACTAGGATCTATGGACCCCATTTATGCGCTTGCCAAAAGGAAGCTTGAAAGGATCCCCACTAATTAGTTGCAGGGGGGCCTAGTTCTGACAAACTGGCAAGTTGCTCCTCTCTGTACAAACGACCGGCACAGCCCCTATGGCCGGCGCAATGTTGGCTCTTCCGCTGCTTCGCGGCCAACCTTGATCACATAGACTATGTGAGTCTGCCACAACTGGACCACCAATCATCACGCCCCATCTTAACAAACCATCGCCACCAAGACGTGGGGTCCAATTACCCGCATGCATCTTGGTGAGCTTTTGGATTGCTGCCAAGTAACCTTGTTCATCAGCAAGAAATCGAGCGCCGCCTTTCCGCACCACACCGCCCACACGACCGCCCGCGCGCGTACACTTGCACACCCGCCCTTTGGTCAGGCATGCTGCCTGCGATGTCGTGGAGGACCACTTATCCCCATACTCAATGATCACCACGGCAATCCTCAGACTTCTGCAGCAAAAGCTGCCTCTGTTAGCTGGGAACCGCACCTTCCAGCTGCCAAAGCGGCTTTCGCGCCCTCCAGCACCCGCCACTCGTCGCCCTCCACGTCCACCTGACATTGCAAAGCCCAACCTCCGGGCACAAAGCGCCAAAAAAACGGCCTTGAGAAGGTCCAGGGTGGAGTGTCCCAGCAAGGCATCAACCTCAGGCCATAGGAACTCACTTGCAAAGCACTGGGCTGGGCATTGAGGCAGGCTCCGTCGTGACCTCCACCGTCTCCCATGTCTTGACATCCTGTCAGACGAACTTTCGATCGCGACGTGACCTCTGCGCCCCTGTCCTGGCATTCCTCCAGGCTGAGCCAATGCCCACCTGAAACCGAAGCCAAAAAAGTGGGGCCGAAGAGTCCTTCGGGTGGACAGACGACAGGTGTCGCTCCAGGTCTTCAGGGGTCACTCGATCGAAACAGAGTCGAACTCCAGCCAAATCGAACGCAGATCCCAAGCGAACCGCAGCAATCCGACTCTGAGGGCAGGCCCCGGGCCCCCGGGCCCCCGCCCCCAAAGCATTTGGCTGGCCGAATTTCAAGGCGCCGTTTTGCTCTTCCACTCTTCGGCTTCCATGCCTATGGGAAACAAATCAGCAGCAGCAAGCATCCTTCTGCTTCTTTGGTGACGCAGGCCCCGTGCAGAACGGATCAGACACAATCGTCTCAAAAGGATTGGAAGCGCCATAGTTGTCCTGCAAAGAAGCGGCATACCGCCAAAATTTCGGCCACTTCTTCATGTGAGGCAACGCTGTTGCGATTTGTTGACACCAGCCTGTCCTGATACTTCCTCTCTGCCATGAATCCAGCCGCACTGATGTTCTTCAGGAAGGGATTCGACTCGGGATCATACCCATCGAAGGTCCTGCAGACAGCCAACGTGGCCGGCTGGCTGACATGTCTTTTCCCGCTCGTAAAGCCCACGGGGGAAAGAGAACTATCCAATTTGAAAGGCAACTGATACCTATGACCCGAAGAAACGGATTGCTCCTCGCAGACAGGGTGTTCGTGACCGATACTCTGGCGGGGTTGGCCAAAACTAGATTCGTGGCCTCTCGCGTCTTCACCACACCCCCATTGAGCCCGAATCCGATTTCTGCCTCACTCAGAGGTGATGTGATGGAAACCTTGTCTGGCAAAGCTTGGCGCAGTAGCAAGCGAGCAGCAAGTGTTCCATTCGGGGTCGGCACACACTGTAGCATTTCGCCACGCGCGAATGGGATCATAACAGTTGTGCGGCGGAAAGGTGGGATAAAGTCAAGGCACAAATTTGCCCTTCAACCTGCTTAGCCCAGGTTGGACCTAGCCCCGACTTACAAGTCTAGATCAACCACCACCAAAATGGCCTTCCAAAACAGCGTGACTGTTGAAGGATGCTCCGAATGCAAGGCGCAAGGCTTAGGCGTCCTTCCCAAAGGGTCGAAGTCAGCCAAGGGCTTCTCACCGTGGCTGATCCTTGCCCGAACCAGACACCGGAAGAAGGAAATAAGAGAATGGCCTCTTGGGGTTCCATGACTCAGTTGGTTACCCGAAAGGTGGGACAGAAAGTGCCAAACAACGGGGGCAGCTTTGCCCACGGTTTTGCGAACTGGACCCAGGCGCTTGTAGTCCCGGTAGAGGTGCCATGCGAACAAAGCTCCAAGGAGCTCCGTGCAAGGAGTGCCGATGCCTCAGCTCCGTTTCTGGCGCGGGTGTCGGGCGTGAGCCGCGCGCGTGACGAGAAACGCATGAGCCAACGTGGGCTCCTCTCAGCCCGTGCCAGGGTGCGTACGCAGGTGGACAGCCACTCTAGCTTCACCAGCCCGGTCGCCACCGGGATGATGAAGCCCAAAGTGTCAAGCAGCGTGCCAAGGGCGCAGGCGGTGCCCCAAGAGGAGATATAGGTGATATTCATCTCCTGCGGGTACGGCCAACATTGCGCATGGTCAGACGCAAGGACCCTCTCCACCCCCCAACCCCCCCGCCAAAAAACACGATGTACTATTGGGAAATCTTCGCCAGGTGGCGTGATACCAGGCGTAGTAGCCCAGGCCGCTGAGCAAAACCATCCACAGGAGGCCCAAGAGGTCAAGCAGAACGATCCCGCGCAGGGCGCAGGCGGCCACCTGCGGCCGATCCGGGGATCACGAGCCGATCCAAACCGCACTGGCCAGCTGTCAGCGTTTTCCCGGCGCCCGGAGCCTGCAGAACCAGGATCAAATGCATCCAGTGCTGAACAGCTTTGGCCTGTGCGCGAAGTGAGACGAGACTCAAGCCCAGGCTAAGAACTTGTTGGGGCGCAGTACTTCCATACCCAATGAGTGCAGGCAAGCCAGAACGCAGGCTTACAAAAACACGTCAAGCACGTACTTGAGGCGAGACACATACTGCGATGGCCCACCAACTTGCATGGGGAAGTAGCCGGCCAGTCCGGCCAATGCGGCATAGTCGCCTTGTGATGCACTGCACCGACCGGGAGTTCGCCAAATACGCGGTACCCTGAAAATCACGCTCTCCGCTTACCTCCCCTCCCTTTGTCACCATGAACAAAAATGCCCCATAACAATGATACTGATCATGATAAGCCCTACTCATGATAAAGGTAATGACAATGTTGACTAATGAATTGATGATGATGATGATGATGATGATGATGATGATGATGATGATGATGATGATGATGATGATGATGATGTTGACTAATGAATTGATGATGATGATGATGATGATGATGATGATGATGATGATGATGATGATGATGATGATGTTGATGATGATGATGATGATGATGATGATGATGATGATGATGATGATATTGGCCACAAACCAACTTAGCTAACTCCCGCCCCATCAGCAGTGCTAGGCCCCCACACCTGGCGTCTCCGGCACCTTTGAACCGCCGGTTCCCATGAGGCGAGACTTCAATGGATCGGGGGGCTGTGCCGATCTTTGGGCCGAAACAGCTCGGCTTGGAGTGCGGCCCATGCATCATATGCACTTGTGACACGCCCCCTGCGAATAGGTCATGGAGTGTGAGGGCCTGATCTAGAAACGGCTTGGATGCGCTCTTTGCGGGTTTTATCTGCTCTTTTTCTGTAGGTGCTGTTTTAGTACTCTTTTGGTACTCTTTTAATATCCTGCAGGAGTGGATCCACGAAAAACCGCATCCAAACCGTTTCCTAGACCTGATGCGACTTGCAACTAAGTTGAGACAAGCCACAGCCCCGTGTACCCAGAGATCCGGTAACCTGGCCACCGCGGTTGAAGCTGGCCCGGCCGGTGGTGTTGGACACTGCCAGCCGCTCCAGCCTCAGCATCGAAGCGCTGCTGTTGGCAGCGGCTCGGAGTCGTTGGAACCCCGCTGCAGAGGCCTCGAAGGCACGCGTGGCCAGGCCGAACTTGTGGCAGATCGCCCAGACATCCTGCTCCCCACGACCACGTTCGTCCGGCCAAGGCGCCGCCCCCACGTCCCAGCAGCTGCCCATCTCTGAGACGATTCGCTGGAGGAAGGGGTCGATTGGACTGGACGTGCCAGTAAACTCTCTCCGCAAGTGCTGCAAGAAATAGAGCGCAGGTCCGTGCCCCGGCGCGGCCTGCTGGAAGATGTGATCCTCGCCGTGCCTGGACAACGTCGACCAAAGTGCCGTGGATCCAGGTGCGAAAAAGTAGCCCAGCAAGGTCCTGTCAGGTGGGCCCGCCAAACTGGCGAAGATGTCTTGAACTTGTCGCTGCACTCCATCCAGGTCGTCCAGCTGCAGTCGTGGCAGCCTTTGCCACACGTCCAGCGCGTGGCGGAAAGGGTACACGTGCTTCGACAGGCGGCCCAGCAGACCAAAAATCGGCCAGCCGGAACGGACCACTTCCGGCCATGAAGTCAGAAACACGGCCTCGCGCAGCAAGTGTTCGATCCACGCCGCGGCGGCCGCCACTTGCGAGTGCTGAGGCAGCGTAGGGATGACCTCCAGCAAAAACAGGCGGTTTGCGAGCAGTCCCATGGGACAGTCCTGCACTGCATCCTCTCTTGCTTCCAGGGCCAGAGACAGCTGCAGCAGAGGCCGCGCCTGCATGGACACCTCGATGCCAGCCCCGCGCACGCGGTCCCAGAGCGCCTTCTTCGAGATCTGCCACCCCGACAGATGCGTGTCCCCCGCCTCGCAAGCCTCTGACCAAGGCAGCCAAAGCAAGCATGCCTTGCGCATGCCTCAGGTCGAATGTGTGCCGCTCGCATCCTCTAAATCAGCAAGTTTGGCAGCAGGACGCCCAGGCATCCGGCACGACAGCTGAAGGAAGTCAAGGCTACGCATGCAGTTGGCAAAATTCACATGACATTTGCTATGTTTCACCTTATCACATCTGGGCTGCCCTCAGATCCCCCCCTAAAAGTCTAACTTTTATTGGGTTAAAATGGAAACTGCCACTAAACACTAAAAAGCTAAAAGGCTAAGCGGATGGCTGGGAGCCACCAAGACATGCAGCTCAACTGTAGGTTTGGCCAAACCGCTGGGGCCACACGGCGAACACGACAGGTTCGGCGGAACATGGACACATGGCAGAAAACCTCTGGCATGCTCCAGTATTGCAAGTTTGAAAGTTTGACTCTGCTTCCAAATGCTGAACTAAGAATTGGATCTCCAAGTAAAGTGGACCCTCATGGCTCCTTATACCCCCAAATCGGTGAGCCCTGCTGCACTTCCTGGTGCCCCGCAATGGGAAACACCAGCACGGCGGCCACGAGACCACTGGCACCCCATGCCCTCTCCACCTGGGCAAACAAAGCCGAAACTGCTTGCCTCGAGCGTCCATCCTGACAATGAGTTGGGTAGTGTATATTATATACCTGTAGGTTATATACAAATATATGTCGAGAGAAAACTAAAAGTAGACATATTCAGTAGACATATTCAGTAGACAAATATATCCACCCAAACAGCACCCCAAAGCGCCCAATTGTCAATCTTGCAAAAATGCGCCCGCACCGTCACCTGCATGCACGCGAGCACCCGGCCGTCAATCTCACCAGCACTTCAAACAGCGCCCCAAACAGCGAGCGCCCCAAACTGCACGCCCCCTAGCACCAGCCCATCAATCTCGCAAATCACTTTCCCCTCTTTACTAGAAGTTAGAATCCCTATAGCTTTCAGCTATCTGGGGAATATATATATATATATATATGTGCCCCAAACTCAAGTTCAAGACCCAAAATATCCCAAAATAGTTGTCCCTCATGCCCCCCCCAAACTCAAGTTCAAGCCCCAAAACGGGCTTGAGGAAGTCCCCCCGCAAACATGGGACCGAAATCCCCCGGGTCGTGGCCTTGATCGCTAGCAGCGAATGCTGCAGCACCGCAAGGGCCTGGCAGAGCAACTGGCCGAGGCGCAGCAGAATCGACCGAAGTTCGCGCCTTTGGACGAAGGGCGGGAAGCCAAGCGCAAACCAACGGATTGGAAGCGGGGACGAACCTCTTGAAGTTGACGTTGGGTTTGGGGAGCAAACATTTTTTTGTTTTAAGTTAAGTGGATTTGGATTTCAACCACTAGACCACAATAAGCAAAAATGTAAAATGCTCCCCAACAACAACCATGATTCAACGGGGACGGACATCGGCTTGAGAAACACCTGTCCGACATCGGGTGGGCCCATGTGGGCCCCCCACCCCCCTAAAAAGACCATGGGCTTGTTCCTCGTGCTTGTTTTCAAGCCGAAAACAAAAGTCAACAAGAAACTAACGAAAATCCCTCCGCGAAATGACTCGGCTCAAATTGCCTAAGCCTACACTCCGCCGATCATGTCGATCGGCGCTGTGTTCGTTTGCACAGCTCCCAGCAGGAGATGGTCCCTTCTCATGCCACTCGCTCGCTGGGCCGATTGCGACTGCATTCAGACGAGGACTGGCCGATCGCTGAGAAGAGAACGCGCCTCTGTGGCAAAAATGGCCACGATGAAAATGCCGGCCTTGGGACACGAGAAGCTCCACTTGCCAATGGCCTTCGAACA
Source organism: Effrenium voratum (assembly GCA_963377175.1). Lineage (NCBI taxonomy): Eukaryota > Dinophyceae > Suessiales > Symbiodiniaceae > Effrenium > Effrenium voratum. The sequence continues at coordinate 252,832 of CAUJNA010003568.1, forward strand.
TGGCGCTTTGGGGTCAACTTCTAAGCCGCCAGTGACGGCGCTGAATCCTTGTCTCAAGCCTATGTTCGAGTGCCTGGCTCGTCGCACTCGAGTCAGCTTCAAATGAAAATAGTTCCAGCCCACCACCAAGTGGTTTCTCCTGGCCGAATCCCGGACACTTTGCTTCACGCACCGCCTCACGCGCCTCATGGACTGGAAAATGGTACCCAGCACCTTCTCCTTCGGATCTTCCCGGTCCTTAGGCGTCCAATGTCGCTGAACGCACAAAAGGCCCCCGGGTTCTGCAAGCTTTCAACCCTCTGGCAATGCTCCCAAAGTCAATCGCCTCTAGGCCCAGCGCAATCACCTGCGATGGCAGGCTGTCCAAGGGGGTGACCTGCGGCTCGAAAACGCGCTGCCAGGCAGGCACTACAAAAACAAGCGCCTTGTTGGCTGCGTCGTGCTCATCGACGTACACTGAAACCATGACCTGCACGTGGGCGCTCGAAGGTTTTGATGTCTTTCCAACACTTCTCAGGCCCCAAACAACGAATTGGCCACCACCCGCCCCCATCCCGCCCCCTTGGGTCCGGGCAAATCCAGCGCATGCAACCAGCAGAAGCGTCTCAGTTGGCATATCGCTGAGGGCCACACATACATTCCCACACATTCCCACACATTCCTACACACACGCACACATGCACTTTTACAGGCATTCACAGCGGCGGAATGCTGGTTAGGGCGCAGGCGGCCGTGACCACATTTGCTGATGTTGTGTAGGTATCTTCGTACTGACCTGGCAAGAGTTGAGGCCTTGTCCGTGGCGCACCACGCTCACCAGGGCTCTCGCTGAGGAATTCTCCAGGTGACTGGGCTACCACTTCGAGCCTGAGCGATGCAGCTCGCGCTGGGCTTCGCTGCGTGGCTCGCCAGCCACCGGCACATTGGGATGCAGGCTGGGATGCAAGGTCATCTGCCAGAACCACAAAATGGTCGGTGTGCATGGTGATGCAAGAATCCTGCAGGAAGTGCAGGTGTTTTAGAGCAGGCCACCCAACCACTCCCTCTCTTTCCCCTCTCTACCTCCAGTGCTATCCTTCTGTTCTGGAGCTCCGGTGGCCTGATCTCCTCTGCGCTTCTGTTTGACCATTCTGGGATGCTTGCGTCACCATGCTCTTGATCTCTGCCCTGACTCTTTTCAAAATGATTGCTGCATTTTCCTGGGCCTTGCTCTTCAAGAGGGCCCGTTCTTGTCACGTGCTCAGCGGACTTGGCAAAGGGGGCGCGTGGGGCACTCCACACTAAACAGCAAACAAAATCCGGCGTTAGGCAGCGCAAACGCCACACCGCGCAAATTCAAGGGTCCCAACCAACCAACCAACCAACCACTCAACCACCCACCTGCCCAACCAACCAACCAACCAACCAACCAACCAACCAACCAACCAACCAACCAACCAACCAAAAAACCAACCCACCCTCCCACCCACCCACCCACCAACCCACCATCCCACCAACCCAAACCTACCAACCCCCCAAACCAGCCAAAGGCCGCCTGTTTTCGCCCCTGTGACCCCATCCTCCCCTCCCCCCCCCCCCGCCGCCCAAGCACGCCTCGCTGAAAACAGAGCCGCGCGCGTCGAAGTCGGCGTTCGAGAAGTTGCCAGCCCCCAGGTCCACCCAGAAGCAGGTGGACGGGAACCTCAGCTTCCCCCCACTTCAGCCTCCCTCGACGTCCACCCCGCAGCCAAGCAAAGCTCCACAAGTGGCAGGATTCAGCGAAGAGTCATTTGAAAGTTAGTTAGAGGTCTGTTCGAATGAACGCGTTATATCCAACCGTCAAACAACGGTACATTGCGTCATCCCTGCAAGGAAGCACGGCATCAAAGGAACAACACAACCAACTGGGCCCCGGACAGCACATTCCCAAAGCTGCCAGCATCATACCTCACCCAATACTTAGCTGGGCTTCCCTCAAGTCCCCCGCTAAAAGTTCAACTTTTAGTGGGTTAAATGGAAACTACCACTAAGCACTAACAAGCTAAAAGGCTAAGGGGATGGCTGGGAGCCACCAAGTTAGTACTTGCACTCCCTTTGTCTCATGGATCTGCTGTTTTCTCTCTGCAATGGTGTGTGGTGCATGGGTCACGCCGCGATCTTGGGAAGCATCGAGTAGCTGATGTTGACGAG
>CAUJNA010003568.1:260000-315000 GCA_963377175.1 Effrenium voratum
GGCAACGACGCCACGCCTCGCTGCTGAGCCGTGGGCAAGATCGCTTCTGGGCATCCCGCAGGCTTCCCGCAACGTCGACGGAGGTCTTGGTTTGGAGGCAAGGCTCGGCTGTTGTGTCTGCCACCAAAGAAAAGACTCATGGTTGGCAACCCTTGGTTTGCAACTTAGGGGTGGCTTTCACTCACACAACCCGGCTCCACTCGATTGAGCACAACGCCGGCAGGCCACCGCTTGACTCTCCGACCTGCTGCCATGCTGGGCTGCCCGCCGATGATCCCAATGATCCATCCGCTTCAATGAAGCCAAGCTCAACCGACCTGCCACGCCATGCCAAGCGCCACTTGCACGAATTGGAACGGCCGCTGGGCTGCGGGCAGGTTTACCATCTTGCTCAGATAGGACACCGCCTGATGGGAGGGCTGTCTCAGGGAGGCAAAGAGGGCAAAAAAGGCCCAAGCGCTATCCACTCTGACGCCCTTATCCGCCACTGCCAAGAGCATGTTCGCAACGGAGGAGACCATCTGCGCAGGTGACGGCGCACACGGACATGCCGCCTGGTGCATGTGTCTGACAAAGAAACCGTTCAAATCTCGAACGCGAAGGCCGAGCCAGGTCTCAAGTCAAAATGCACGGTCCGGGATGAATCAAGCAAGCGCAACCGCGCGCCACGCGCGGCGCGGGAAGCGTGTTGCCCCCATCTTTTGCCACTGTCCGCATTTCCAGCAAGTGAGCAGCCGCGAAGCCCAGAATCACCTCACACGTCCGGACCGCGCAAAGTGGCCAGTCCCTATAGCCACCCTCCTGGGAATTTCTCAAGATAGAGGACCCCCTTTGGTTCGTATTCAAATGGAGACTCAAAGGAAACCAACCATTTATCGATTTATCGGCACCCTATTTTGCGAAACCCCCGAACTGTCCAATATTGTCCAATATCCTGTGGTTACCTTCCCTTCGCCTCCCGTTGGTCCAAGGATGGAATTTTTGGACTCGTCGCCTGCAGAGCTTCCTCTGGCAGAAACCCCATCGAGCTGCGCAGCTGCCTTGACAAACTGCACACGAAGCGCGACTCGGTCAGCATGACGAAGGGATGTGCCAAAGCGATGGGCACTGTTTGAAAGGCCACAAAGCAGTTTCTGCGCGCCTGAGCGTTCTTCTGGCCAAATCTGATGGCTCCATGGTCAGCTTCAAAGACCAAAGTTCTGCGGAGCCGGCATGGGCCGCAAAGCTGATGCGGACTTTGCTTGTTTTCATGCACTGGACGCTTCACAAAGCCGGCCGGGCTTTCTGTGAATCAATCAGGTAGTATCTTCAGGTATATTTGGTTGACGTTGGAAGGGGAGCAAAAATTTAAGTTTTAGCAGTTAAGTGTGGATTTCCCACTAAACCACAATAAGCAAAGTGTGTAGGTGTTGCGGGCAATTTTAGAGGTACTCCCCGCCAACCAAGCAAGAGACGCGGGGTCCTCTGCCGGGCAGGCCGTTACAGCCTTGGCTGACCCGTCTGAGACACACTCAAAAATTTCCTGCTAATTACCAGGAGGGAAAAGAAGTTCGCAAGCCCTGAGTTCTTCTCTCTCTCTCTCTCTCTCTCTCTTTCTTTCTTCATTTTTTTTTGGGGGGGGGGTTCTTCTCTCTCTTTCCTTCTATTTCTTGGGGGGGGTGCCCTGAGAAATTCGATTCAACTCCTCATGGGCCTGGGGGCTCTGGCCCTCGCCGCCGAACACCAAGAGCTCTTTGCCTGGCACACGCAACGAGCTGAAGCTGCGGGAAGTGCCAAGTCCGCATGGATCCACCGGGCTGTGTTCATGAACCTGTGCATTCCACCTGGCTGTTTGTTCACGAACAATTCCACTTAGGGCAGCCACCATTGGCGGATGCCCATCCACCGGGCGTAGGAGCCTTACCTTAACCACACAGGAAGGCGCCCGATTCGCGTGGCAGTTTGCCAGTGACTCGTCCCAGTGGGGAGGCAGCTGGAGAGCTGGCAAGGGAGGCTCCGGTCTTGACCTCTTCAAACATCCAACGGAGCCCACCCCGCGGAACAAATACATAGCTGTTCTCATCAAGAAATCTTGAGATTCCCCATGGCACCAACAGTGGTCGCCACACTTCTGTCTGCACTTCTCTTGGTCAACCCTTTGGCCTCTTTGATGTACCCCCATTACGCTCGGACCCAACATATCAACCAGAAGCCGCACTTCCGACTGCGCGCCCCGCGCGCCTTTGGCTCCTTCGACCAGGGTGGCGCCAAAGTTCCCTGACCATGCAGGGGCGCCTGCAAGGCCAGTGAAAGAGTGACGGCCAAAAATTATCGAAATATTCATGTTGGCTGTATTGTTTATTTGCTGTCCCCTTTGCTTCTCCCCCTTTTGAAGGGAAGTCTCGACTTGCACCCTGGTGTACACCGGAGGTTTGCGCGTACCAACTGCAGGTGATCCGTTCCAGAAGTACCTCTGCCAGTCATCTGTCAAAACTTCCGGCCCCCTTTGGCCAAAGATATGGTTCACAACGCGTGGTTTAGACGAAAAAGCTTGCGCGGCAAGTCGCCGATTCGGAGCCATGCCCCACTCGATCCTTTTGGGCTCGTTTCAATCGGAGCCAACGGGGCCAGCACCAAAAGGGCATCACCGCGCCTGCTACTGGAACTCGAAACCAAACGCCAGACTGCAGGTTCAAGGCCCACAACGCCAGGCGGCCTGTCCCGTTGAGCTCACAGGGGAAGGTAATTAACCCGATTCCAGCAACAAAAGTAGCGGCGGCCAGCAAAGATACATTGTCATTGAAAGTGATTGTATATATATATATAAACAACATTTAGCAAATGTATGTATTATACGTAGAATATTTCGATCGACCGACAACTGGCGTACAGTATGGACCATTCCTCCAATCCACGGTCCCTCTCGCGTCGCCACCGCCCGCCCGCCCGCTCGATCTCTCGCCGTCGCGCCCTCTCGGCCGCGATCCAGCAACAGCACGCCCTCGCTGCACGGAGACATGAAGCCACGGCAGGAGATCACCTGGCGAAAGTCGCGCCCTGCGGGGAGCCACGCTGCGCGGACAAAACCGGCTTCTCGTCTGCGAGAAAAGTGGCGCGAACTTGTGGGTTGAAGGGCAACCCAACCACTAAACCAACGAAACAATCCTACGGAACCGGACGATGTGCTGGGAACCGCCAAGTTAAATGGGTATTGGGTTTGTCCTTGGCGATCGGAACCCGTCCCTTTTCGCAGTTTTGGGTCTGATGTGCAGTGTCAGGTCCCTGACATGCCTTCATCTTTCAGAAGCGTCATGCTGTGACTGGTACTAGGTGCGCTCGCAGCTTTGACGCAACTAATCGAACCTGCGTGACGTGAGAGTCTGAGCATCGGCTAAGTCTGCGAGCTGGCGCTTTGCGCCAACCTAAGCGACTGGGATCTAACGGATGGTCTAAGCCCGTGGGAAATAACTCTGCCAGCGTTTCTTTCGCACCCACTCCCGGCTGCCTGTGCCTGAAACCCGCGCATTCTGCGGCACTGGAAACAACCAATTTCCTTGAATGGCTATCACGTCAGCGGCAGCCAGGAAGTGAGGGTGAAACTTGCAAGGGCTGGTTCAAGAACCAGTGCTGCATCAATTCCGTATGGAACTCTTCGCAATTTCCTACAAAGTAAAGGCACGCTCTGCTCTGGCTGCTGCAATCTCCTCGCGAATCTCAGGGTCGTCCAAGTGACTTTCTCTTGCACCAAACCTCGCGACCGGTCAGGCGAAGGTTATTGCACAGAGCATGGTTCCTCGCATTGCCTTCAGTTCAAGCCAAGCTGCATCCTCCGCATCCGTCGGCATTCCTAGCGACAAGATGGCAACAAACAACACGTGCCTGGGTCTGCAACAATAAAAGCTGGTGTCCGTTCACTCATTTACGGTGCGGCAATCCCTTAATAACCATCTTTGGAGCACAACTCTCCCCCCCCCCCCAGCAGGAGGGCTTACACACAGCCAAGTGTCTGCCAGAATGGCATGCACATCCATGCTTCTTGCCGGCCCCTTCAGGCGAGTGCATCCATCCAGAAACTCCTGATCGCCAAGCGCCGCGGTTTTTCCCGCCTCTCTGCATTCAGCAAGCAAGGGGGCCATACGTCAAAAAGGCCCGGACAATGGGGCAGCTGCCTGTGTAGGATCCAAATGAAAAGCTGAAACTCCGCCTATGGATACTTTTTCGTCACGAGATATTCATGATCTTGTCACGGTTTTCCCAAGGGCCAGGATTTTGCGATGTGAGCGACAGACTGGGCACCAAGAATTCCCCACCTGCATGCTCACAGTTTGCGACTCATCGACGTCCAGAAGGCCGAACAGCAGGTCCTCAGAGTTCAGTCTGGCCCCTGCAAGATGATCTCAGTGATGCGCCAAGAATCCGCATCTGTGGTGTCGAAACCCAGGACACGGAAGTACGCGTTTAGGGTGGAGTCTTCCAGCATCTCCCTCGCAATTGCACGGACTTCACATCGTAGCCAGTCAACTCTCAGGCAAACACTTGGTTGCTGTAACGACCCCCCTGCAAAAAGTTGTTTTAAACTTTTTGGGGCTTTAGCGGAAAACGCCTTGATTTGGCAAAAAGCTAAAGTCTAAAGATCCGTTGCCCAATAGCAGTCAACAGAAGCAGCAAATGGCCTGATTTCCGCCCGGGTCACTTCTCCAGACCCATCGTCGTCAATTGTCCTTAGGGCAATTGAAGGCACAACCCACGCGGCGTAGGCGCACATGGACATCCCTTGCAGCCTGCTGCTGGGTGGCTTGAAAAGTGCCTTGATCTGCCGCAGGTACTCTTCCTGACACAGCTCTCTCTATTGAGCTGCTCACGATCCACACAAAACTTCGTAGTCAACGCCTCACGCTGATTTTGCAACCCTTCGGCTTTCTCTAATGTACATCAAAACCCGGAAAAACATCTTGCAAATAACCTGCTGGGATTGTACGGGTTCATCACGGGTTTTCCACGGGTCCTGAAATACAAAAAACCTGGTGTTTGGAAAGCCCGGCTTGAAGGCAAACAAAATATGACCGGAAAAACCCCCGGTTTTCCCGGGCAGATCCTCCTTTTGTGGGTCTTGATGTACTGAAGGCTTGGCCTCGTTCTGGCCTCGTGGCGTTCTGGCCTTCCCTTCCGCCAGCCTTGGTCTCGATCTCCTTCTCGATCTGGAAGTCGCGCTGCTGGCTGGCCAGGTTCAGCGCATTGTCCACAAAGGCGCCGGTAATTACATTCAGGACCTGAGCAAAAAGCGCGCGCGCCAAACGCCAAGTTGCACAGGTGTGGGCAACTAGCGCCCGGACTGCCAACATAGTGAACGCCACGTAGAGAAGCAAAAGGGCGGGCGAAATCCTTGCCGGATGGCCATGGTTCATTGAGATGTTGGTGCTCATGCCCTGCGTGTCACTAATGTGCTGCCGAGCGTCACATCAATTTCGATCAGCACATCCGAAACCTCTCCCCAACTGACACCACCCAGCATTGCCTGCACCAACGTGTAGGCCTCGTGACAAGGCAATTATTGTCCATTGCCCATCTTTGGCTCTGAGCGCGGCACGGTCTTGGCCAAAGAGCCAAATCGCTTGTGGACGGCGCTCATTGTCGGATCCGAGCTTGTCTCAATCAACCTCCAGCTGTGCACTTGGAATCTTGCCAGCCCGTGGATCTGCGCAAAAGGCGTCCTAAAACAAAAACTGCAAAGCGCGCCCGCGCGCACGCGTGGGTGCGCGTGGGTGGGTCGGCGGGCTCGCACCCCCGCGTACGTGGGTGTGTGTGTGTGTGGGCGTGGTTGTTGTCCATCCTGGACGGCGCGCGCTGTCTTCTTGCGCGTTGCGCTTTGGTCTCTGTCTTCGGTTTTGCTTTTCGTGTTTTTCTTGAAGCTCCTTCTTTGTTGCGTGGTCTCTGTCTTCGGTTTTGCTTTTCGTGTTTTTCTTGAAGCTCCTTCTTTGTTGCGTCGCCGGCCCCGGCGAGGGTAGCGTGGGGCACTTGGCGTTGTTGTGTTTGTCGAGTTTGTTCTGACTATTGTAGCAGATATTGCGAAGAAGTGACCTTCCGTGCAGAGCACGACTGCCACCATGCACAGGCATTGCCACAACGTACCAAAAACGACCACCAGCAAATGCTTGAAGTTGCTTCAAGCCCAGGCAGGGCCCCGCCAATCTTTGTTAGACCCGGGTCCACAACAGTGGGTGTTTGCATCTTTTCCGAACGATGCATGCCAATCTTCCAAGTGCCTCAAGCACATCTAAGCGCCGGACTCAAACCAGTTTGAATTCTCCGCTCCAACCCTGGCTTCGATGCAAGCTTGCGGCATATCAAACGTAAAGCTGCCGCACACGTCGTTTGGAGCCGAGCGGCATCAGCTTGGCCCAATCTGCCGCGCTGGTGGTCAAACTGATGGCAAACACGTAAACAACGATTGCCTCACGACGGGAGCTTTGAACACACGCTGCCATGAGGTAACGCGCAAAAGGGCCGGCAACAACGGGGTCCCGTGCACAGCGTTCATGGCGGGATGTAGGGCTGACATCTAGAAAGCTATCATGTGAGCCCTTGCGACAAATGTATTGAACATAGGCAACCTCCCAATGGCTTCGCCCCCTACCCCCATGTCAAGTCACGCCAGGAATGGAGTAAGAAGCAAAAGCCCGCTTCTACCCTCCTAATCCTTGAAACCTACCTCTAGGTCCTCTAGGTGACTTTGAGGGCGTGGACTCACGCACCTTGTCAAAAAACTGTCACCCGTGCAGCGGAGCCGCCAGCATGATCAGGGCCCAAAGCAGCGACTTCATCGAGTCCACAATCCTCGGTTGCTCCCATGCCGGTGCCTCGCCTCGTTCCTCGCCTCGCCTCGCTTCGCCCATTCGCCGATCTGCCGAGACTCATCAGGGCCACCCGGGCCAGGGCGGATGAGAAGCGAAACACACGGAAGACGCGGATGATGCGCAGCATCTTCAGGGTTTTCACCTGACGCGGAATTTGCGAGGCAAAGCACGCCACTCTGCCACCTACGTCCTACGTGCCCAAAGCCTGGCCTATGGCCTGCAAATCAGCCACACTGAACCACCCCGGATCAAATAAGCCAAGTCACGCCAGACACAACCTCAGATGCTTGTTCAAGCACCAAACATTCCACTGCAATCCTGAAGCATATGATCTGGTGCCAGCCAATGCCCGACAAAGCATTGAGCTCATCGGGGAGGAAGCAACTAAGCGCTGTCACCTTCCTAGAATTTGCTCCGAGTTGTGATTGTTGTGTGTTCCCGTCTTCTGTTTCCTTCAGTCGCGGAAGCCATGCGGTTGCCTGGGCGAGATTGAAAGGTTCTTGATCCCACTACTGGCAGGCTAGCAAATAGGATAGCCCGTCCCCTGCAGGCAGGCCGAACACAGCAATACCCACATAGCTGGGCTCAGATCTTCCGCTAAAAGTTTATCTTTTAGCGGGTTAAATAGAAATCTCCACTAAACGCCAAAAAGCTAAAAAGCTAAGGGGATGGCTGGAAAACACCAAGAAAAGCAGCCATGGTGATAGGCGCATCTGTGGCGCATAGCGTGGGCCAAGCAGCGTTGGTGGCCTTCAAGGCCTCGTCGCTGTTCAAGAGGACCATGTCCCCCAAGGACCTCAGGCGATGGCGCGGGTCCAGGCGATATGAGTCAAATGAAACCACCATATGGACCGCGGAATTGAGTCATGTCTTCCAGTCACGGCAACCCATGTTGGTACCTATTTTTGACCCACATCCAGATGGCGCGGGTTTAAATGCGTGTTGATAGGGGGCGATGACACCTGAACGGGCTGCAATTGCACCAGCATCCACCCCGGGAGTAGCAGGTCTCACGGAAGCTTTGAGGCGATCACAGAATGACGAGTCCCAGGTCGAACATGTTCCACATCCTGTGTTGCACAACCAACTGCTCGAACAATGTTCACCTGCCTTCAGTTGATATTCTGAAAGCAACCTTCTACAACAAGGCTTAAGCTCCCGTCCTGCTTTCCTCGGTGAAGAAGCGCAAGCGAAAAGCGCCCAAACGCATGAGGATCTCCTAAGTCAAGTGACAGGCAGGCGCAGTAACGAAACTCAGGCCACTGAGGAAGCGACAAAGACGAAGTATATGTTGCCTTGGCATTCAGTAACTTCCCCTCCCATGCCTTTGGTAATGCTGGATATTACAGGCAAAGGACACACCAGGAGAAAGTAGCTGAGTGTGTCTGGAGGCCTTGGCTGGCAAAGATTGACACACATGGCACACTCCTTGGACTTTTGGTAACGTAGGATGAACACAATACCCAGAGGATCCCTGGTCATTCCCACATAACGTCAGCAAAGGTGTGCACCACTGCAGGCATGCGTCCTGAGGTGGCTGGTCATTGCCTCAGCCTCCCATCCCATGAGGAAAGAGTTCACAATGATCATCACCTAAGATCAAAGCAGCTGACGATACTTTCCAGTCAAAGGGCTGTTTCCTCGTCATGCTTTTGTTCAAGCTTGAAACCGATTCAAGGCAACACCAGCGGCTCACGGTTTGCCCCTCAAGAAAGCCTTGACCTGGAATACGGCACGCAATTCTTCCTGGGAACGCTGCTGCCCCAGCCAACATCGCAATCCAACCACTGAAATAGGTCCTAAAATGGGTGGTGATATCACCTACCAACCGAAATGGGATCCAAAACGGTTTTGACCACCACAGCCATATTGGAGCAACTCAAACTGGCAGCCCTTGCATCGCCCATCTCGTCTCTGTCTCAATGTTGCCAGGGAGCAGCCGCCACACTGTCGAAGCTGGGGTGCCTAGCAGTCAGGCGTGAGGCGCCAAGCGGTGAGGGCTTAGTGCGCGTAAGCCGTTGGCTGCACCATGCACCGCAGATTCACCCCATCGCTTGCATCCACTTTGAACTGCGAGATCCCAGACACACGGGTCCTGAGCGTTGAAAAAAAAACGGGCAGCAAGCATCTCTTGCAAGGAAGCCTGTGCTTGTTGTTCTTCTTGGCCAAGATCTTGTCCTGATTCTCTTCCAGAACCTCGGCCCAATGCAGAAGACGAGACCTCTGTTCTCAGTGTCCGGCCTGCCGCATTCTTGCCACTTTGCTGCCCTGGCGTGACATCGCCAGTGAGCCACAGCCCGCGAGCGAGCAAAACAGTGCTTGGAGATGGTCGGCCAACCCCCTCATTTTTGCCTTAGTTATGAAGAGATTTGCAGTCATCTGAGTCATCTGCCTTCACCCCTCGAAACCGGGTTTTTATGTGACCGATATCTCTGGACTCTCTCACTGCTCTGTCCTCAGCTGTGTCCACATGCCGCTGCTTTGGCCTGGGCCGTCCCAATCCGTGCAGCGCACCAACGCACCCATCTCCTACAAAACTAAAACTCACACAGCATGAAGCAATTTCAGCAAACAATTTCACAGATCCCACCTGGCGCCTGGACCTCCAAAAAAAACCGATGGTTCCTTTGGCCACTCGGGGCAGTCTGGGAGTCCAGTTCGGAACACCGAAAATCTCTACGTGAAGGCCCCCAAGGGCTTCGAATCTGATCCAACTCCGGAGTTTTTGTTCGCGACGCGAGCGGCCGCCCGTTCTAGCCATAGGCACATATGAAAACATGGGAACTTCGCAACCCATGGGTTTTCATGTGCACCATCTGGAAACCTCTAAGGTCAGAGGCCTGGACACATCCATCACAAGTTCACATGGCTCAGCGTTTTTGCGCGTTGCTCAGCCGAGACCCGTCATGCTTGACACAAGCTAGATCCAAAACCGGCATTGAACATCTGAGTGGGCTGCTCATACACCACCACATCTTCTGGAGGCTCCTCCTGTGGAAAAAATCTGAGCGCACCCGGACTCCAATCCACCCTACTGCTTGACCTCTCCTCATCCCGAAGGCTTGCATCAGGTGTCCCCTTGGGGTCGTTCTTTGAATCGCCCCAAGCTGGAAGAACAGCTGGCTCAGGCTGCGAGCGTGGCCCTGCACCGGAAGCATTCAAGGACTTGGTCTCACGATTTGAGCCACAGTGAACGCTCATTGTGCCCCAGCCATGACATGGGATGTCGAATGAAGCCTCCCACCCCGCCAGTTTCGTCATTTTGTTGAGCGTACCCCATGCCACCCCCTTGCTGGGGAAGACTTGCTGAGATCCTTGCAGTTCTTTTTTCTTGCCACTGGGAAAACCCTCTTTGCGCCCTAACTATTCTGACAGCCAAGAGGCCCCAAGCATCGCAACTCATCGCTTCCTTCGGCTTTGGTCTCCTAAGGTCTCCCACCCGAAGGGAACCCAGGCTTCGATCGGAGTAAGCCACAGGCGGCTCGCTATCTCCCTCGAGTGTGGCCAGCTCTTCTGCCACATCGCTGCATCGCGTCTCCTGTCCAGAAACAGGTTCTTGCTTCTCTTGCTTTTTCAGCTTTCGGGCCCCAGTCTCCTGAAAAAACTGGTTCTTACTCCAAAGCTTTCCATGGGGCCCGTTCCGCCAGCCCCCCTCCTCGCGCTGAGGGGCAGGGGGAACCTTTGCGCAGAACTGGTTCTTCAAAGCCTGAGGCGGACCAGCATAGTCTGCAACCAGGCATCCAGGAAAAGACGTGTGCACCCTAGACAGGCAACCCCCCCCCCAAAAAAAAAAGAAACCGGAAAAAAAAAGAGACAATAAATAACTCTATGAACTGGAGGCACCAAAGACGTATATGCATCACATATGTGTTTGTTTTTAAAAACGGAAAGGAATCCTGCCTGCAGGCATATGTGCATGCATACATATTCATACGTGCATATATATATATATATTTGTATATATATATATATATATTTGTATATATATATATATACACGCATGCCTATCGTTCGGCAGAGGGAGAGGTTGTTTGATGCTAATCTGGACATGGTTGTCTCCTCAAGGAAAACTACAACATGACATGTCCAATATGCATATATATATATATATGTCTATTTCATATATATATATATGGTCCCGTGTTCCGTGTTGCTACCCCCCCCCCCCATATGGTATGGTCCCCCAGGACCCCCCCCCCCGGCCCGAGACCCTGAGCCCCCGGATCCTGGCACCTACGGTCCCACCCCCACGCACCCCCACACCCCGGCACCCCCACCCCCAGGACAAGCCAACCCGCAACCAACCATAAACCAACCCTAAACTAACCCTAAACCAACACCAAATACACCCTAAACCAAACCCTAAACCGTAGACCTCTAAACCTAAACCAACCCTAAATCAATATAAACCATCCCTAAACCCTAAACCCTAAACCAACCCTAAATCAACATAAATCAACCTAAATCAACCCTGAACCAACCCTAAACTAACCCTAAATACACCCTAAATATACCCTAAACCAATTCTAAGCCAACCCTAAACCACCACAACCCAACCACAGGACCACAACCAAAGGGGGGGGGGGGTACTTGTCTGACCCATGACCATTGGGGGGGGAGGGGGGGGGGGCTGGCAACGCTGTACCATATATGCGGGTGCATGTCGTGTGTATATATGTATGTGTGTATATTATATGCATATACGCATATGTGTATGAAGTATCACCTGCATATGGGCACTTCTCCTTAGCTTGTATACCATTGATTTGCCATGGGCTTCTCAGTGACTCCTTCTGCCCCATCCTGACACAATGGCAGCTGAGCAACAATATAAGATCTTGAAATATCAGCTGTGTTTAGCTGGATACTGCTAGAATACTCCAGGTGCAATGTGCTGCGCGAGTTTGCGGCATAGCATGCCATGGACACAAGCATGCAATACCTCAATCACAAGTTGCTTATGACGGGGAATCCTTGAAGTATAATCAAATACTGTAATGTACCCACAATCATTTCCTCAGGAACGCGTACACATGCACTTTGTGCACCTTGAGGCCAGCAAACCAATTGCGTCAAGTAGCAACAGCACCACACATAACACTAAAAGCCTGACGCATGCTGAGAGCCCGAAAGGTATACACGGAGAATACATGTCATGCATGCATGCAGACATGTGAACAATATGTGCATACTGTATACATGTGGCTGTGGGTCAAAACCAATGGTATCCCATTTGGGGGTAGGTGCACCACTCATTTTAGAACCTATTTTAGTGGTTGGATTGGTTGATGTTCACTGGGGGCTAACCAATTTGGCTTTTGACCCATGGCCATGTGTCCGCGCGGGGTTCTGCATGGGTGCTAAGGGAAGCCAACCGAGGCTGGCGCCTGGAGCTCCTTCTTGTGAGCTTCCACCAGCTGGGCCAAAGCCTCCGGAGGCTTCCCGGAGCGAAGGGGGGGAGGCTCCGCCCCGAAAACATGGGGCTCCCTGAACAAACCAATTCAGGGGTTCCATGTGCTTGGATCTTGCTCGCCTTTGGGTGGGCAGTTGGAGCTTCAATGGGATAAAGTCACCATATTCGCATTTCTAAACCTTGGCAAAGGGAAGGATGTCCACCTTGATAAGGATTCAGAAACTCATGGTCTTGACAGGAGCCCGCGGCTCACGTGTCCCACAATCCAGCTCGACTTACTGTGGAAGTGATACCCTTTGTCAGGTGCGCCCTTGAAACCGGACCCGTTCCAACCGCATCCCTTCAGCAGATCAAAGTGACAAAACGCATGCACCCTCCGCATCCAGCCGGGCAGCGAATTCAAAGGACGGGTGCTGCATCACGTCAAGCGAGATTTCCGCTCGGAGCTGACTGCTCGTGTCAATGGGCTGTGCTGATTGAAATAGGTGTAGTGCTCCCGCTTGGCTCTGGGGTCTTTCCCGGGAACTTGAGCCAGCCTTCCAAGCAGAGGTCAAGCACGCCCATCAAGTGCCACTGACTGGTTGACTCGCTCCCAAGTTTGCCCTTCTACGTCCAGCTTCCGACAGCAAACCGCATTTTTCAGGAAGACAAAACACACACACACACACCCACACCCGCACCCGCACCCGCACCCGCACCCGCACCCGCACGCACACAAAAATTTGGTTGGAATAGATAGGAGTTTGCTGATTCCTTTAGATGGTCCAACTGGCCCCCCACATGTCGGCAAGGCATGGAAATTCCTGGGGGCAAAGTTCTGCAGCACGCCCGGCCGCACGCGGCTGGTCTGCACCTCCGGAACAAATGCCTCCCCAAAAATCCAGCTGTGCTCAAATCCGCCAAAAAAACATATTGCACATATCCGACCTCCGGGACCAATTCCTCCGGAATCGAAAATTAACCTGTTCCCGTTTCCCAAATGCCCCTGCCTCGGTCCATTGAGCTGGGTTCAAGCGTGGGTCCAGCGTCCACACCTATCGACATCGACCCATGGCCCCTCCAGCGAGGGCGAAAAACGCACGTCGCGTGGGCTCGGTCCGAGGAAACTGCGTCGCGGAAGTTCCCCGTGGCGTTGCAGCCCCCATGCACCACCATCAGCCCATTCTCCGTCATGACCTGGGTGTTCCGGCTCAGGCCGACACCGTGAACCATGGGCCAAAGAGAGCCCAGAAACCCGAAAGAAACCCCAAAGAAACCCAAAGAAACCTAAAGAAACCTAAAGAAACCCCAAACAAACCTAAAGAAACCCCAAACAAACCTAAAGAAACTCCAAACACACACCTCAAAGGAACCTCAAAAGGATCCCAAACCTTGCACCTCTCCCTCCCTCGGGTGAAAGCCCCCGGCGGCGGCGTGCTGCGCCCTGGCCGGCGGCCTGCCGCAGGTGCGCAGCTCCTGAAGCCACAGCCCTTCACGGGGATTCCCGAAAGGAAACCACAAGGGGGTTTATCGGGGCCAGCAAGACAAAGGGGCCCAAAGATTTCATTTGTTTATTTGTTTATGTATTCAGTTATTTATTTATATATATATATATTATTACTATTATTATTATTATTATTATTATTACTATTGTTATTGTTATTGTTATTATTATTATTATTATTATTTAATATTATTATTATTATTTTTATTATTATCAATATTATTATTATTACTTATTATTATTATTACTTATTATGATTATTATTAATATTATTATTATTATTATTATTTATTATTTATTTTATTATTATTATTATTATTTATTTTTATTATTATTATTAACCATTGTTATGTTAATTATTATTATTATTATTAATTATTATCAATATTATAATGAATATTATTATTATGATTATATTATTATTAATATTACTACATTATCATCATCATCATCATCATCATCATCATCATCATCATTATTATTTATTATTATTAATATTAATATATATTGTGATTCGGGCACGAGCCTGTGCCCAGGCAATGGGTAAGTTGGGGTAAACAAGCCACAAAAGAAAGGTTCCCCAAAAGCAAACCAATCCCCGGTCCCAAAGATCAGGGTTTCCCACACACCAGAGAACAACAACCAAAAGGAAATCAAACCAAACAAGAAAAGGGTTAACCCGCAACCTTGGTCGACAACAGGCCGCACGACTGGTCCCTACCAACCTGGCGGCGGCCCGAGGTCTCTTTCTCCCCCGAGATGCCGTCGGTCGACGCAGGGGTTCGGCGACGCCCATTCGAGGCGCGACGGAACCCAAAACTTGAGCCAAAACACCACAGGTCGGTCACTAACGCGACGTTCCTGATGATGATATGAACCATGGCTAATCACACCCCCCTCACGAGGAGCCCGTCATATGACGGGTGGAGCGTGCCATTTACTGATAGGATTTAACTGCTCGCATGCGTCCGCAAACAGCTGGACACTACCGCCGTCAGCGGTGGAGCAAACCCACAAAGGCAGTTGCGCGACATCCCGGGCATTAAATTCCCGCCACCACCCCGAATTAATCGGGGTAACGCTGTCCAACATACCTTGTGGAAAGGTCCACATGACGACACTAGGTCACAACTGTTTGCATCAACAATGCAAGAAGTTTAATTCTTATCAGAAGCCATGAAAAAGAAAGATAACGTATGTCCAATAGTACCCTCGCCTAACGGCAAGAGATACCCCTGACCATGCGTACCTGAAAAATGCTTGAATTCCGCAAACCCGGGAGTAACCCCCCATCAGTTTGCTTTCCCTCTCACTCACACTGCTTCCGGATGAGCACGTCCAGCAGCTCAGCAGCGGTACGGGAGAGACATGACCTCCGCGCCTCAGCGGTCCGGGAGGAACATCACCACCTCCACACCGCGCCGACCATTGGAGAATGGACGCAAGCCTATCGGCCGCAATCCCCGTGACTCAGCCTACCGGCTATCGTCACGTCTCCTCCGGTCACGCCCGCCCCGCGCACGGTCCCTATCACGATCCCTTTCGGATCTCCTGCGATCATCTCGCCTTCGATCTCGCTCCCGATCGAGTGAATCATCATCACGACGATCACGAGCATCGTCCCTCCTCCGGTCGCGATCATCCTCGCGCCGCGGACGGTATCTGCGCCTCCTCGACTCTCTGGAATCCCTGGTGTCCACGGTCCTAACGGACCTCCTAGAAGGAGTACGGGAAACATCCGATTCCCTACGCCTCCTCCCAGATCGAGAGTTCGTCACGATCTGGTTGAGAGCCTCCAGTGCCGACGCGTCCTCACCATTTCTGATGAAATCCCTGACCTGCTTGTTCAGCACTCTGTTGGTGGAGATCGACAAGAAAGCGTCCACCACCGAACTCTCAGGCAGCACCAGGAAGTGACCCCTCCACCGGGCTCGCCGCAGCCCGCTCAGCAGACTGCAGCCGGATTTCCCCGCCTTCAGGCTTCTTTGCCATCGCCTTGGAGGCCGTCAAAGGCGCTACCGCATCCTTTGCCGAAGATCTGCCAAGCGCGGAGTGAAGATCATCCCCACTAGCTTCTCTCGCTGCCGCACCTGGTCTGCTGTCGACTTCGCCAGGCCTCGTGGACGCCTCCCGCATTGTCGACTCCTTCACAGCCTCGTCGGGATCCCAACGGGATTTCCTTTCCCTCCTCTGCCCTTCGGCCGACCCGCGGCTACCGCCAGGAGTGCCACCTCCGCCTGTCTTCTCCTTCTTGACTTCAACCTTCGGTTCGGCCTGCTTCGTCTCCTTAGCCACAGCTTTTGGAGCCGGAGCACTCTTCGCCTCAGATGCTGAAGCAGCCTTCCCCCTCGGCTCGGCCTTAGGAACCGGGGTCATTTTTGCCTTTGCACTCGGCCTGGCCCCTTCAACCACCATCTCGGCCCAAGACTTCTTCGGTTGAGCTGCTGCTGTATCAACCTCCATCGGAGCAGGTCCAGCATCAGTCTTCGCCTTTGGGACAGATGGGCTACCGCCCTGGCACTTCACCTGACTTTGGTGGTGGGCCGGAAGGACTACCGCCCTCACCGCCCTTTTCTCCCTTCTTCCCTTTTCCTTTTCCGCCCTTGGTGACCGGCTCCTGCTTGGGACCAGGACCCGGTGCAGCATGATGCACCGATTGAAGTCCCTCGATGTCCACAATCAATGGTTCGGGTTGACGACCATCAAGGACCGTCCTCACCCTTTCGTCACTAACGTAGACGAACGGGTCACGGAAGGGTGCGGGAGGCTCCGACTGTCCGGCGCTGATCGCCTTCTGCACCTTGGCTATCGCCTCCTTCAACCTCTTCTTCTCATCGTACCCTGTCTCCGATACCATATACTGCCTGAGCTGCGAAATCAACGCATGACTTTCCAGGATGTCCACGTCCTTTCGATGGGTCGGATACAATGGGGTCAGATGACCAGCCGCGGAGCCAATCACGTATGCCATCGGAATATAGAAGGACAAGTACGTGTCATGGCGAGCGAACTTCCTAACGGAAGTCGTCATACGCCTACCCCATTGAGCAGCATGTCTTGGGTTGGCCCGGAAGTACTCCGTGACCGACTCAAATCTATCGACTTGGTTGGTCTTAATCAGGTGCTTCGCCACCCACTTCTCCACAAACGCATCCGAGGCCGAAATCCCCGACACATAGGAGAATTGGAAGAGCACCTTCGCCAGCTCATCCCACGCCGCATCGACACCTCCCTTGTCTTCACCAAGATAAGGGGGAAGTCTGATGCCGCTCTGCACCGTCATCCTCAGATCGGATGCCATCGAATAGGAAATCAAATTCCTCTTGATGACTCCGACCACTTCGGAGGGAATCCTCCTGGGCTTGAACTGCCCCATGGTCCTCACCCACTCCGGCACGATGCGGCACCTTTCGAAGTCCTTTTCCTCCGCGTTGGGGATAAAGTTCGGGTAAAAGACCGGGAGCGCGCACCCGGGACACAAGTGCATCCCATTTGGCATCAACTCTGCGCACCTCAAGCAGAACGTGGCAGTCACATTCAGCCTGATCTCTTCCCGTGATCGCCTGTGCTCTCCCCTAACGGGGGTGAAGTCACCATAGTCCCATGCCCGATGGTACACTATCGTGTAATCATCGTACATATATGCCGCCTTCCAAGCCCCCATGTGGATCTCGTTCCTAACGGCAAGAGTCTTCCTTCTCGTCAAAAACACGGGTCCAACCAAGGACCAGCGCACCCGAAGATCCACCATTACCACCACGTACCTGCCGGAGTAGTTCCGCAGCCTGTCCCTGACATACCACGAAGGCGATACCTCGGCATCCGGTGCCATGGCTCCCACAAGTGGGATCAGGCCCTCATCCTGCCTGCCATCCCCAATGGTCTCGTACACATCGGGCCTCGTGATCAATATCTCGATCATGGCCTTTCCATTTCGCCTCACCCTTTGGAGCTGAACCGCCTTCCGAAAGTCCGAGAACTTCATGATGACGTATCCCACCATGGGGAGTTCATTCCAATGCATCTCGTACATCAGAGATCCGCCAGGTGCATCTTCCTGAGTATACCTGTGCCTAACGGCACTGTAACTCAAGTCACGTCCGATCCGCGTGTGCCTAACGGCAACCAACCTGGTGCTCTCTTTGAGGAGAACGCCATCCCCGTCGTACATGACCATGAGCATCGCCTCCACTTGCCCTATCGGGAAAGCTTTGAGCGTCGGAATGAAGAACTTCCAAGACATCTCAGCGTTCTCCATACCCGAGATCTCCTTCAGGAACCAGATGGCCTGGTCACTTTTCACCCAGTTTCCAGCCTCGCGTCCGGTCTCCTTCAGCACACGTTCCTCGAATAACTCCGAGACTCTCTTTGAATTGATGACCAAACCGTCGAAATCGCACGAGAGCAGTCTCATCAACTCCTTCGCCGCCTCCCGTCCTGCAACAGTGCCCACGGTCTCCTCGTAGTTCGGGAGGTATTCGCCCAACCTCGTCTTCGAGGGAACCACAATCTGGCAAGTGACGGCCTCATCAGGGATAACTCCCGTTTCCCTTAACTCTGGATTGATCTCTCGCCTATCGGCAAGATAATCCTCCTTCCCATCCAGTATCACAAGATTGTAGGTCATCTTGCTCGCCGCCCCACTAGGCCTGAACTTCCTGCTATCATCCAACTGGTCAGGAGCAAAGGGTCCACTAGGGGCGGCTGCACTCACCAGAGGCGCTCCTCGCCCAGAGCAGAGGTGCTTCTTGTGAAAGTTCACCATCTGATTCAGCTGCGATAGTGCGTAGGCACGATCCTCCAATGACGCACTCTTCATCCCAGCCTCAGTCAGAGGAGCCTCAGGCTTGTCATAACTCGCCTTTCCGCCCCATCTCGCCGCGACCAGCTCAGCAGACTTCGCAGGGTCGATCATATTTCCCGACCACTCAGGCATGTTGCTCAACCTCCTAGTCAACGCGTCTACCGACGCAGCCAAGTCTTCGTCCGTCACGGTGTAAGGGTCGACCTTCTCCCTGTCCTCTTGACCCACATCCGGAAGCCTATAATCCCCGCGGATGGCCTCCAGCGCGGCCCTCTCGGCTTCCTCAGCCTCCTTCTGCGTGGCCACTGCCCTCGGAATCAAGAGCGCTACCTCGGCCGGCAACGACTTCTCCATGTCTATCGGAGTGTTCTTGGGAAGGATCCTTCGATCATCTCCCTCCCCGCTGTACTCGTAGTCAGGAGCAGTCTTCCGGTACTCCTCGAAGGTAGCCCCTTTGAAGTTGGTGATCTCACTCGGGTCTGTCTTCCCAGCCTCAGTACCCCGAGGCGTGGGCTCCTTCGTCCCGGTGGAATCCTTCTTGGAGCCTTCCTGATCCACGTCCATGTCGTCCTTCTTCTTCTCCGTCACGGACAGTTTCCCAATGTCAGGAAGGGTCACATCATCATCCTTCCCTGATCCGGCGCCCCTATCGGGGCCCGGCTCGGTCCTCGGGGCAACCCCCCCGAAGAGCTCGCCCCAGGATCCACGTCGCCCTCGTCGTCCACATGTGGTCGCTTTCCCCACACGATCTTCGTCTTCGGCTTCAGCGGGACGGCGACACCTCCAGCCATATGGTGTCCAGGCCAAGTGGCTCCTTCAGGCTCATCCTCGAACCATGATTTCCCGAACGGGAGCCCATCCCTTCCGATGATCTCCTTCCTATCGGAAGTAGACCCCGAATGGGACAACGCAGATACATGAGACAGCATGATCTCAGCCGCCGATTGCGCCAGCGTATCGGACATCTGCTCCCTTGTCGGGATAGTCCGCAGCTCCGGAGCGAGGTGACCGGCAATCATGCTGAAAGGCGCAGTCCCCAACCGCTTGCCCAACACCGCCTCGTTCAGCGCGTTGAAGTACTTCTGCAGCTTCTCCAGCATCGCCGTCGCCGCCATCAGCTGGGGATGAAACATGGGCATCCGCCACGCGCGCCCAAGGGCGGAATCCACGTGCGATGCGATCGCAGTGATCGTCCCTACCAGCAAGTGCGATGATGCAATCTCCGGTACCCAAGTCGGGTCGTCCAAAGGAATGCATTGTCCCGTCTGCGCGTTCAGCAAGGTAGCCCTCACCCCCGGCGCTCGAAGACAATCATACGCCCTGCGGTTCGGGTCACTAACGACACCACGAACCATGTAATCATCCCGATCGGGCATATCTGCCCAGTCCCCCGGAGGTGCCCGCCCATGATGGTACTTCGCCTGAATGTCCTGCCTCATCCCTAACGGGATATGGGCAGCCTCGGACGCCACCTTCTTCATGTTCCATTGCTGATCACCCCACGGCGTAGACTTCCGATCTCGAGGATTGATGTACTCCTGATCGATCCTCCCAGCAGCTCGGGAAGCATCCAACGCCCCGTACATGTAATCGTTATGTACGGCCCTCTCCAATACCGCATTCCACTCGCTATCGCGATTCGGGAACACAATGTGGCTAGTCTCGTTCGCCTTCCTCCACTCCTCCGCGGTAACCCGCTCTTGAGTGATTGCCTTGTTCCTGATCACGGCATAGATGAAGGGCTCACCAGCCTCCCTAGCCAGGATGTGCTGAACGATGAACCTCCTATTCGACCTGCTCTCCGCCGGTCTTGCCGATGTCCGCGAGCCCCTCGTGGATTGATAGGAACTATGCTCACGGTGGTGCCGAACTTCCGCTGACTTCAGCTCGGGCGCCTCTCCCGGGTGCTCCGGGTACGGCGTGTTCGCATAATTGTGTATGCCCCCTCGAGACTCCTGGGTTGAAGCCGCCTTCGGGGTCGCTGCAGTATCCCGCAGGTCCCCGTCGTCGTCCGTGTACTTCGGAGCATAGGAGACTGGCACACCCGGGCCACATGCACCCGACGCCTCCTCCTTCTTCTGAGCACCAATAGGTTCTCGAGCCCTGCGTTCCTCCCTAACGGGCAACGCCGCTCGCTTTGCCGCAGGCGATTCCACCGACGGCTCTGTCGTAGTCGTAGTGGCCTGAGGCACCTCAGCTTCCCTACCGGGAGTCTCCTCCTCACCTACCTCGGGAACCTCGGCTTCCTTCTCCGGCTCCATCTCAACGTCTCCGGTGGACTCCAACACCTCGGCCTCGGTCGGATCCCCACCATCGTTGAAGGTATCCGTAGGGAGATCGACCCCTTCCCTATCGGGTAGGAGATCATCGACCTCGGCGGAGCCACCCGTGTTCTCCTCCGCAATCGTCGCTCTAGGCGTTCGAAGATTCGATGACCATCGATTCCCAACTTCGGTCGCCGTGACCTGAGGTGAAGAAACCCTCGGACTCCGAGGTGGGTTCGGCGGAGATTTCGGTCTCACCGATGCCAGCATCTCCTTCGTGACTAACGCCTTAGGAGGTGCTTTCGGGGCAGCGGTCTGACCTCCCGCATGCTGACCTGCGTCAGATGATTGCCCACCAGGGGTAACGCCTACCGGCGGTCCTCCCAGAGCGGCACCTGTCATGTCGACATCCTCAGACTCAGACATCGATCCGCCATCACCCATCTTCGAAGAAGTACCCTCCTTCAGAAGCTTGAGGATGTTGTCCCTGATGTGCAACGTGACAGAACCAGACCATGTAGTCCTAGTCAGGGAGAAAAAGTCCGGGACAGCCGCGAGGTAGGGCGGCACCACAGCCCATGCTCTTTGGACCGGCCGATTCCTGCCGTAGCTGTCAACTTCACTCCCCCATGACACAGCGTCTGCTGAAACCACTGGGATCAGGTTCGCACGGAGATCGCCCATCCTATACTGGATCTCCTTAGTCATGTGAACCCCTTGGTCGCCCTCTCGATCTAACGATCGCCCCGGGCCGCAAACCATCACCTTGACCTTGTTGTTGAGCGCGATCAGCGACTCCACATCCTTACTCCACACGGTCGCCGCATCACTTCTGGCCCTCCATGCATTCCTCTCCCACCTATACAGGTAGGAGCCACGGAAACCAAAGACATACAGGTCATGCTTGGCGGCATCTGCATTGCCGTACTTCTGGATGCAGTCGTCAGCCCGCTTGTCCATCAGCTCGTACGCCTTGTCAACCATCATCCGAAGGGATGTCTCCTCGTTATCACGAGTGCTGGTCACGTAATGCACCTCATAGTTCTTGAACGGCCGGTGATCTGGGGAACCCCTCAACCGATCGTTCTTTGCCCTGCACTTGAGGATGTCCTCCGCCAACGTGGCTGGGTCCATCCCTTTCTTGTTCTTCGTGGATGCAGTGTTGAACGTCTGATCCAGCAGGTAGAACACAGTCGCATCCGGAGCCGCGGACTCCTCTTTGAACACTGGAGGACCGTACCCGGCCGCCAAGGCCGCAGCGATCCTCACCGCAGCACCTGTCCCACTAGCCGCTAAACATCGAAGCAAGATTACCATCTTGTCTTGGTAGCGACTCATCTCGTGCAGAACGATGGATGGGTAGATGGACAGCATCACATCCGCTAACACGGCGACTGCCCATGCGTCCCACAGCCTTTCCATTTGTACGGAATCAACCGCCACACGGGAGTATCCTCCCCTCGGCAGCTCCAGAGTTGGCGGGATGACCTTCCCACTCCTGATCAGGCGCATCACCTTCCTAGCTTGCTCAAAACACTCAAGCTCCTTCGGGAAGAGAGCACCCCGACCAACGGCCTTTGCCTCGTCCTTGATCTCGGTAAGGTATCCCTTCGTTAGGGTGAGCTCAAACGTTTCACCCCGGATGGCCTCAAACATGTTCGACTTCGGCACGATCCTGGCGAATAGTGCCCCACCTTCCGCCTCGGCAGCCTGAGGGGTCCCTGGAGCAGCACGCATGTTCTCCTCTTCAACGGATAGACCTATCGGTCCCATGTAGTTCTCTGGGAAGAACTTGTGCATAGCCCACACGACCGATGGAGCATGCGGATTCCATTCAACGAACGGGTTGTAGTACTGCAGGGTGCTATCGCCCCCTGAGTTGCACAGCTCTACATATTGTGAGTCCGCCGCAGGCTTCTCAAGCTTGATGCAGATCCCACAGATCCCCAGCCTCGCGTTCGGGAACACACGCTGGGCTCCTCGCTTGACACCCTTCAGGTGGGGATTGTCGCTGAACAAGTTCTCAGACTCGTCCGGTTGCGTGATGCAAATCGCGACCCTCGCCCACGTGTTCTGACCGTAGTGCGACAGAGTGCTGTATCCCAGGGCCTCAACCGCCTTCAAAGATGTCCACACACCTACCGCTTCATCGCTCGCGGTGGACGCAGTAACCTGCATACCACCCAGAATGCTCCACAATGAAGATTGCGAAGTTCCATGGATAAGGACCTTTTCAGTGTCCGTCTGGCCCCTGAAATTGATGGCCAAATCGAAGAATGCCCATCCATCGTCGGGACCAATCTCCACATCAGTGGCACTCGCCGGGTTCTTGGGCGAGATCCTCAACACCTGTCTACGGTCCCAGTCAAAGGCATCATGCAGGGACGTGACCACACCTGACATCTGTCCCATCGCGTGCAGGTACCCCCGCATCCCTGGCTTATCAGCCGACGCGAACTTCTTGACCGACGGGACCGACGAAAGCCTTCGTCCCGAGGAACATCTAACGATCTCCTCCCTGTTTCTCCCTTCCGTCAGCATCATCGCGTCCACGACCAACTCCGGAGGCGTGAACAGTGCGTTCGGCCTCTCGCTCATCCAGGCACGGATTGCGTTGAAATGGTGCTCCGCATCACCGAAATCATCTCCACTATACAGAGGGTGATCTCCGAATGCCGCCTCTGCCTGATCAGCGACCGCCTTTACCAAGGCAGTCTGCGGGTGAACCGTCTTCCACTCCGGCCAGGCTTTCGGGTCTCCAACCCACATTCCTCCGCATGGTTCAGCTGCCGGCTCCGTACTGCTATCCATAGGTAGCGCACTCTTGCCACTTTCAATGCTTTCCTCAAACACGAACGCGATATGGTAGGGAAGCAAGAAAGCAGGGTCCGTCGGAACCGCAGCGCAGAGGATAGCCGCCAAGTGCACGGCGTTCATCTCCGTAACCTCCACTCCCCGGCGCTTCATTTCCGCCACTATCGCAGCAGTCCTGACCGCCCGGTACCGGATCAGCTTTTCGTGGTCCGTCACCGGCATGTGGGACTTGTCAAGCTTGTCCTTGCTGATGTGGGATACTCTGCCAACCAGTTCGTCGAACCTCGCGGCACTGTCATCCTCAATCAGCTGATCAGCCTTCTCCATATCTGGATCAATCGTGGTGAACTTCGGATCCTGTCCCCTAAACCCCTTAATCGTCCACTCGCGGTACCCCGCAAGCAAACAACTGGCCACAGCCTTAGGCTTCTCCATACCCAGGCCCATCTCCAGGTCCCAGGACGGCCGCGGAGGCGTCGCCATGCAGCGCCCCAGGCCCATTCCGCCAGCTGCCGCCATGCGTCAGCAGGTTCGGGCCACCGGCCACGGAACCACGGAGGAACCGGGAACCCAGCCTACCGGCCAGAATCCCCCCCCCTGTTCCTCAGAAGGCTCAGCCTATCGGCCAGAGACCCTCTCCCTAGAACAAGAACCTAGAAAATGAATAATTGTCTGAATCCGTCCTTCACGAAGCAGAAGAAAAACCTCAGTGACAGGCATACCTGCCTCATGCTTCTGTTCTGGTCAGTAAGCGCATTGTGTCGCCTGTGAATATGGTGCGGTTGCCCGCGGGATGAGCCAACTTGATCAAGCAAAAGCTACGCGGCAACGAAATTGTTCAACCACTTCCCAACAGCAAGCAATCGGTCGTGCCGAGAGAGAGTATCCCCTCCTCGCATCTTGCAAGTACTCCAAAACGAATTGAAAGACTTAGAAGAAAAACACCTAAACACGACCCCATGCCTCTTGAGACCACATTGGCAAGCGCAAACAGACCTGCAATCAAACCCATGCGTGGTGGCGATTCCTTCAGCCTCACCTTCCTTCAAGATATTGCATTTAGGTCGATAGAGAATGATCGGAACGCATCCACTGGTCCGAGCATCACAAGCCAAGTTGAACCTTTGCCTAACGGCAGCCTCGGTCCTATCCCTAAGCTTTCTGGTCTGTCCCCACTTCCCAGTCCTGGAATCAACCCTATCGGGTGCAAGATCATTAAGAACAAGCACAACATAACAAAGGCTATCGCCTTCAATCCTACCAGCCCGTATGATGTGATTCCTGTAACCAGGAGCAACTTGAAGCGTGACAACCCTGCAAAGATCACTATTCGCAAAAACCCCGGCTATCGCCTGGTCCGCAATAATAGTTTTCTCGCATCTTTTCCCTCCTTTTTCCTCGTCAATCACGATTCCCTCGTACTCAGAGAGTAACCTCTCAATGAGCCGATTGAAACCGGATTTTGCACCTGATTCCATGCGTACCCCCCTAAGCGGGGGCAGTCCAGGAGCGGCAGGGGGCTTAAGACAGGGTTGGGTGGGTTGGGCCAAATATTCCTGCAGGTATCCCGGCAGAAACATACCAAGGGTGTGCAGATTTCTATTCCACACGACCTTGTCAATGCAGGCCTTAGTGAAAATGTCTGCGCCTTGGTAGTGAGACGGGCACGCAACGAACCGAAAAATTCCAGCATTAAAACGTTCGTTGAGCCACGAGATGTCAATGCGCTGCGTCCTTGACATATAGCGCATGTTGGGATTATTCCCAGTTATAACGATCCGGCACGCCGATTCGTTATCCTCCAGCACGTTGATAATAAACGGCTGGGTCTCCTTTCCCTTCCCAATAGCGTGCTGCCAGAGGGTAGCTAATGCCATTCCCTCCTTGGACACTCCATGGTCGAGAGCAACAATCTCCGCTTCAGGAGTCGACTTCGAAACGGAAGTCTGTTTCTTGCTTACTCCAGTGATGGGCATGTAGGTCCTAGGACCCACAAGACAAATAAGCACTCCCGACGTGCTCTTGGAATCAGTACGATCCCCAGCCAGATCCGCATCACAGTAAGCAACCAACTCAATGAACTCTGGGCTATCGCCCACCCAACCGTACAAATGAAGATCGAGCGTAGAGTTCACATATGAAATTAACCTGTGGAGCTTGCGGTCACATAGATGATTCCACTTCGTGACCCGGCTGGCTAACGCCTGCACGGGACGAATCAGGTCATATCTGCCCATCCGAGCTCCGTAGAGAACCTTCATCAGCACCGCCGCCGCGTCATCTCCGAGGCATCCTGGCTGCGCATTGACGGTCTCCATGTCCATCGCCTGGTTGAAGAGTTTGTCAAATTCAGGATTGACGGAATTCTCGTCAAACTCCGGCTTGCTCTCGTCCAGGAACGGAGTTTCAACCTTCTGCAGCTTCTTCGGGTACTTTCCCTGACACAGTTCAATGTACCTATCGACACACGCCTGCATGAAGCTGCTCTCGCTGTACTTGATGAACCTTATCGTGGTTTCCGGCTTGGGGATGTCCTTAGAGAGTAACCCCTCTGGACCAAACCTCAAGTCGGGTTGCTCCTTATCAGGAGGATTGCCGACCGTCCACGCCAGTCTCGGGTCAAAGTGACCCTTGACCACCTGTTGCGTGAATTCGTGCTCGCAGCCAAGATATCTCTTGAGCTGCCTTGGTTCCTCCATCTTGATGACCTTCGAGATCAGCGCCCATCCTTCTGCGATGTTCTTCGCCGGCCCACTCATCTTGAAGTCATCCACGTACACGACAAGGAAGAGGTCGAGCTCCTCATGCCTAAACACGCTGGCCCAATCCTTCACCTTGACGTATCCGACTTTCTTCAGCATTGCCTCGCAGTGCTGTTCCCAAAAGGTACCAGCGTCCGGATGTCCATATAGCGCGAGCACAAGAACAACGACTGGATCCTTGTATCTGGGATTTCCGCTGCCGTCGAACCACTCAGGTGGCCACTGGTCGCGAGGTATCCTCACCCAAGTCTTCTTTCCCTTCAAGCGGGCCTGAGTATATGCAGACTCCCCATCACTCACTTCCAGAAGATTCCCTGGGAGTAACTCGTGAGCATCACCCATTTTACCCGCCGCCATAGTAGCGGGGCAGGAGGTGTTCTCGGAGAACAGGGCCCAATGCCCGATCTCATCACGGACGAAACATCCCTCGAACACGACTCGCCCTTTATACTTGCGATTTGGATCGTCCTCCGGCAGCTCGTGATTCTTCTCGACACAAATGTCGAAAATTCTACCAACATGGATCTTCTCCCCATCCTTACGTGCCTTGGCCGCAACATCATGCCACTCTTGGACAGTTGACAAGTCCCAGCATCCTTGCGAAGTTAACTTGTCCCACTCCTTCTGAAGAGCGGCCTTAGCCTTGGCATTCCCAGCTTGTTCCTTCTTGTTCACTGGCCTAGCGACACAAGCGTACAAGGGAGGAAAGACACCCGAGCTCTTTGGCCGATGAGAGAGGGATATCTCCCCCCTGGGCATAGAGAACTCAAAGGTCTTTCCATCAGATCCAATCGTAGGGGCAGCAGCAGCTATACCAGTGCTTCCGAAACCCGCGGATCCCCTATCGGTTCCCCGCTTGGCTTTCCTAGGGACGATCGACGCGTCGATGAGCATAACACGCTCCAGTACGATCTGCGCAATGCGGTCCCCAGGGTTTACGACGAAGTCCTCATCCCCATGATTAAAGAGGATGACCTTGATCTCTCCGTCGTAGTCGGGATCAATGACCCCACCGCCTACAGCGATCCTGTTCTTCACGGCTAGTCCTGACCTGGGAGCTATCCTAGCATATACCCCAGCGGGCATCTCTATCGAGATTCCGGTGTTGACCAAGCCTGACCCCCCTGCGGGAATACATGCTCCCTCAGAGGCATAGGTATCCAAACCCGCACTCCCCGAAGTAGCCCGCGTCGGGATCTTGGCAGTCTCACTGTTAAGACTAACATACAAGGTATTCGGCTTCTTCCTCCATCGCTGTTCAACCGGGTCAATCTCGACCGGCATTGCATTCGCGACCTTCTTGAAAGTGCCGTTCGGGTACCATGCTCCAACGATTGCCTCGCACATTTCACTCGGATAGAGAGCAGTCGTTGGGGTGACCGACCCCTCAATGCGTGCATGAAGGTATCCCTTCTCGTGCTTGCATTTCCGACCCGACAGCTCATCAATGAGCTCCTTGGAGGTCGTCGCAACCTTCCACTGTTTCCTGATTGGCACACCGTCCTTATCCTGCATCCCGAAATCACAGCCGTCGAAATCTATGGTCTCGACATCAGGATCAGCAAGAAACCTCTGCATGAACGGTTGCTTCCACCCAAGACAGTGTCTAGGCCACTCAAATGCAACTGCTAACGCAGGGAGGGAGGCAACCCGGTGCAGACCCACCGGCAGCTGGGGCAACAGCCCACATAGCAGGACACGCCACAACAACACGGTTGGCCTCAGGGTAACGGCCCGCCCCGCCTAAAAATCCGTCAATCCTTGAGCGGGGCTGTCGAGACGCCTCGCCTCCCTATCGGGAGGACTGGGCGTAGGCGATCTAGGGGTATCCCCCTCTTCATCCTCAACAACCGGACCAGCAGTGGAACGAGGCGTGATGGGCTTCGTGCCTGGTGGTGGCTTCTGATGCAGGTACTTGCACGGCTGAGCTGTGCACTTGCCATACATCCAGTCGTAGCAGTATCCGAAGAACACAGGCTTGTCCCTAACGGGCCTATCTCCAGTCCTCGGCGTAGAGGGCGCAGCGGGGTTTCTTGGGCTTTTGTCATGCTCGAACCTGCATTCCCGGCCATATTGACATTTCCCAGTCTTCGTATACTCCCAGCACGCCCGATCAGCAGGCCCAGCAGGGGACTGTCTTCTCGGCGACTTGGGAGATGGCGTGCGCTTGTCCTCTGACTGCCTCTTCCTGGTGAAGCCCTGTCCCTTTGACTGCTCCTTCCGGGCGAAGATGATCTTGGCTTCCCGTCGGGTTTCCCATCCCTTCCGGACCTAACGGACCTTGAAGGACTAGGATCACTCTTCCTGGCAAGTGGATCGTATCTCCGCACAACACCAGGGGCACCAGGATGCCGATCCCTCTCCCGGGATTGAGAGCCTGATCGTGACCTCTGTTCATGAAAGGTCTGGTACATCTGAAGCGTGTTCTGGCGCTTCTGCCACCGTTCGACACAGTCCTGACAAGCCTTATAAAGCCACGCGAACGACCTAACGGTCACATCGCGATCCCACCTCTCAATGTCAGGCCGCATACAGCGCAGATGACGAACATTCTCGATGAACACAGCCAATAGTACCCCATCATCGATCTTCTTCCTAATCCCAGAAATGAGATTGTCCCAGGTGCTCAGATAACTCCGGAGCCTTGCCTCATCATCAGAGTGACCTGTCTGCCGGCACTTGAGACTGGTCAACTCAGCAATCTTGAAGGTCTGGTCGTCCTCGACTCCAGTCTGCAGGTGGTTCAGCAGAAGCTTCAAGATCTGTCTCCCCTTGATACCCTGGGGGGGATTCATATTCTGAGCGGCTTCGGTCAGGCGATTCATCTTGTCCCTAACGGCCCTGGTCTTGATACAATCCCTGATGGCACTCGTGAAGTTTGAGTCCAAAATCGGGTACTTGCAGGGTCCGCCAAGAGCATCATAGTCAAGCCTCTCAGTCTCTGAAATCCACGCTAACGCGTAGTCAGAGTCAAAGCTGAAAGCATTCCTGACCCTCTCCTTGATCTCGGAAAGCCACTCCCGCAGCTTATCAGCTGTTGGCTCAGCAGGTAGCACTATCGTGTTGCACTTATGATGGAACCGATCCTTATCGACAACGGTGGAAATCAGAGCCCCTATCGGGGTACATGAGGTAATCCTGCAACTTTCGCACAGTCTAGCAGGCATAGGGCAGCAAACTTCACACGCCCTCATTCCACAACCAACGCAAGGAACAAGAGGGAAACCGGGCTCAGGGATCCTGCTACACTTAGTGCACCTGTCCCGTCCATCATCTCCCCTCAAGGCTTCAGGGAGAAGACCACCATCTCCCTGCCTACCGGCACCATTCGCACTATAGCCGAGGCTAAGACCCGGCCCAAGGTTACCACCGCTCGCAACACTTGAGGGGTAACCTGTAGCATTGCTAGACTGACTAACGCCAGCGCCAACCCCTTGGTGACTAACGCCACCTCCGTAGGCAGGACCATAGAAGCTGGAACCACACTGATTGTTCCCAGTTCCTTGAGTATCAGCAGCACTACCATGGAACCCGGGTGCTCCACCAGGGTAACCCCCGGTAGGCGCCCCTCCACTCGGGCCGCCAGGGGGTCCAGTGGGACCTTGGCCTCCGCCAGGATGTCCAGGACCTGGTGGTGGAAGTGGAGCATGTCCATGACCACCGCTTCCGCTCCCACCTTGATCAGGTGGTCCGCCTTGCCCACCACCTCCCCCGGGAGGAGGAGGAGGGGGCGGTCCAGCTTGAGCGCGTTCATGCCGAATATTGCAGCGCGCACATCGCTCAAGGCCGTCATTTCCAAAGTAACTGTGATTCTCACAGACGTGGGTCCCACAATCCGTGCAGAAATACATGGAGACCTCCTGAGCATTCTTGCGACATGCCCAGCACTTCATTTTCAAAAACTGACAATTGCTACAGTCACCATCATCGCCCCGGCAAAGCCTGCAAAACTCACGATTGCGTGTAACACACGAAAATTCAGCGTCCGGGTGTCTACGGTCGTTGGGGTCATCGAGGGCACAAATCTTTGGCGCACCTGGGCCACCGGCACCGGGAGCGCCTCTTGTGGCCGGTGCCGAGGCCTGTCCACGATCAGATGGAGCTCCAGGGGTCCTCCACCTATCGCCGGGACTCGGGACGTCGGCACTAGCTCTGCTCCCAGGAGTCCTCCAGTCATCGCCGGGACTCTGGATATCGGCATGGGCCCTAATACCCCTACCACCTCCTGGATGACGGTCTGGGTTCGGAGAGACGTTCCCGCTATCGCGGATCGGTCTATCCAGGTTCGGAGAGATACTCCCGCTATCGCGGATGGCCTCTCCCCCCTTGATTGCCGACTTCGGACCTCAGACCCCCTATCGGGGACGGCGGCAGGCCTCGGGCTCCTATTCCTACCCACATCCCTATTGGGAGAAACAGAAATGTCCCCCCTTGCGCGCGCGCGGGGGCCATCCCTCGCACGCCCTGGCGGTGAATGCGACCTGTCAGGCAATCCCCGAGCTCTCCTGCTTCTGCTGTTAGCCCTCTCCCTATCGGGATAAATGGGATGCCTGTCTGCACGAGAAGGATCGACCCTACCGGGCACATTTGACAAAGCGTGATCGACCAAATCGACACCTCCGCCCGGTCTCACCGGAAGGCCAGTACCCCGGCCATTACCTTCTCCGGGAGTGGGCGTCGGAGACCTGATTCTGTGTCCTTGCCCCGCGAAAGCGTCGTATCCGACGTTCCGTCTCTCTCTAGGCTGTGGGAGATTTGCCTGATTGTCCTGGGCACCCTGAATAATGACAGCAGCCTCATCAACATGACCTTCAATTTCATAGAGCTGAGCCATGATCCTGTTGTTCATTCCGTTAAGAGTACGAATGTTGCTCTCAACATTGTTGATCCTCCTCACCGAGGCTTCTAATGTGTTGCGGAATGATTCCAACTCGCGCCTAACGACAGACCGTGCTTGCTCAGTACTCACCGGAAGGCTACGAATCTGTCCCCTGATATCATCAAGAACTTGATCCAGAACTCCCGAGCTCGCCTCAGACCGCTCGACACGGGACTTCACGGTTTCAAACCTCGAGATGATATCGTCATGATCCCGACGTTGACGTTGAACTTCGCGAGCTAGGTCCTGAATCTTCCGATTGACCTCGTCAATTGCCTCATGCCAGTCCTGCGGGGAATCATGCCCTGATGGTCTATCGACCTCCTGGGATCCCCTTCCGTGTTGCAGCCTCGACATCCGATTAGCAAGAAGGGTATGCTCTTTATTTATGCCTTCAATAGATTCGGAGGCCCACTTGGCAAACTTCTCGTGTTCAAGGAGAGCTTTCTCGATCTTCAGGTTTAACTCCCTGAAATTCGCGTCAACCACACTGCTGCTGGCCCTATCGGACGGTTGCGCGACAGGATTCGGGCTCCATATACCTGCTGGCGTCCGCATCCCGACGGTTTTCTCTACCGAGAACATTCGTTTCTCAAGCTTATCCAAATCCTTGAGGATCTCGTCCTCGGAAGCAGCATGGCTCCTGCGGGTAGCCTCACTATTTTCGTGAATCTTCTGGCGAAGCTGATCTGTTGCGAGTTCACTGTCCTTAACAGATTCGTGAATCTCGTGGGAAAGCAGATTGATCCTCTGCTCGACGACTTCAGCCTGTTCATCGATGGCTTGCCTCACAATGGCATTGCTGTCAGGAATAACTTCCCTTGCAAACCGTTGAACTATCATTCGCATCCTCCCGGCATCAGATTGAGTCGCAACCTCAGCTGCCAGGCGATCGACCTTGTCTTTCGTCTGTCGGCTCTCGTCACTCCATTCCCTTCGCATGGAACTCACCTGACCGTTCAGTACCCTGATTTGGTCAGCAAAGATATGGAACGCCTTCGCGACTGAGCCAGAAACCTCACCCCTTTCGAGCATCTCCTGGATGTGCAACTCGAACATCTCCTTTGCCCTGACGTCACCTGATTCGCCAGAAGACTGAGATCTGAGGGCGGGAGGAGTCGATATCTCGATCCTCTCAGGAGCCCTACTAGCCCCGGCATGCCTTCTTGGGTCATCTACGGGACAATCATCAATCCTGGATGGCCTACTCGGGGTGGATCCCCTTCTCCGGCTATCGCCAGATCGGGGATCAATGTTGGATGCACGTGACTCGGGGGTGGAGTGAATGTGAACATCAGCAGGATCAGGCATCTCCTCATCCTGCGGAGTTGAATCCATTGGTGAGGGGCTAGCCCTCCTCGCCTTTGACCTATCGGTCTCAATGGCCAGGGGTGACGGTCTCTTCGCAGAAGCACTACGTTCCCTGGCGGTCGAGCCCCACTGAGGTGTGAACTCGTTGCTAGACCTAAGTGTTTCAAGGTCACTAGTATCTCGCCCTAACGGGCTAGCGATCGACGGATGATCCTCGATTCCGAGTGCATCGGCAAGCCGGCCATCTCTTGCACCTCTCCCAACGACATCGGCAACCCGCTCAGTGATCCTCGGCGAACCAGTAACCCGGTTCGAGTTCACGTCTCTCTGATCCAACGGACCTCCAAAAGTAATGTTGGGAAAAGGGGGAACATTCGGGGTATCACCAATCGCCGGGGGACCTACCGGTCCCTCACGGTCATGGATAGCCTCCAATCCCCGAAGAACTTCCCGACTGTCCCTGGCTCTCTCTCTCTCGCTTCGGGCGTCCCTGTCAACACGAAGGTCCCTGGCGGCTCCACGAGAGAGGCTCCTGGGCCTCGCAGCATCACGGATCCTAGCACTTCGTCGTGATTGGTGCTCCTCCTCATCACGGCGATCCGCAAATGCGGCATACTCGTCATCATCATTTACCTCAAACTTGGCAGCGGCGGGACTAGTCCTTGCAGCCGCACGGTTGCCTGCACTTCGGCGCGAATGGCTCTCCTCCTCATCCGCAAAATTGTAATCTCCGTCATCATAAGACTCAGATTTGGCAGTAATAGGGTTGGGCCTACCGGCATCAGATCCCTGCTTTGAGCTACTGCCCCATCCTGCGGTCGATTTCAACAGATCATCGTATCCGAAGTCTGAGAACTTCCGCTCCTCGTGCTCATCAAACTGACCTGGATTCTGAGAACCAGTGGATCGGCCCGGGATACCTCCCGGAGCCAGAACCATAGTCCCTGGTCCCTGCGGCCTATTCTCAAACTCATCCGAGACCTGCGACTCACCTGGAACAAGAGATCTCGGAGGTCGAATCGGCATGGCCTCCGGGTCATCCGAATGAGGGCGGGCCATGTCCATCGCCATGCTGATGAAGTCAAAACGTCCACGCCTGTGACCTGATTCAGAGCCACTCCTATCGGAGTAAACCCTTCGTGTCTGCTCGTCATCAGTGGCCTGGCGGAAAATACGATCGTCTCCATCGTCGGCGTACCTGCCACGGCTCCTGGGTGTATCCCTACCGGGATCTTCACCCCTGCGGTCCTGACCTGTCGAACCTGCTTCGAAATCCTCGTAGTCATAGTCCGGTAGGTCCTCACCTGAGCGGAGGCCACCTAGGATGGCCTCCTCATCCACGACGCTCCTTCGAGATCGTGGGGTCGACATAGAGCTTGTAGTTGATGGTCTCAAGCGCGTAGGAAAGTCCTACGGCTGATAACCTGTGATTCGGGCACGAGCCTGTGCCCAGGCAATGGGTAAGTTGGGGTAAACAAGCCACAAAAGAAAGGTTCCCCAAAAGCAAACCAATCCCCGGTCCCAAAGATCAGGGTTTCCCACACACCAGAGAACAACAACCAAAGGGAAACAAACCAAACAAGAAAAGGGTTAACCCGCAACCTTGGTCGACAACAGGCCGCACGACTGGTCCCTACCAACCTGGCGGCGGCCCGAGGTCTCTTTCTCCCCCGAGATGCCGTCGGTCGACGCAGGGGCTCGGCGACGCCCATTCGAGGCGCGACGGAACCCAAAACTTGAGCCAAAACACCACAGGTCGGTCACTAACGCGACGTCCCTGATGATGATATGAACCATGGCTAATCACATATATATATATATATATATATATATATATATATTTGGGGGGGGGGGGGGGCGGTTTTTAGGGACCATTCCTTGAGCACCAGCAAGCCAAAGGGGCGTTTTCAGTTTCGCGCGATTTTGGGGGGAGTCCAAAACGGGCGTTCCCGAAAAAAAAGATAATGGGGAGTACAACCACCAAAAAATGCCACAAGACAAAGGCGGCTGGGACTGGATTGTCCCCAGATCCCTTTCACCTTTAGTGGGTTCGTGGCAGGAGAGCTTCTGAAACAAATAAACAAACACTTTGAGCGCATTCCCCGTTCAGGGGGCCCTTGCCTGTCGAAACGTGGGGATTCTCCCAGGCACAGAGAAGCCCAACTTTCCGGTTGCCACCCAGCCATGGGAGAGTGCCCCAAAAGGCCACAATGGTACAAGCCTGGCACTGGCTTTAGGTTGGGACCTTCCCAAAGCCAGAATGCTTGCACTAGAAAGTTTCTAGTCGGACTTCGGCTGGAACGCGGATAAAGTGCGGGCGCAGAAGTTGTCCAAGCAAGATGTGTGCTCAGAACTCACTCAGGCGACAATCAGCGTATCACCCCTTACTGCAGTGTTCATCTCCTGCGTCTCAAGGACCGGCAATATTATATTGACGATTCTCGATTACTTTCGGGTTGCCACCCATCCTATACCCACGCCAGGGTTTCTGGGTCATTCCGGGATTCCTTTGAAAGATCGTCAGTCGGCATGCACCACTCTGAAGTTTCTACGCTGACTCAAGTGATCCACATCGTACGCAAGAGAACGCCCGTGGAGAAGGGGATGCTCAGAGCATCAGAAGTTGAGCTAGTAGGAATCCGCAGAGCTAGATGATAGGGACATTAGACAAATCTGCCAAACGTTCCCATCCTCAAAGCATCCGGTGCCGGTAAAACTCGCCACAGTCACAAAGTCTGCTTCAGATGTAGAAGTTCACAGGCTAAACCCCGCGGAACCCAGAACACAAAATGCAACCAGCCCTTTCCCTATGTGCGGTCCCCTTGGTTTCCCTGGTGACCTAAACCACAGGGCATCCTCGAAGTCAGCTGCGACAAGTGATCCCTTAACAAGCCTAGATACGCCCCTGAAGGGAAGCTGGTGAATGGAGCGGAACTCCTTCCAGCCACGGCGGTGGCGCTGTAGCTGGGCGACAAAGACGCCTTAGTTGGAAGGCAGGGAAGCGCCGCAAGAACGAACTCGGCGCCGGCTGACAACACTCGCAGACCGCCACCCACCAAATGCCAAATGCCACCAGATGCAATCAGATGCCACCAGACGCATGCGGTTTGCTTTTTCCAGCCCTCTCCGAGTTGAACCCTCTGCTCAACCGCCATCGCTCGCTTTTCGCCGAAGCCCGCAGGCCCGGAGGCGCTGAGGGAGACGGGCGACCAGGCTCTGGGCTGAGGCCCGCGCGGTCGTAGAAGAGATAGGGCCCACCCACGCACCGCTGGCCGCCGAAGAGATACAACTCCTCCGCGAAGTCGTCGCAGACCAAGGAGTGGTACGCCCCGCGGACCGGCACCCGCTGCAGGTCCAAGGCCGGACGGAAAAAGGCGAAACCCTCCCCACGCTCCGCGGGGCAGAAGCACCACACGTCCTCGTGGTTGCAGTTCCAGTCGAAGCCTGGCACGAAAAATTGCCGAGGGTTTACAAAGCCCGTGTGTGTTGTCCACGCCGTCTTCGCCGAATGCCGCGCGAAAACGCGAGTAACCACGAAAACGGCACGAAAACGGCGCGAAAGCGCGAAACAGCAAAACGTGAAAACACAAATACAAACAACAAAGAGACATCGGTCAAAATGAATTCGAGCTCGACATACATGATTCATATGGAGGGTGTCTCGTTTTCAGGAAAAAGTTATCAAAGCCACGACTTGTTCGATCTCGACACGCATGATCCACTCAGAAGGTTCACCCAGTTCAAAATAGAGTTGCGCAAACTACGATTTCTCGGGTTCAGCACACATAACTCATGTACAGGGCTCATCGGGATGAAGATAGAGTTCCAAAAACCACGAACTGTTCGATCTCGATATCTACATAGTCCGTACAAAGGACTAGTTTCGATAAACCTGATCTAGCCCAGCCCCACTCGAAAGGTGACAGAATGGCGATATGCAGTAACAAAGCATCAATATGAATAGGTATTTTTGAGACAGTGACTGGGTAGCATTATACTCGCGAAAGCCCAAATTCTTTGGGGCACTATTAAGGGAGAGATGCCATGATGGCAACCGCAGACTGAGCCCTTTGACCATGGCGATGACGGCCAGACTTCGTGAATCTGTTTGAATCCGTTTGTCCTTTTGAAGGTCCGTGACTTTGGTGGATTTCCTTGGGTGCCGCTTTCAACCCTCAAAAGTGGTGGTGTTTTGCAAGACTTGGGCTTCCGACTCGGGAGAAAGCAGCAAGTTGGGTCTGGGTTTCCTTTGCGCATTCTGCGCAAATGAAAACGATCGAGCATATGTTATGTGTGAGAAAAGGGGCTTGGAGCAGAACCCACAATGGTGACTCCCAAAAAGTGTCCAATTTGAGAAAGGGGCAACCCCAGCAGGTTCCGGACTAGATTGAACGCGTGGGTCATTCATAGCAAAAAACCTTCAAGGCAAACCCAAGGTTCTTCGAGCCAAAACCAAACAACTTATTGCTTTTGTTGCGTTCAACAAATTCAATTGCTAAGTCTTGTAAATACACACGCACACACACACACACTTAGTTACAGAAAGATTAGTTTCTTTTTTTGGATATTGCACTATTTTTGGTAAAACAGACGTTTACATATACTCAGTAGCTAGAGTAGTTACACTAAACAGTGCTTGAATTATACAACATATAATGCTTTCTTTTCGCAGAAACATTGCGAAGGGTTCTTCTTCTAAAAATAGCCGCGAACTTGATGCGGCAACCGTCACTCCCAAGAACTTGTCATCATAAAAGAAAGGCCAGATACTGTAGTATTATAGACTTTGATATTGCATAGCATGAAAACCAGATGTTTTCGCTGACGCAGCGCTGAAGCAGGCTGGGGAGGGCGCCTAAGGATGAGAGTAACTATTCGTTCCCAGCACTGGAAGGGACAGCTGGCGTGGTGCGTGCGGGCAGGCACCCAACACTGCAAAAGTGCAATAAAAAACATGCACGAAAAGGCCACCAAGCATGGTTTTCTTGCGAGCAAAACTGCTCGTTGTCATGGTCTTCACTTGTTGCGGGGTTGATGACCCCGTAGCTGCACAAGGAAGGGAAGTGTTTTTGCGCATTTCCACCGAGCGACGGTCAACTCTGCTCAACGGACCATGCTTCCCAAACGAACGTGCGTTGCCAACTAGTACCTGGATGGAGGTGTCAAAGCACAGAACCTCTAGGAGGGTGTCCTGCTCACGGACATGCCAGTCCTCCGATTTTGTATGGGTTAGCTTAGTAAGTCGGAACCAAAACTTCGCGAACGTGAGCAACTTGCAAAACCTCTTGTATCGCCAAAGGGCACCTGGCAGAGGTTTGTTTTCTTGAATAGGCCCTATCATTTT
This sequence comes from Effrenium voratum, assembly GCA_963377175.1. NCBI lineage: Eukaryota > Dinophyceae > Suessiales > Symbiodiniaceae > Effrenium > Effrenium voratum. The sequence goes on from CAUJNA010003568.1 coordinate 297,908, forward strand.
TGAAGGTGCTGCGACTCTTCATGCTGGCCCCGGCGTCAGCAGCAGTAGTCACTGCAGTGGTAGCGCTACTAGTGCTGCTAGTCCTGGTTCTGTTCCTACGCTCAGACAAGAGCAGCAAATGGCTTAATATCAGCAATAGCGTTAGCCGAAGCATTAGTGATAATGATTGTAGCAGTAGCAGTAGTCGTAGCAGGAGACGGGGGTAGGAGTAGGAGCACAAGTAGGAGTAGCAGCAGGAGTATGAATACGATGGTAGGAGTAGGAGTAGGAGGAGGAGTAGGAGTCAGTAGGAGTAGCGGAATAGGAGTAAGTAGGAGTGAGTAGGAGTAAGTAGGAGTCGGGGTCGTAGGAGTAGTGGTAGTAGTAGTAGTAGTAGTAGTAGTAGTAGTAGCAGCAGCGGGGGCAGTAGTTGTGTTGAAGTAGGCGCGACGACGGCGAAGTGACCAAAGTCAGCCAAACATGCTGCGGAAGGCACCCTGCAGGCTGCGAACAAGAATAGTCCAGCATGTCTCGCTGACTGCTGACAAGAAGCAAGCCCAAACAAACAAACAAACAAACAAACAAACAAACAAACAAACAAACAAACAGACTCAAGATCAAGATTAAGGTCAAGAATAAGAACAAGAACAAGAACAAACAAGAACGAAAACAAATTCCGAAGGAAGCCGAAAAACGACAGCAGAGCATTTTACCTTCACTCTGTCAGCTTGAAAACAGCTCAGGATATAACGCGTTGTGCAACTGAAAGCGACTGAAAGGGTCCAAGTGTGCAGGCCGAAGACACAGTTTCAGCCCGCCTCGGCGGTGTGGAAGCTCGCATGTGGGAGCGTCAAAACGCCAAGAAAGTGCCGCGAAAACAAAAACACGAAAGCGGCGAACACCGGCGAAAACCGCAAAAAGGGAGAAACAAAAACGCGAAAACGCGAAAACTCACGGAAAACAAGAAACGAGCGCGAAAATGCAAGAACATGAAAACACTATATAACGCGGCGAAGGCTCGAACACACGCAAAAGCAAAAACAGGTTCTCTCGTTCCCACATGTTTGTGCTTTGTTTCAAATTCCTCCAGAATATCAGGCAGGCGACAACGCCCAAATATTGCGGGTTCCAACACTACGAATCTTTGAATGCTCACGTGTAAAGGTGGGAAACATGGCCAGGCCTCCGCAGAAAATCATCGATCTGGTTTGCGAGGGCTTGCCCGGGAGGAGGCAAGCAGAGTGGCCCCATCTCCAGCTCGGCGCGTCGTACAGATCTGTGTGCGGCGTCTGGTCGCTCCACGTCTGGGAGCGCAAGTCGAGCGCCAGCAGAGAGATCGCCGAGCTCACCGGCTGTCTGCAGCCTCCGATGCACCAAATCCGATCACCGGAGGCGAACATGCAGTGCCCGAAGACCTCCAAGCCTGCCAGGCGGGCACCTTGAATTGCTTCCCTTTGAGAAGGGCCAACATGAGCAACAACAAAAAGTTGCCCGAACTTGCTCGCCGACAAAACGAATGCCAACATGAGCAACAAAAAATTGGCCCAGCTTGCCAACCCCAACCGCGCCATCTGCATTTGACAGCTGGCAGCTGCTCCATCTTGGCTGCTGGAAGGGGGGCGCTTCTGCCAGCGTCAGCGCCTTGGGCCGCACCCGGCTGGCCCGCCCTTTGCGCGCCATCCGCTAGGATCCCCATCGCGCGTGCCGGGCACGCGCAAGGCACGAGCTGTCCAGCCAGCTACCCGAGCTTACCCGGATACGGTGGTGTGTGTGGCTTACTGGCTTACGGCTTGTGATTTCGCAGGCCTGCTGCAAAACGCAGACCGTCGCTGGTTCGGGATGCTGTTTTCAAGTTGGCTGTTTTGGAATGCTGCTCAATGATAAGTAGCTCACAGCGGCACCATCTGCGGCTGTGCCCCTCCCGCGTTTATGTACACTACCTTTGATGCAAACAACCGCACAGTTCCCCACAAAAGACTCGCGCGCACAACTGGCGCAACCCGCAGGATGTGCACCTCTGGCGTCCTGGCAATAGTTCTGTTGGAGGCCTAAGCGCGAGGTCAAGGCCCCTGGACTTTGAACTAAGGACCAGCAGCGTTTCCGCTTAAAGGCGCAGTGGAGTATGGCTTCGGGGTGTTGCATCGCTTGGCCGGCTGAGCCCGCCACGAACATCTTGCCTTCGACCACCTAGTGAAATTGTCAACACTTGGCATCCTGAAATTGAGCACAGTTGCAAAGCCTGCCTGTGCCAGCAGTGCGATCTCCTCTGCTGTGGTGGCCTGAACAGTGCCAGGCATTGGGCCACAAGGGCCACCCGGGCTACCCTGCTGAACCCTGCGCCTTCCCTCAAAAGGACAGAGAGGCTTGCCCAGACCCACGCACAAGACAGGTCCAGCAACAATTGCGGATCAACCAAGGAAGCCAATGGCTCAATGGGCCTGGCAAAAAAAGGACAACAAAAAACATGCACTCCGAACATGACTCCCCGAGATTCGGGCTGGCGTCTCTGCAAGCCTGACAGCAGGCCCGTTGCTGGTGAAAGGGAAGCTGGATGCGGTGGGTTGGGTTGGGTTGGGTTGGGTTGGGGTGGGGTGGGGTGGGGTGGGGTGGGGTGGGGTGGGTTGGGTGGGGTGGGGTGGGTTGGGTTGGGGTGGGGTGGGGTGGGGTGATCCAAGGCACAGTGTGGCGTACAAGATCGCAGTCTCGGGGTCCACTTGCTGCACCTGAGGTTCTTCAGGTCGTATTTTTGTTGCTCCAAGCCACGCGACTCAGCTTGCTGGTGCGATAGGTAGGGGATGTGGGAATGAACTTGTGAGGTCCCCTAGGCCCTTAAAGGAACCACAAGGCATGGTTTATCAGGTTCATTCATTCCCTACTGAGCACCAGCAAGTCAAGAAATCCGCTGCCTTTGTTGAGAAGGAGTCGATCGCGGTCCTTTCATCCGCCGGAGCAGAAACTGAAACGTCGATAGATGCTTGCCTCAGCATGCGAAAGGATGTGCGAAGGTCTACGGCATGCAACTGCAAAGGCTTCGCTTTTTTGAGCACTGCCCAAATCAATCATGACATCCTCTGTTTGCGCGAGGCATTCCTACAAGGGCGACAACGTCGACGACTCGAACCTCCAAAGGCAGGCTCCTCGTTCTGTCAATGGCCCCGGATTAAAATCAAGCTGGTGTCCCACGTCGGAGTTGCATGGGACAGCTCCCTTTCAGCCACGTCCTTTGCCACTGAGCGCTTTGCGCCATAGACCCCACCGCGCTCTTGACGGTGCCGATCTCAAGAGCTTCGAGAGGCCCAACATGCAGGGACAGGCCGCTCAAAAGAAAGCCCTGGACTCCCCTTTTCGAGCCCTGAATGTCCAACTCCAGTCGTTTTGCGTGGATCCATGGGTGCTCCTGGGCCGCTTGGGCCCTGGCAACTCTCAACATGGACTGGTTCCCTGAAGCGCCTTGCGGCAGCCTGAACGCGACCGACGCCTTGCTAAAGGATCACTTCTTCGAAGGGAAGCTTCCACAGTTGACATGAGTCGCAATCAAACCGATCGGGATTAGAATGGTCCCATATAAATAAAGAGTCAAAAGGATAACTGCACCCATTTATGGTTGAAACCATCCCATACTAACCTTCACCAAGGGTTTTGATTGTGGCTCACATGGACTGCTTCACACATTGTCCCACCTTGTCTTGATGTAGTTGCGCTCGGAGTACAGGATGGTGAGTTCCACCGCTTCTGCCTGAGATTGCCGGTCGCGACATCGCAACAAAACCGACATCCCCCCCCAAAAAAAAGCTGGGGGCAAAAAATGAGCTGGTGGCGAAAGGAGAGTCGTAGTCCTGAATGTAGCTGAACTGGTAGGACCTGAGCCCGGGCCGCTGAAGTCTGTTTTTTCCCCTGAGACGCCCCCCCGGGGCATCTGCAGTGGACGATCCTCGCTGCCATAGCCATCCATGATGAAGACAAACTCCTCGCCGAATTGCTGGCATCTCAAAGACAGGACCGCCGTAGATATGCCCAAGAAAAGCTTTGGATATTTTTGCAGCTACTTTAGGGAGCGCCGCAGCCCAACAACATGTGACATCGACCGCATCAGGAAGGATCTAGCACTCCGAATTGAGAGACTGAGATCGCGGCTGTCTCCAAGGCAGTGCCACTTGTGATGTCAGCCTCTCTCACTTCCATTCTTTCTCCGTCTCTCTCTCTCTCTCTGTCTCTGCGACTCCCTCTATCTTTTTCTCTCCCTCTCCCTCTTCCTCTCCCTCTCCCTCTCTCTCTTCTCTCTCCGCCTCGTGCTCTGTGTCCCTCTCTCTCGCCCTCTGTTCTGTTTTATGTCCCTACCTCTTTGTGCTTTCTCTTTTTGATCGTTTCTTTCTTTGTGTTTTTCTTTCTCTCTCTCTCTCTCTCTCACTCTCCCTCTTGCTCTCTCTCTCGCGCTTCGTCCTGCTTTGTCGCTCTCTCTGTGTCTCTCTTTATCTCTCTCTCTCTCTCTCTCTCTGTCTTTATATTGTTATATCTTTCTGTATTTCTTTCTTATTTGTTTATTTATTCCTTTCTTTCTGTTCTTTCTTTCTTTATTTAGTTCTGTCTGTCATTCTGTCTTTCTGTCTTTCTTTCTTCCTTCCTTCCCTCCTTTCCTTCCTTCCCTTCCCTTCCCCCCCCTTCCCTTCCCTTCCTTTCCCTTCCCTTCCCTTCCCTTCCCTTCCCCTCCCTTCCCCTCCCCTCCCCTCCCCTCCCCTCCCTGCTTTCTTTCTTTCTTTCTTTCTTTCTTTCTTTCTTTCTTTCTTTCTTTCTTTCTTTCTTTCTTTCTTTCTTTCGCTCTCTTGCTTGCTCTTGCTCGCTTGCTCTCTCTCTCTCTCTCCCTCTCTCTCTCTCTGTCTCTCTCGCTCTCTTTCCCCCTCCCTCTTCTTCTCTCGATCTCTCTTGCTTTCTCTCTCTCTCCCTCTCTCTCTCTCTCTCTCTCTCTCTCTCTCTCTCTCTCTCTCTCTCTCTCTCTCTCTCTCTCTGTCCGCCTGGGCCAAATGTATGCCCAATGTCTCCAAACACATGCATGTTTGGTCGCACTCACTTAAAATTGCCATGGGGGGGGGTGGAATTGCAAGCTCGGCAAAGAAGTCTGCGAGTCTTCGCTCCCTCCCTTTCAGAGCCCTCCCGCGGCCCCCGCCGTGAGCTCGCCGCCAGAGGGAGGTAGGCCTCACGCCAGAGGAGCGAAAGAAAGGCGAGCGCGCGCTTTTTGGACGGGCCCAGCGGGCAGGCGCCGGCCTTGCGTGGTGAAGGTGTACTCGGCAAAGCCTGCCGGATCCTGCGAGGTCACTCACTACCTGGCTTTTTCGGGCTACGCTACCCGATGTTCAGAGAATCACGTGGCATCGATTGGGACTGTCCGCATTCCGAACCTTCACTTGCCCCACATATTGCTGATGGATCAATCAGTACATTGCAGCCAGCAAGGTGCCACCCACTGAAGCGCAACTTAACTCCTGCACACCCTGCGCTTCCAGGAAAGCATCCACGGCCTGGCAGAATGCCAGTGAGCAAATGCCGCCGAAATTAAGTGATGAACTAAAGACAAATGATTGATCTTGTCCAACCGGCCCCCATTGTATCTTCAGGTGACAGGGAACCACCTTCGCGACACGCAACCTCTCTGCAAAGGCCCTCATCCTTCCGATCTCCATGCCAGCCATGCCGTGATGCGAATCTTGTAGGACCTCGTGGGGGCAAAATGCAGATCGTGTTTGGGTAGTGTTTTTTTCTTGCAGACTGGCCACCACCCTGGCTGCAAGACATCAGGTGCAATCGCCATAAATCTTGAATTTGGAGGCGTTCGAACCTGCCAAACGCGTCATGTCAAGCCACCCTTGCGACAAGCAGAATTTGCGAGTGTGTTCCCATTGGCTCTTGCAAGGGCGCGATGCGGCCATGGCCTGCTGTGGATCGCTCACGTTGAAATCCACAGCTGACAGCTCCACCTAAGCCCAGCCGTCCATGCGCGCGTGTTCTCTCGCGACTTGGCCGTTAAGAAGCCCAAACAAGGCCGGTGCCCATGTGTACTGCACCACGGCGTAGTTCGGATCAAAGGAGTTTGCTTCTGCATCGTAGGCAGGGTTGAGACCGAAGCGATAGGCCTCAAGCAAGAATGGAACAATGGAATTTCTCACCCCCAACCCCCAAAATACCCCTTCAATCTTTGAGGTTAGTCTTCAAGGGGGGGAATGATTCTTCAAGCAACCTGTACCAAGCGACGTGCCTGTACCAAGCAACGTGCACGCTTTCGCCCAAGTGAACTCGGGCAGCTGCTGTCCAATAGTATGAGTACACGGTGTCGTTTTGTGGGTTCGTCACCTAAGCTGGCGGTAGGTCCTCCTCAACCACTCAACGAAGCATTCGTCAAAGCTAGTCCTCCATTTGCTTCAGTCCCCTGGGAAAAAGTAAAATTATGTCCAGTAGTGATAGATTCCCTTTAAAACCAACAGGGGAAAACAAAAATAAATCTTAACCAAATGGACGTAGTTGAGCCAAAAGGAGCTGGCCAACGAACAGCCATCCTTACATTATACACCTGAGTGGAGTGAGTGGAGTGAGTAGTGAGCGGAGCGAGTGCAGTGAGTGCAGTGAGTGGAGTGAGTGGAGTGAGTGGAGTGAGTGGAGTGAGTGGAGTGAGTGGAGTGAGTGTTGCCTTGTAATGGTGGTTTCCCTTTATTTTGGTGGAAAAAGCCCTGTTTCAGATGGGCAAAATGTATCTTTTAAGGAGCCCTGATGATTTTTTCTGGCCAAAAAACAAACAAACAAACAAATCGCGGGGAGCTGGCTGGCCGCCTGGCCGCCTGGCCTCTCCGCGCAGGCGGATGGTGGCGCCGGGGAAGACAGGCAGTGGGCCTAAAACGGCCAAGCGATGGCACTGTTCAGCATGGGCGGTGGATGGTTTTGGCTGTGGGTCGAAAATGGGGTAACCCCAAAATGGCTTGCCCTGGTAAATGGAGCCAAGGACTAAAACCTGTTGTCACTTTGGAGCTGATCAACTGGCAGTCCAATGATCAAGATGAAGGATTTGGACACTTCGCATCGCTAACATCTTGGAGGGTGTTGGACGGTTTTGGTTGACTTGCATATACAACCCATGTCAATGTGAGGCGTACAAGTTGGTTGGCAAGGCACCCCTTGCATGGGTCGGTAAGCTTCATGCCACTGAAACCAATACAGGTGGGAACCACTGACACGGCCAGATTTGGTCGGAAGAAGGGCAGTTGCATTCCAGCGGTGTTGCGCAGCTGTGCTTCGGCGCGATGTGTCTTGGCTGCTAGTCATGCAGAGCTTCAACCAGCGGCCCGATGCAAGAGTTTGGTTTACTCAGTTGTTCAGTGACCCTGGAAAAATGGGAACTCTTTTTTGGGAAGACCATTTTTAGTGGGGCAGCCACCCCCCCAAAAAAAAAGGGGAAAAGAGTGCCACTGAACAACTGAGGTTAGAGTGGTTTTAGGGTTGGTTCAGGGTTTGCTTGGGTTGTGGCTGTAGGGTTTGGGGTTTAGCGTAACTTTGGGCCGGGCTTACGCTTGGTTCAGTGCTGGTTTCGGGTGGGTTTGGGTTGGTTCAGGGTTTATACAGGATTGGGTTCAGGGTGGGTTTGTACAGGGTTGGGTACAACAAGAGCAACTGAACAAAACATCGCGAAGAAAATGACCCCCCAACCAATACCTCCAGATTCCCTTGCAAGGAAGCCTGTATGGCACTGCGTATCCTGCGAAAGGCATTCAGCCAGACTTGCTAAGCTCAAATCTTTCCAGGAAGACCGCCAGCAACGGGTTCCTGCATCGAATCTACCGCCATGAGACCGAAACAGGGCAATGTTGCATCACATCTTCCATGCCTTGTTCCGTCTACCTCCGTGTCAGTCAGCACTGTCAAATAAAGGCCTTGGAACAGGAACGTGTTCTACCTAGTTTCAGAAGCTGCGCAGGCTAAGCTGTGAACTCTTCGAGTCGACTCTTTCCACCCCGTTGACAACTTTGGACACATTTGTGACCTCGAACGCAGGATCTGCGCAACGCGGCGCCGAAAAAAAGCAAAGCTCATGGCCGGCCATCCCTACCCACAAAAAATGTGTGTCACTCTTGCGACAATTTGTGCTGAGGTTTGGGCGAAAAGATACATCCCAGGATCGAAGAGCATGGTCTGAAAGATCTGCCACGCGAACACTGCGCGCATCAAGGACCCCTGAAAGCGGTCTTCCTTCTGGTCTCCCCTCAAGCCAAGGTGAAAAGGGTACCCTCAGAAACAAACAAACACTCACACACACACACACACATCGATTGACGCATTAAGTCGCGGCTGCTGGACAAAGCTGGTGATGCTTGCTCGGCAATACTTTTGTACCTGACCCAAAGGGCTGAAGCAAGCTCGGCCCTGTCTACTGAATCTGAGGTGCTTGCATTCGAAAGTGGGGCGACGCTGATGCCCTCTGCATGGTTGTACTCCTCAGAACAGAACAGATCCAAGCTTTGCAGATCTTGAGGGCGTGAGACTGGCAAAGCGTTGCTTGTGGGGCAAGGGGGAGACACAAGGGCCAGTGGATCCGCCAGCGACATATATATGAGGATCTCTGTTCCTGCCCTGCTAACGCCCCAGTTTCCTCTTGAGACACGGGCCGCTCCACGGGTTTGATGAATTTTTCGCTCATCCGTGTGTGGGACGTCGAATCTGTGCGTGATTTTTCCATCCCTAGGCCGGTCCTGGTTCCGGTACACGAACTTCATGGGCAAACCCGGCGGGTTGGACAGTGGGTCCGCCAGGTCCACGCAGGCCGCCGTCGACTGGGAGAGAAAATGCGGAGAGCGCGCAAGCGCGCGAGGTGTACAAACGGGCCCCCCCCCCAAAAAAAAACAGAAACGAGGAAGGGAGGATCATGCCGTGGACAACTTGTGGCACCAGTTGGGATGGATGAACCCCCATGAAAACTGGGGTGAAGCACCTTCGCACTGGTGCGGAGAATGTTGTCCATTCACGGTAATCGTGCTAAAAGAGACACAGATCCACTCTGGGGCATCCAGACGTAATGCAGCCAAATCAGGACCGGCGATGTCGCCACGATTCAAAAGTGGAAACGGGCCACCCGTTCCCCCCTACTGGTGACATGCGTGACGTGTGACACATGCGCTATCTGCAATGCATAGTCAGGGCGGTACCAACGAAGTGTCGGATGGCGAAGCCATCTGCCCAAGGAAACACATTCATCGACACAGTCGCATTGTTGGTTGCAAGTGTCTAGAGCGACAGGCCTGCAATGGGAAACATGGGTCCGCTGTGCCTTGGCAAGACACGGCTTTGCATTGGCTGACAGATTCATGCCGGCTGTAGCACTACTGGAACGCGCTCTAAGCATCTTTTCCACCCCGAGCAACGGCGGGCAGGACCCTGTCCAACTATCCAGAAACTGCACCTGTTGTAATTCGGGACTCTTAACATCTCTTAGCAGGAACAGGAATCCTACAACCTCAGATCGCTCCTCTTCCTCTCCCTGGTTTAGTTTGCCCGGTGCTCCGTGCTTTAACCTCTCGCTGCAGGCTTGGGGCTGGTTTTCAGCCGGCAGGATGCTCAGCTGCCCCGACCTGCGCCCCTCGAGTTGCAACCCGGCAAGCTCGGCCCGCAGGCTCGCCCGGATCGCAGGGATCGCCCCCGTGAGCGGCAAGGCTGTCGGACATGGTGACAGCGCGGATCTGCATGTTAAAAGGTTGAAGTCCATAAGGTCAGGTCACATGAATTCTGTATGGGTCCAGCTGTAGTTATGGGTAAGGTACGGGACTTTTGCTCGGACGGCAGATCCACTACCCGCGGTGTCGCGCGAAACGCTCAGGAAGCATAACGGGCGCACCGATTCCAATAGAGAAGCCGCACCTGCTGTGCTAAGCAGCGGACAAACGAAAGCTTCCAAGTGCACAACACACAAGTGGACTTGCAGAATCCGGTCAACGGAAACTTCCAATGCCACCAGCGTGGAGGTAACAAGTCCCCTAGGTGGTTCTGGGTACGTATGTCGATCTGGGGCCAGGCACCAGCCATCAGACCGGAGATTGTGATGGCTTCAACACCTGGAGTGAGCCAAAATCTGGCAAGCCTCGTCTCTCGTCTCTCACTCTACCAAGGCTTTTGCAGGTTCTCTGAGAATTCGGGTGATTCTCAAACCAGGTGGCAAGAGCCCACATATGAACATGATGTTGACAAGTACTCCATGCATCCATAGATGTGTATATATATATATGGCATGTCTATACATACGTGCATATATATATATATATATGTATGCCTGAAATAAATAATTAAGCAAATAAATAAATAAATAAATAACATAAATAAATATATATATATATATATATGTATATACACGTGTTATCCCTTTTACACCATTCACCCTCGCTGGGCTTCGCGCAGAGAAGGCACAGGTCAACTCTTCGTCGATGGAGAGCACCTCGTAGAGTTCCCATGGCCCCGGTGGGTTCGAGCCCCCCGACATCAACACCCCTTGGGTTCTAGGATCCATAAAGCCCCTGGTTGGACATACTTTGTTTGGACTACCATGCCCCGAACCAGAACTGGTAGCCGCGAAAGGTTTTATCAGCAAATTTGGATGCCGAAAGCTCCTTGGCTCCCTTGCAACTACCGGTTAGTGGATGATGAAACTCCTAAGGTAGATGGTGGTTACATATTAAGTCCCGTTGCTTTAATGGCAGCTCGCTGCGAGAAAGGCGCGGCCCCGGCATTGTCGAACTCTCCGCAATAATTCGGCGCTGAGAAGATTGTCACCTCGGCAATCTCCCATCCCAAACACGACCTAGCAAGAAGCAAAATGCTTTGGAAGCCTCAGGACAACATGACAAGTTGGACGTTGACACACGCTCCCTGCTCCCTTCAAACTGCTGACCCCGAAAACCTGACAAGCCTCGTTTTCAAAGCAAGTAAACGTCCCGGCCAAGTGACGAGTCCTCTGTTTGCAAAGAACTCATATCCATCTTCCACAACCTCAGGGCAGAACGGATATGCGCGAAAAATGCTGAGAACGCTCTTGCCTGGTGTGCTCTGACTATCCTCGGCTGACCGCGCAACCTTTCACAACTGGAAATGGCGACGCAACCGCAACTAATGCTTGCGGGGCGGCAAGCAAAGGGGTTAAGTCAATATGGGTGTGGGTCAAAAATAGGTACCCAAAATGGCTTGACCTGGTAAATGGAACCAAGACTAAAACCTGCGGTCCCCTGGTGTTTAATTTTGACCCACACCCACATGTCTCGGCCTTGTTGCAGGTCACGATACGTCCTACTGCCCATTATCGGTTTTCTTCGGGCAAGTCTGGTTGTGTTGAGAGCCGCTTGACACCTGGATCAGCTGGGGAATGGAGGCAAGTCAAGGGCCAATCTTTGGATGTACGGTGCATCGTTGCGCCTCTGTTTTTACAACAATGGCAGCGATTCCACGCCTTGCCCCCATGATTTGAACAAAGGGCCACGGGTGTTCGTCTGTCTCATTTTTTGTGCGCCTTCCCAAATGGACTTCCTTGTGGCTTAACCCCTAAAAGGGGCACCCTGAAAAAAACGGCCCGGTTTTCCTCCGGGCGTCAGATCCAGGTCGTGTAGCTGAAGAAAGCTGTTGACCACATCAGTGCCGAAGGACACGGACACGCCCCGGTCGTTCTGTCCGAAGCCTGAGGTCGCCTCCAACCGACACAAGTGGCGAGAGGGAACGGAAGCCATCCCGCCGTCCCGCGCAATCAGCTTCCGCTTTGTGAAAACTTTGGATGGGTCCCAGGGGAAAAAATTAACAATAATAAAAGAAAAAACGAGAAGAAAGAAAACACATGCCAGATCGGATTGACTGAGAATGAGCAGATCAATCGATTGGCACAGCCATGCCGCCTCAGACGGATCAGACCACAGGAGGTCGCAGAGAAAGCCAACGTCTGGAATGTCCGCTGGCCTGGTTCGTCACTTTGCCCCAAGTGAACGCAGGGCATGTGCGCAGCCCGGCCTCTGCATGGCGTTGATCTTATTCCGCAGGTCAACGCTGGAGTCCATCATCTCTTGGGAAAGCCCGCCATGCATGCAAATCACCTGGGAAAAACCGCTTGCTTGCAGTTCAGCAAAGGCGAAAACCGCACAAACCGGCCGCCTTGTCGGCTATAAGGGCGCAAGCTGGCATGTAGTTGAACACATCGCCTTGCTTGCCACGAGGCTGCCTGCTGTTAAAAGCATTTGGCGATACATGCGAAACTACCGCCAGCTTTCAGGGCTTGTCAAGATGCAAAACGTCTTCCAAATCTTGATGCTGTATCTTGATTTGCACTCATCATAGAATCCGTATATCCTTGCGAGCGGGCATCGGCAACATCGAACAGGCAATGCGTGAAGCCTTCAGACCGCAAGCAGTTTTTGGTGAGCTGTTTCTGCTGGTCCTGCAGATCGACGGCGACTCGTGATTGCCACGCAGCAGGAAAAAGTTCTCCGGAAACTTCACCTGCCCGGAGACAGAAAGACGCTGAAGTTCCATTGCGCCACGCTGCGTTGCTACAAGGTGCAACGCAAACGCACCTTGTAGGCAAAGAGTAAGCAAATTGTTTCCAAGCTCCGCTTTCCCCGGTCGACGTAGTCACCCAGGAACAGGTAATTTGCCTGATACCCAGTTGGAGGGCGAAGCTGCAACACCATTGCAAATCAATGGCGCCTGCGGCGGATAGCCCCCGTTGTCAAAAATCCGCAGGAGGTCATGATACCTTGGCCCCCTGGCCCCCTGGCCCCCATAGCCCCCATAGCCCCCATAGCCCCCATAGCCCCCATAGCCCTCATTGACCTCATCGCCTGCCTTGCGCATCGGGCCCCGCACTTGCGCATCCCGTTAAGGCCAGGCACTGTCCATGCACATCTCCGCAAAGGTTCAACGGAGACTCAGTCACGTGCGGCTTTCAAAGCAAGTGGACTGATGCCGTGTTCAAAGGCTGAATGGAGATTGCCCATAGCCCATAGCTGAACCGATTATATGAACCCGTAGTTTGTGGGTTCATTGACCGCTCGTGACCGCTTAGTTATGGGAAATCAGACCCCAAAGATTCCAAAATTGCCATGGAGCCATATATCCATATTTATACAACAATCCAAACAAATGTAAGTATGCATATATGAACCTATACAATCAGCCTTTGACATTAGATGCCAGTTAGATTAATTTGTGTCCCTAGGCCACCTGATTTGAGTAGAGGCCTGTCCTGATGGTTTCCATTGCTTCCTCAGCCCAAGACGTCCAATTCCAGAAGCATTGCCTGCTGATGGAAGATCCCCATTGCGACTGTGCACAAGTTGTTCACCGTCTCCTCTCAAACAAGGCATGAACCGAGGAGAAGGTGGCACATTGCAAACCAGAACGCAGCACGGTGCATCCATGCACGTCCTCGGGAAAGCTAACCGTTTGGCTGACAGGGTTCCTGACGCGCCGTCTCTGGTCTGAAATGCCAAAATGCCCAAGGCTTCCAGCGCCTTTTTCTCACAAAGAGCAGCTGGTCCAAGATATTGTCCACATCCAGACCGGCAACATCCTGGAAACTCGGCGAGGCCAATCAGGTGCTAAGGCTCTCACCTGTCCTCTGTCTTCCTTCTCTTCGTTGCTGGAGCTACTTTGTCCACATCTGCCATTTCACTTCCGCCAGCCTGGTCAGAATGCGTTGGGCTGGCAAACGGCTCGGTTCCAAGGTTCCAGGACAGTGCCGATGGTACCGTTCCGTTTCGTTTTCGGCTCTCAGTCAAGGCCACCAAAGCGAGGCCCCAGCCTGTGCTGCGGAGATCAGCACAGGTAGCAATCAAGCCCGTGGCTTGAGCCCTTCAGCGGTCGTTTGCGTAAGCATCGCTTCATGCACTGGTCCGCAGGCTGGCAGGACCCCACCTAGCAAACTGCTCACAACAATCACATTGGCCTAACCAATCCAGGCAGATATGCGGCAAAATGGTTACCTTCAAGAACATCCCGCACCCGCAAAGGCATGCCAAGGTGAGAAAGCACCGGCTTGCCATTGCGCGCAAAGGCCGCGACCCTCCTTCTTGCAGCTGTAGGAGAAGGTCTCAGTTCTCTGCACTCGTGCCGACCCATGCCGACGACCCTTGATTGATTGATTGATCCCAAGGGTTCCAACCGAGATGGGAACCTTTGACTGGTGTGGCTTGCATGCCGGAAAATGCGAAGCCCCGCGAGGGAAAAAAAAAAAAGACACAAAAACACGAAGCAAAACGCCAGAATCTTGGGGCAGCATGGCAACCCCGCTTGGCCCAAGGTGCTCTGCAGGACTCGCATCTCCGGTGTGTTGGTCGCTTGAGGGGTCGCTTGCTGAGAGCCCTGCCATCGTTGCGAGCTGCTCGTCCTCAGCTAACAGACTTGCCCCTGAGAAGGCCATCATACAGTTGCCGCAATGGCTGCGGCTCAAAAATGTGGTACCAAAATGGCCCCTTGGCAAATGGAACCAAAGACCAAAACCTGCGGTTTGCCCCAGCTCCACAAAATTCTGAGCCAAATGTAGAGAACAGCTGCAAAGTGGTTGAAACGCCTCTGCACCGACCTGGAGATAAGGCAGCGCCTGTGCCCCACACATCCCAGGTCAAGAGGATGGAACAGAACCACTCAGTTGCATTACCCCTACAGGACTAGCTCGTCAAACTCATCGACGGGTCCGAGGGTCTGATCCACCTTTCGGCTCTCGTTGGTCCACCAGAAAGCCCCGCAAGCTGCTCCGTTGTTTTGCGAGAGAGCGAAAACCCATTGTCAGTTCTAATTAGCAAGAGGCCGTCCACAATTGCCTGAAGCTGGGTCACTGATTCGCCTCCCTCGAAATCTTTGCGCACCAAACCATTGCCCCAGACGATGGATTTCGTAATTTGTCAGGTCGACCATGTTTGATTTTCCCCACGAAAAGAAATGGTCTCTCATCAAACTCCTCCCTGGGCCTGCTCTCGGCTTGTTCCCCTCCCGATTGGATTGCACTGGGTTGGCATTCTCGCAATTTTCGACCGTGTTCGGGGCTCTCCCAGCATTTGCGAGGCTTCTTCTGCAACGATGCACGGTTCTCCGCAACGTTGCGCAGCCAGTATCACACAATGTTCACGTACGAGAAAGCAAGTAATGATTACAGTGCATGAACATGGACGAAAACGTGCACGACCTCAGAAACCCTGGAATCATGATTCCCCTGTAAAAACCAACAAGCAATGAGTGTCCCAGGGTTTCAAAGTGGTGCAAACGGATTTCGCAACCATCCACAGTATCAACTATGCATGCGCGAAACAGTGCAGCAGAGTTGCAGGGTCAGAGAAGTCGGAGGTTTCGAAGAAGTCGATCACGATAGTTCGATCCCTGGGCCACCCGTGCTTCTTGCCAAATGGGCTACCTCTTTTGGCAGTGTGCCTTTGCCACCTCTACCCTTGCCAGCACACACTGCACAAAATATGGGGCCAAAGACTCGAAAAGCACAAGGTCAAAAGCTGAAAACCGGGCAAACAAGCTGTTCGGTCAATGAAATGTAGCAGAAAGGGATGAGCGGCCTCCTGCTTGAAAAGCCCGAGCCCCCGTAGTACATCACCTGCAGGCCTCCGAGCACCTGGGGCTGGCAGAATCGGTTTGCCTATGCTTCAGTAGACCCCGAGCCATCACCGGCATGCGGTAGGAAGCAGTACCCGTTTCATACACTCTATTGAACTGTATAGAAGGTCAGAGGGATCATCCTAAAGCGAAAGCGGATAGGATGGCACGCAAGATCGTCGATATCTATGGTCCTTTGAAAGGCGCCTGGATTGGACACACGCATTCTGATGCAGACAAAGCACGACGTTCACTTCGGTGCTCACCAAATTGGACAGCACCAGCTCGGAGGCTTCACTGCTGATTGTCACCTTAAAACTTCGCGACTCTTGTGTGGGTGTATGTGTGCATGTGTGTGTGTGTGTATGTGTGTATGTGTGTATGTGTGTGTATGTTTGTATGTGTGTACGTGTATCTGGGCGGTTGTGTAAATATCTGTATGGGTGTACATGTGTGTGTGTTATGTGTGTGTGTTTGTATGTGTGTATGCCTATGACACTATGTGTGTGTGTGTGTGTGCGTGTGCGTGTGCGTGTGCGTGTGCGTGTGCGTGTGCGTGTGGGTGTGTGTGTGTGGGTGTGCGTGTGCGTGTGCGTGTGCGTGTGCGTGCGCGTGTGCGTGCGCGCGTGTGCGCGTGTGTGCGTGTGTGCGTGTGTGCGTGCGCGTGCGCGTGTGCGCGTGTGCGTGTGTGCGCGTGTGCGCGCGTGCACGAATGCGGGCGTGCGGGCGTGCGAGCGGGCGTCCGCGCATGCGTGCGCGCGCGCAGGCGCGCAAGCGTGCGCGTGCGTGCGCGTATGAGTGCGCGTGCGTGTGCGTGCGCGTGCGCGTGTGCGTGTGCTGCAGTGTGCGTCTGTGCGTGTGTGCTTGTGTGCATGTGGGCGTGTGCGCGTTTGCGAGTGTGTGTGTGTGCGTGTGCGCGTTTGTGTGCGTATGTGTATCCGTGTGGCTGCTTGAATGTCTGTATGGGTGTAAGTGTGTGTGTGTTGGCATGTGTGTATGCTTATGACCGTGTGTGTGTGTGTGCACATGTGCGTGTCTGTGTGGGGGCGCGTTTGTGTGTGTGTGCGTGTGTGCGCCTGTGTGTGTGTGTGTGGGTGTGTGTGTGTGTGCATGTGCGCTTGTGCGTGTGCGCGCGTGCGCGTGCGCGTGCGCCTGCGTGTGCGTGCGCATGTGCATGCGCGTGTGCATGTGTGTGTGTGTGTGTGTGTGTGTGTGTGTGTGCGTCTTTGTGCGTGTGTGCGTGTGTGTGTGTGTGTGTGTGTGCATGTTTGTGTGTGTGCGTGTGTGCGCACGTCTGTGCACAAGTGAGTGCGTGTGCGTGCGTGCAGTGTGTGCTTGTGTGCGTGTGCGTGGGCGTGTGTGTGTGCGCGTGTGTATGTGCGCGTCTGTGCGTGTGCGTGTGCGCGTGTGTGCGTGTGCGCGTGTGCGCCTGTGCGTGTGTGTGTGTGTGTGCCTTTGTGCGTGTGTGCGTGCGTGCGTGTGCGCGCGTGCACGTGTGTGCGTGTGTGCGCGTGTGT
>CAUJNA010003568.1:320000-432500 GCA_963377175.1 Effrenium voratum
ATGCAGAAATGGATGGGGGCAAATTGTCCAGCCTCCTAAGTGGCAAACAATCAGTGTGCCCTCAACATGTTTGAAACAATATGATCATGATCAACCTCAAGACCAGCGGGACAACACACCTGAGGTTGCCCTCGATGCAGACAAGCAAGGGGAGTCGTGGTGAAGGGTAAAGCCAGCCCAACTGAGGCGCTGGATTGGGCTGACGGCTGCCTGGGGAAAACCGCAGCTGGGCGATTTGGAGTTGCTGGACGGTCAGCCGTGCCTGCGAGCTCTGGTGAACTTCAGGCGGCAAGTGAACGAGCCACGCGCGGCAGGGTTCGCACGCAAATCAAAGTAGGGTGATGAGCCGACAGCCAGGTGCAATCTGGACCAGGCTGGACATGCTGGCACTGACAAAACGCAGAGCAGTGCAAAAAGAACTTCACAGAACGAAACCTGCCATGTCTTGCTTTGACGCAATGCTTGAGCGCCAAATCTGGAGGTTTCGCAGAAACAGAAAGAGCATTCGGAAACGAGTGCAGCTTCCTGGTCGTGAGGTCAAGGCCCTAGATTCGGAGCCACGCAAAGAAGCTTGTCAAACAGGCGCAGAGGACACGTGGGCACATGCACAATGGCTGGTTAGATGGAGCAGTTTCGCGGGTGAGTGGTTGCAATGCAGCACCATCTTGCCGTGAGGGGCCACTGGCACGAGAACCGCCAGCCGATTGCCGCATGTAGGAAGCAACAGGCACGCATTGCTAAGCCAAGTGATGTTGTGGTGCCCTCGCAAAGGCCCAAGGTCGGGAGCAATCAAGACCTTAGGCAAGCAGGGCAGGTTGTTGGTGCCACCGACACGTGTTGGGAAGACCTGCACCCAAGATCCTTCCGAACATACGGCGGCCGCATGGCGGCCGGCGAGCCAGTTGCCTGCTCCAGATGCGAACCGTGTGTGACAATTGCCCCTAGGGCCAATTTCTAATTTTCCACGCAAAAGTCTTAGCCGTATAGCTGGGTTGTGCCACTGCTCAATATCCAAATCACGAGCCACTCCCCAGCCCCGGCCCACACCACACGCACACAGGGGAGTCAAGTGCCAGGTTTTTGCAAACAGCTGAGGCTGCTGCAGGATAAGCGTTGGCCATCTCTTCTTCTATCAGATTCTGCAGCTGGCGGATGTGGGGCTCTGGCCTTGTCCCGCAAACCCTTGCGCAAAATCTTTTCCGCCGCTGCGCCAAAAAAATCCGCCGGACTTGTCCATGGCCGCCTGCTGCTCTCGCCCAAAGGCACATGAGCTCCTCACATCTCCGGGGTCGTCGAATGGAGCCCCCAGGCGAAGGCCCCACGAAAGCCTCACAGCAACCTGCGACCTGCAACCTGATCGGTCAAAATCCCGGCTAGCCCCCAGTGAACATCAACCAATCCAACCACTAAAATAGGTAACCTAAAACGGGTGGTGAATTCAGCTACCAAAATGGAATCCCTTGGTTTTGACCCACAGCCTCTCCATCCTTTGATCTGCTCAGACCAGCACCATGGTTCTTCGACTGCGTGCCGTCCAGGATCAGCTCTGTGCACCTCAGTGGCGAGCGACGAGCCGCCTTTCCTTTCGGTCATCATCCTAGGGGTACCTTCCAACTCCATTCCTTCCTGGCATCCTTCTTTCTAAAAAAAGCACCCAAAACTGTGGGGAAACAGCTGGTGTTTGAAAAGAACGATGGTTGAAAAGAAGGAAAGGGAATCAACCCCTAGAATCACGGAAAATCTGCGGTTGCTGAGAAGGCCACACATCAATGTAGCTCATGCCCCCGATTTCAGCCTGGCAGAAGCAAGCCCACGCCGACAAGAGCGGAGCCCCCTGCTTGGTCCATGCCCACAAACTTGTTCGTTTTTGGATTGCCTGTAAATCAACTTGCTGTTTCTCAGCAGGATGATACCCTTTATGGGCTCCTTGAAGGGAAAAAACCAGTTCATTCCCACCCGCCAGGTGGTACCCCATCGCACCAGCAAGTCAAATGGCTGTGGGCAAAAAAAGACAAGGGCAAACTGCAAGCCGCAGGTTTGTGTCTTTGGTTCCACTTACCAAGGTCCCATTCTTGGTACATGTCTTTTTGCGCCACCGACACATGGCCATGGGTCAACATCCCGTATCCCCCGTGAGCATCCAAATCCCCACTAAAATAGGTTCTAAATGGGTGGTGAAATCACCTACCAACCAAAATGGTACCATTGGTTTTGACCCACCGCCACATCCACCAAAAAGAACATCGGGCCCTGTGCGACTGCCTTGGGAGGCAGGATCTCCGCAGGCGCTTCAACCTCAGTTGCTAAACCGCAAATCCAGCTTCGAAAAACGAACAAACCGCCTCCAGCAACCAGAACCTCCTTCAATCAAACTAATTAGACCCTAGCCCGGCCGGCCACAAAACATGCGTGTTTTGTGAAGCTCCACCTTTTCAGGTTGGCTTAAACTAGAAGCCCCCCCCCCAAAAAAAAAAAAGAAAAGGCCCAAGCCACTTCTTCTTTGGAGGGGGGGCTGGGCGCTCCATCTTCAGGCGCCTCTCCCATGCCTCTCCTCTCCCCCCACCACGCGGAAACCGCGGGGCGTTTCGGCCGGGCGCGCGGCCACCGCGAAGTCTGAGGAGGGCTGTGAGAACTGCCACACCTCGGGATCCACGGCTTCGGCCCAGCCTGAAAACCAAAATGCCTTGTGACATGGTCGGGTGTTTTCTTGGCCATCGCGTGGTGGGCCTAGTTTTACGAGCAAGACCAAAAGGGGGTGAAAGGGGCTTGAACTGTCCTAAGCCATCCTGGCATCGTCATGTGTAGCTGGAAGGAATGGGGGAGGTGAAAGGGGGCCTCGCAAGAGGCTGATCCCTCGAAAAGTCGGAGATATTGTGGGGGCTCCCTGACATGCCACTGATGCGAACCCAGGGCAGCTCACGAAGGATTGGCGGAGCTTTGTAGCCAAGAGACTGGCCTTTCAAATCACGGTGACTGACAGGCGTGCGGGGGGGGGAAGCATATATTTTCATGCATGGATGGATGGATGGATGGATGGATGGATGGATGGATGGATGGATGGATGGATGGATGGATGGATGGATGGATGGATGGATGGATGGATGGATGGATGGATGGATGGATGGATGGATGGATGGATGGATGGATGATGCACATGCATATGTATATGCACATGCATGTGTGTATATACATATACATACATGTATATATATATATATATATAACCTATGTATATGTATATATGGGTATGTAAAGATGTGTATGTGTCGGTGCATATGTGTGCGCGTATGTGTATGCGTGCGTATGTGTATGCGTATGAAAATGCATTTGCATAATGCATTCGCATGTGTACGAGTATGTGTCTGTGCCTGCGTCTGTGTACGTGTACGTCGTGCACCTGCACGCGTAGGTGTTTGAGTGTGTGCGTAGGTGTGTTTGTGTGCATGCGCATTTGCATGTAAGTGTGCATGTGTATGTGTAGGCATGAGTGTATGTATAGGTACAGATATAGGCCAGGTATAGGTATACGTATAGGCATAGGTATTGGAAAAGATTTGGTAAAGGTATTGGTATTGGTATTCGGGATGGGTATTAGGGATAAATATGGGTTAATCGGGATAGATAAATATATATATATATTTGTATAGATACATGTGTATGTTTCTATGTATATGTAGATGTATGCATGTGCACATGCAAATGTGCAGAATTATGCAAGCAAATGTATGTATGTATACATATATATATATAAGCACATATATATATATACACATATATACATATGTAAATATATATATATATGCATAGCTGAAACAAAAAGCAACACGTATGATGTGTTGTTTTTTTTTGTTTAGATTGTGTTCTGCCGTTTCTTTGTTCAGGTGTTCATTCATTTATTGATTTTTATCTAAGCTCGGAGTAGTTTGATTCGACAAAAACTGTAGTAATAGACTTCAGGAGAAAATCCTTCCTTGGCTGAACTTGCGATAGCTTAATGTAGAGCAATATTTGGTCCCCTCTGCAACAAGTGTCACCCTTTGTGGGCCCAAAGGAAAACAGTGTTTCCCATAAAGTGAAAGTCCAAAGAGACAAGTGTGGGTCCAAAGGAAAGCCCACTGAATTCCCATAAAGTGAAAGTCCAAAGAGACAAGTGCGGGTCCAAAGGAAAGCCCACTGAATTCCCATAAAGTGAAAGTCCAAAGAGACAAGTGCGGGTCCAAAGGAAAGCCCACTGAATTCCCATAAAGTGAAAGTCCAAAGAGACAAGTGCGGGTCCAAAGGAAAGCCCACTGAATTCCCATAAAGTGAAAGTCCAAAGAGACAAGTGCGGGTCCAAAGGAAAGCCCACTGAATTCCCATAAAGTGAAAGTCCAAAGAGACAAGTGCGGGTCCAAAGGAAAGCCCACTGAATTCCCTAAAGTGAAAGTCCAAGTGATAGCCATGAAGCAAAGGACATGAGTGGCCCTACCAGATGCTAGCAGCTTGGACGTCCGTCTGAGGCCACATCTCCCGGACTCACCTCCTGGCCACGGTACACCTCGGCCACACACGTCTCACCGGGGCAGTTTAAACCCAAAGACCGAACCAGACTTGCAGGAAAGGTGAGTACTGAGTCATGGTCCAAACCCGGTACAAATATGGTGAACCCAGAACCAAGGATTAAGAAGGCGGCCGCAGCTATTTGTGGTTAGGATCGTCCCTTACTAACCTTCATCTACCCGGGTTTGGATTATGACTCAGGTGTTGAAGAATGGATGCGGAAGTGGCCATTGTGGCAATGAAGGGTTGAAGGGTTGAAAAATTGCGGGTTGACCCCAAGGAAGCCAAGCAATAAGACTCTGCGTCGCATCAATAACGCCTCTTCCATTGGCCCCCCATGCGGATTCTTGAACAGCCGGGCGCGCGGCCGTGCCGGGCTTGATGCGGGCCAGATCACCGGGGGCGATGGTGGACCTGAGGCTTCAACGAGGCGCCAGGCGGGATCGGGACTCAGAGTTGAAGCACTAAGGATCAAACGTATCGACCGGTTGAAATGGCGGTGGTGGGCAAAAATGTGTTTGTTTAACCCCAAAATGGTTTTGGCCCAAACATCTTTAGACTGAATCAGGGCCAAAGGGAACATAACCTAAATGGCTTTGGTCTAGGTAATTATGATCTTTCTATCCCCCTAACCCTTGTAAATACAAACATGGACTACAACTGCGGTCCGGTGGTGCAATTTTCACCCATGCCAAAATTGAACTGTGAGGCGCACTGGCGTACTTTACGTCCGGTGCGTATGTGGCCAAAAGTTTAACTCAGCCGCAGGCTGCTGCTGAATCTCAATGTAGAAGTCAGCATCCGAGGTCCACTGGCACCTGGCAGTTCTGAAGCGGGCTGGTGGCAGG
This sequence comes from Effrenium voratum, assembly GCA_963377175.1. Lineage (NCBI taxonomy): Eukaryota > Dinophyceae > Suessiales > Symbiodiniaceae > Effrenium > Effrenium voratum. The sequence goes on from CAUJNA010003568.1 coordinate 325,388, forward strand.
GAGTCACAGCATACACCCGCAAGCCATCAGCAGCCATGACCTGGTTGACCGCTAAAGCCAGCCAGTTGTACATGGTTCCGGGGATCAAGTCCATGGTGAACTGATCGATGAAGTTGTCGCATGCCGCCCTCGAAGCCTGGGAGAGGGCGGAAAGTAAGAGCTGCGATGCGGTACGCTGTCACCCGGCCTTGTCTGCCTCGTTATAGAAATCCAGGACATCGTCCCCATTGGTGTCAACGGGGATGGCACCACCTTGCAGCCGGGAGGCTGGCGGTTTGGATTGGTGGTTTTTGAATTGGTGGTGTGCTGAAGGAGCAGTTTCCCAACTACAACCAGAACCCGGGCTCAAAATCTAAATCCAAAAATCACCAATGTAGGGATACCTGAAGACTGAAGGAAAAAGCACCTCAATTAAAAAAAAAAAAAAAAAACACGCGGCAAAACGCCGCATGCTCAGGTCGCAGCGCAAGGTCGCGGCATCGAAGGACACGAAGATCTTGGTGCCGGCTTCGTTGAACCTCGACACTGCCATTGCCATTGCCGTCAGACGCTCCGCGGGAAATAAATGTCTTCGCCGGCCTCGCGTACCGCAGGCTGGGCGGGTACAGGGCGAAGAAGATCCTTGGGACATCAAGTCAAGGCGCACCAAGATGCTGCAACCCAGTCAGATCACACCACATAGAAAAAACCTGCTGGAAGGCGGAAACTCGTTGAGCGAATCTGAACTGTGGGGTTATATGCTTTCGTATCAAGGACGACACCTCCTACGGCTCCTTAGTGCAAGCCTATGACCGAAGACTACCCGGGGGTCCTTGGAGCTGTTTGCACCAGCGACGAGTAGACGGCGTTTTCAGGAAGGGCGTCCTGCGCCGAATCCAATGAGCGTGGCTCGAAATGTCGCTGGGCCAAACCGCAGGTGTTATTCGTTTCCATTTTACTTGGCCATTTTGGGCACATCTTTTTAAGCCACCCCCAAAAGACAATCTGGGGCAACAAGATCACTGGGAGGAAGCAGCCACAGCTACACAAACCCGCGCAATTTGCGTAAGACTCAAGACGATGAGGCGGAAAGGACCGGACTTGCGTCCTGTGGCCACACCACGTAGTCTTTGCCTTGCGCGGTGGCACAACGGCACCGCTAGCACATGTGCTGGCACTCAGGTCCCGACTGTCTTGGTGGTACTCCAAAATCCGTGGCCGCCCTGTAGGCTCCTCCTTGTAGGTGAACCATGCCTCAATGTATTTCGCTGATGCATTTTGCAGTGCGATCTGCAATTGCGAGTGAACACACATGTGTTTGTACATCTATTTGGATATGCCTATGTATATGTACGGGTGTATATGGTGTATATGCGCAATCACATCCGAAGACGCATACCGAGGCATCTACATAATTGTACTGGTGATCAATCGCGGCCGACTGAAGCGTCATGTAGTTCACCTTCGCTCAAGCCGGCTCACGTTCATTGGGCCTCAAAGCGCGCGGCGCGATGCGCGCGGTGCCTCTGATGGGAGTCCGCCCAGCTCGGTCAGCTGACAGCCTGCAAGTCTGCCAAGAGCAGGCGAATAAACTGCACACATGACCAGACCTCAAGAGGTTGCGCAATGTCACTTCTTGCAGTCACTGGGCGTTTACTTCTTGCAGTCACTGGGCGTTATGCATGCAAACCAGAGTCTTGCAGCTCGGGAACCGCGTTTCGACACGCCAATACTCAATTGCTCTGGTGCCGCAAAGCGTGAACAAGCCTCCCCCGGACCTTTTCCAGCGTCCAAAGAGGTCTTCCATTGTGTCGATTGCCCCCTTGCCGCGCCTCCCCAAGGCCATTCGCCATGCTAAGGCCGGCGCCAACTGAGACTTGAATGGTCGTGACACCGCCCACAGTCTGCGTCAGATTCTCGGAGGTGCCTCAGAGGCAGTCTCTAAGTGACAGAGATCTTGGCACAAGGCCCAGGCAGAGGTGGTAGTATGCATATTGTCCAGTTAGGTCTGCTCCTGTCCACTTCAAAATCTTTGCAGGATCACAGGCCAATAAAGCTGCCTAAACACAAAGTGCGCGAGTGTGCACAAATGTCTCCAGGCCTGCCCCATAAAGCTCGTGATTGAGTGAGTTGCTCTGCAGGTTCATCAACGTGACAGGCAGAGTCTGACCTGAGCGCCGCCAGCATCGCGGACCAAAATGCGATTGTCACGGGCCACTCGGATCGAGCAATGCATGCTTTTAGCCGCCAGCTGGTGAGCACGCGCTTCATGTCAATGTCGATGGCCACGATAACATGAACTACCTCACGACACGAGCGGCTACGAGCTGCTCACTCACTGCTTGGCCTCCGCCCGGACCTCCCGAACATGCTAAGCCTCCCGGCTTGCGTAGACCCAGGCAGCATTGCGGGGACAACCTCGCACCAACCAGCTGGCTCGAGAGGAGTGGAGCTCATAGGCATGCAGGAAGATGACCCCGAAGATGACCCCGGCTTTTGGGTGTGTGTGTGTGTGTGTGTGTGTGTGTGTGTGTGTGTGTGTGTGTGTGTGTGTGTGTGTGTGTGTGTGTGTGTGTGTGTGTGTGTGTGTGTGTGTGTGTGTGTGTGTGTGTGTGTGTGTGTGTGTGTGTGTGTGTGTGTGTGTGTGTGTGTGTGTGTGTGTGTGTGTGTGTGTGTGTGTGTGTGTGTGTGTGTGTGTGTGTGTGTGTGTGTGTGTGTGTGTGTGGTGTGTGTGTGTGTGGTGTGTGTGTGCGTGTGTGTGTGTGTGTGTTGTTGAGGGTGGGTGGGTGGGTTGTGGGAGGTTGTGGTGGGTGGTGGGTGGGTGGGTGGGTGGGTGGGTGGGTGGGTGGGTGGGTGGGTGGGTGGGTGGGTGGGTGGGTGGGTGGGTGGGTGGGTGGGTGGGTGGGTGGGTGGGTGGGTGGGTGGGTGGGTGGGTGGGTGGGTGGGTGGGTGGGTGGGTGGGTGGGTGGGTGGGTGGGTGGGTGGGTGTGTGTGTGTGGGTGTGTGTGATTTTCAAGGATGGCCCATCGTGGGACTGAGGCTGGTTTCAGATGTGTGTATATGTATGACGACGGGCCGGACGACACCAACGCCGAGCCCCGCGCCGTGTAGTAAGTGCCGAAGAGAACGTCCACCGTGCCCAGGCCTTCGGCGGATGCCTGGGCAGCGGCACGCCCGACTCAAAACCGCGGGTCGAATGTTGGTATGTGGGTATGGGATGGTATGGGTCAAAATTAAACCACCAGACCGCAAGTTTTGGTCCGTACCGATTTTTGACCCACAGCCATGTATGGGTGAGTCTGCTTTTAAGATTCGGACCACCCAAAACAGTGTTTGTTCCTTCCGGTTCTCTTTAAAAACCATACGAATGGGGTACACTCAAAAAGGCCCGCCCGCTTGAAGAGATGTTACCTTCACGGACTTCGTAGAGACCGTAGCTCGTTCCCGCCGAAACTTTGCCCAAAAAAAGACGGCGGTCCAAAAGCCGGAAGGCCAAAAGGTTGGCAACAGCGGTGGCGGTGTGCTGCGTTGGTTCTTGTCCCGAAACATCACCCCTAGAGACTCACCTTCGAAACAGGTGACGGTGTTGTCTCCCACCTGGTCAAGCTTCTTTTGCCCCAACCCTGGGCCCTAGGGGGCAACTCACCTGAAAAATGACCCCAAAAATGGTGACGTCTGATTTGTTTTTCTTTAAGGGAAAAACTATGGGCGACCCCGGTCGCGAGAAATCGGCGGCCCCGAGAAAAGGGGCCCCCGGCCATGCCGTCAGGCACCAGCTGGCCGGTGGCCACGATCTGGTCCTCGCCGGGACCGTCCGCATTCGGACCAGGTGATGGAAACAAAGTCCAAGCCCAAGCGGTGGGTCAAAAAAAAAGGTACCCCAAAATGGAACCCTGGCAAGTAGAAACATGGACCAAAACCTGCGGTCTGGTGGTTTAATTTTGACCCAAGCCCAGGAAACTTGGAAGGTGGTTGTTCCCCAAATAGCTGAAAGCTATAGGGCTTCTAGCTTCTAGTAAAGATTTGCAAGATTGATCTGGGGTCAGGTGTATTCTTTCTGAGAAAATGTCCCAACCCCACGTAAGTTTTTCGAGAATCGATCGGCCATTTTCACTTTGATGCATCCTGGGATGAACCATCGCCCTCTCAGCAAACCAGTGGCTGGAAAAAAACCTCTTTTCGAGCTCCAAAAGAAAATGGCTTCGCCTGCAAGACAAATCGTCAATCGTCCTCGATGGGGAAATGGGTCTGCTTCACTTCCAGACCGGCAGAGCCTGTAAGCCCGCGTATGTCCCGAATGCGTCATAGACCGGATATTTTGACCGAACCTATGACCCACCCAGCTGTGCATGGCGCTATTGAAAGTGTTCTGGGTCTACGACTGGAGTTGAAGCTGACCTTAGCCCAAACATTTTGAGTGATCTGGCAAGCTTCCTGCAAAGCATGTTGGTGCGAATGACATCCAATCTCTGAGCGCTCTCCATGCACATGCGGCCAACCTCCTGGCGCCTCTCTGGTGCCGCCAAGACACAACACTGAAGTCCAAGGTTCCGCCCCAGTCCGAGAGCGACAACGCCACCTCAGAGTCGGCCCATCCAACGCATCTCTCTTCTCGCAGAGGGTCGGACCATGCGGCTCTTCCCGAAGTCCCACACCGAGTTGAAGAGCATGCGACTCAGAGGCCAGTTTGTTGCAAACACCGAGGGCCCGAACTGCCGTGCGGCACACTCGGAATCGACATGTGCTAGGGCCTAGCTAGGGCAACTGCTCCAGGCGGACATCATAATCGAATTCCGGCCGTCCCTGAGCCAATTGCTCTCACCGCTTGCCCAAGCACCAGCATGAGTTGACCCAACGGCAATCCTCACCTCAAGCGCGTTCACAGCGTGGATGTAGTTCCTAGGCTTTCAAACGGAAGAAGCCCCAGCCGCGCGCAATGCCTCGCCTGATAGAGGGATCGGCTGGTGCTGGCAGGCGGACCTGCGATCTCCACTTCCCCTCTTGTGTGGCTTCGCTCCCCGCTTAAACCCTGACCTAAACCCCAACCACCTCAAGGCAGGTCCCAATGGAACAAAAACCAAGTAACTTAAGCAAAGGCCTCGCTGAAACGGGCCGAAACGCTGCGAACAAGTTGGGGGGTGCACTGCGTCAAAGGCCCGGGCTGTCACAATCGAATATAGCAGCCGCCGTACTGTGTCGTACGTGGAAGGCCTCGTGTCTGACCCGTCGCACGGAAAACGAAAACGACTCGCAAGCATTCGAGCACAGGCCCCGCAAGCCAGGACCCCTGCGACATGGAAGACCTATAGTCATATTCCCTGAACACCTGCGTGAACAAGACGCGACCAACCGAGCCACAATGCGACGATACGACGCGATCCGCGTGCAATCCTGCCTGCCAGGCGGTCGCAATGCATTCGCCCTGCACCTCGCGGCCATGGGCGTCTTCCCCAGCCCAGCAGCCCCAACAATGTCCGCCTCCGTCATCGGGAGCAGCGTTTCGTCCAAGCCACAGCGGCAATAGGGCACACGAAGGTATGCCTGCAAACGAAAAATCTCGGCTCAAGCGCACGCAGAAGCAACACTCACTTCACTGCACGCCTGCGTTCTGTTGCAGAACTGCACGCACTCGGTCGGCGTGATCGTTCCGCTAACCTTCTCTGCGTAGGCCAGCGGGCTCTCCTTGCGCTTTAGGGAGACCCCTGGTTGATCACTGGGGGGAGAAACACGAAGCATTCCACAGGTCAAGCTAAAACAGTCTGAGAAAGGAGCCCACTGCACTAAGAAGCAGCCGATGCGGACATGTCTGGATAGGCTCCAGCCTGCCCCAAGCAGATCAATATGCCATTGTCAAAACTGCGTCTCTGCCAGGATGCCTTCCAATGGGCTGTAGGTGAGGTCTATTTTGGCCTCAACTGCGTCCAAGTGCAATATACTCAGTGATGTTGACCCCATACTAATCAATAGTGATGACTCCCAATGTCTGGCCGTCCTCCCCAAACCATGGCTCCGACCCTACCTCCAACCAAAAGAGCCTGCGCCAAACCCGAGAAAAAAATCCTTGGGGCGCCAGCCCAGTAATCGTCCACATGTGTGGAGCCATACTCGGTATTGTTGAAGTCTACGACCTGGCTAACTGGATGTGGGGAGCCATGGGAAATGTGAACTTTACATTTGGAGAACCACCCTCAGGGGGAACTACCCCTGATTTGTATGGTCCTCTGGGATAAAAAACGAACAAAGGGGGGATGGTTCATTGTGTTTTGCTTCATTCTGACCTTCAGGCACGAAAGACTCAATCAAGCGAGGTCAAGTAAAACAAGCAGGCAGTGCACGAGTGGGGTCGTCCAGCACGAGAAGCTGCTGCTCTGAAAACACTTCGAAGCTTCGCACAACCTCGCGGCAGCGTTCCTGCTAGACAGACGTTGGGCGCCCTGATCGGACTCCCAGTGTCGAAATTCGGCGAGCGAAAAGCTAACCGCCCCTCCCCAGCGCTCAAAGCAACTTGCCACGTGGAAACTCAGGCAAGCACAACGAAGTGCGCAAGGAGCAGGGCTGCCAAGCATCTTCTCCTCGCAAGCTCGAGGCAAGGTACACCTCACACCACCCACCTTCCCCAAAGTGCCTCAGAGATTTCCCATTAAGGGCACAGCGCAGGCATGCAGCTTTTGATCTCGCAAAAGCCCACTGCTCCAGTTTCCATGCCTGTCTACCTTATGAGAGCGTAGCTCATGCGCTCTGTCTGGTGCAAAGTTCCTCTCTTCGCCATGCTATCAACCAACGAGCGCCCCGCTCTTGGGGCGACTTAAAATAGACATCCTACCAAGACGGGAGTCTTGGTCTTGGCGGCAAGTTCCTTGCAAAACGGAAGCTGCAAGGAGTCTCACAGAAGCTGCTTCCAACCCCTTGCGTGTTCCGTTCCCATGTGCTCGAGGAGCACTTGGACCCTCGATTCATGATTCATGCCTGAAGCTTACATGCCGTCATTCGGCAACGGCCATGCGCATGCACTCGATCTTGCACATGCACTGTACACCAGCGCGGTACGCGACGCAAATGCCAACCAAAACACCAAGGCCACCAAGGCTACAGCTGAATCAAGCCGAATTGCGCCTGCGCACGTTGCACCTCTCACACGATTCGTGTCTTGCACGAAGTGACTTCTTCATTCACTTGCACCATGCACAACTGGAAGTGGGCAAAGGCAAATGCTTCAAAATGCAATGATGCCTGGTAGCAACACAGGCGTTTCCTCACTGTCAGAAATATACATGCTCCTGTGTCCCAACTTGCTTCTAGCTTGCCAGCCGTCCACCTCAACAGAGCACCGTGGATGCCACTAGCCACAAAAAGAATGACATCAGCAAAACTGGGCATGCTTTCAACTGCGTCAAGACTGCCGACGCATTCTGCCGGGCAAGGTGGAATAGTTGTTGTGGGTGCGCTTGCTTCAGAGCGACCTATGCGCGCAGCATTCATCCTCGCCCGGACAATATACTGCCCCCCGTCCGGCAGCCAAGGACCTTTCCAAGTTGGTTGCCAGGCATTGCGGCATATCCCATCCCTCTGGCAGTTCGTGAAATCACAACAATGCCAAACAGCTCGAAACCTTGACTTTGGTTCACTGCCACAGCTCAAAAAAAACGGCTGCACCCTGCATCTGACCACTGGCCCTCAGGGTCGCCAGAAGCGCCATTTCGTCACCTCGCTGCCTGAGCAAGGTGAGGTGTCACGGCTGACCTCCTGGCACCGGCACAGGCCTTTGAAGGTTCCCTTCGCGCCCTTCTCGTCCATGAGCACAACTCCTGGCCAGCCCGAAGCGCGCAAAAGCATCAGCTTGGGGCATTGGGGTGCGTTTTCCCATGGGGAAACAGACTGTGGATGGTTGCGAAATCCATTTCGCACCACTTGGAAACCATGGGCAGCCATTGTTTATTGGCATTTACTGGAGAATCATCGTTCCGGGGCTTCTTAGGTGTAGGATTTCGTCCATCCACAGGGAGGTGGTTTGGGTCCATTGGCGCATTTCTCCGGCCTCGCTGCTTCAGGTGCTCCCGGACTTCGTCGGCCTTCTTGAAGTTCGCGGCCTTCCTTGCATCATTACCTGGACCAACTGCATCCACGGCTGCGATTCCGATTTCTTGAGGATTCCATTTTTGGGGGGCAAAGGCGGTTGGCACATCATCCGGCGGGACCCCTGATATTTGTGCAAGTGCCATCAAATGTCGGTGGTCATGCTGACCGAACCTCAAATCACAGCTCGATTTGGCGGTGGCTCAAAAACCCGTACCAAAATGGGCTGCCCTGGGAAGTGGAAACATGGACCAAAACCGTTGGCCCCTCCTGCTTAATTTTGAGCCACACCCATTCGGAAAAAAAAGAGGAAAAAATAGAAGAAGAAAAAAGAAAGAAAAATAAGAAAAAACAAAAAGAACAACAAAAAAGAAAGAAAGGAAAAAGGAGAAAACAAAAGGAGCCAAGAACCTTTCAAGCCTTTCGACCTTTGAGCCCCGGACGCTCTTCGATCATCCGCTCAATCTCGTCATCTGTTGGAGCTCCGGCAGGGCGCTCGCCGCGGTTCCTGCCACTGCAACGAGCCATCCTTGTTCCTTGCTTGGTTGACGTTGGAGGGGAGCAAAAGTTTATTTTTTAGCAGTTAAGTTGGGATTTCAGACCAACAATAAGCAAAAAATGCAAAATGTTTCCCAACAACAACCATGTATGAGCAGGAGGGGCGGGGCTCCACCCAGATGGACGCATCGGGTTCCGAGGCCCCGCGCATGGGCTGCGCAGATGACTTTGCGACTTCTGGCCCAAAGGTGCCTGAGAGGTCGTTTGACCAGGGCTTTTTGTGCGACACAAACGGGGTTGGTTTGCAACACGTCCTGGGGGCCCGGCCTTTCTTGGAGATCTTCACTTCCAGCTCAGGAATTGGCTTGCCATGCTGCTGACAAAAGCCCTGCGAGCGTGCCAAAGGCGCAGGCTCACAAAAGGCTTCCCTGACGACTTGCCGTGTGGAACTGTTTGCGACAACCCCGAGACACCAGCTCACTCATAGGTGTCGTCTTGTTTTGGAAAATAGATGGGTTTCCCATCTATAGTTGATTGATTGAACCACCAGGTAAACCAGGAATCGCCCTCGGTTCTTCCACCGCGTCTTCCCATGGGCCGAGCTTGGACGCGAGGTACGGTACGGTCGGTGGCTTGGGCTTTTCCGGGCGTCCCAAGTGCCCGCGCCTTGTAATCTGCGTGCACTTTCTGCAGCTGTGACTCTGCGTATTGCACGGCCTGGCAGGCCAGTGGGGCGGCTGAAGCCTGGGTCATGGACCCCGCGTAGGCTGTTTCCTCAACCCCAACCTGTTCTTTGGCTTCAAAAAACCACTTGCCTGCTGGTGACCCCTCTGCCAAACAGATTGACTTTCGACACTGTTCGTGGGTGAATTGGAAATTCCACTCTTTCCCAATAAGGCAAGGTGCAAAGATCCAACCAAATAGCCATAAATAAGAGGTAGGTAGAGAGTGGAAAAAAAATGCGAGGTTGCAAAAACCAGGGCCCCCTTGCAAAACCAGGCCCCCCTGAAACATCAACACGGCTTCCTAAAGCTCCCGTTGCGTTTTGAGCGCAGCCAAGGGCCTGATGCCTTGCCGTGCACAATACGTTGCTGTCACGCAAAGCCCGAAATCTGCAAACGACCAGGCGATAAAGGCAGATCGGCATTCATTCCGCTCAGCGCCTTATCAAATGCTGCCTGATCCCTGCAGGAGATACATAATGCAAGAGGCTCCTCGGCACGTGGCGCCGAGCACGCTCGACCATCCATGCCTGGCTTAGAGATGCCAAGGCTCGTCTCCCTCGTGGGGGCCGCCAATGCCCTTGCCACGGAGCCGAGTTTTGCCGCCGTGCTCTTGAAAGTTGGGGTCCTGCCGGCTCAAAATGTTCATTCCCAAGCCCATTGGGGGTCACAACGACCTATGGGACCTCTCAAATGACTGGCTGATCCTTGGACTCTGCTTTCTGTTCGACCAAAAGAAAACACCAAGTGCCAAGGGTCCCCCAAAAATTGAAACAATCCAAGCACTCCACCGGACCAACGGCGCGCTCCTGCCAAATCGCCCTTGCAATTTGAATGACCCGGCTGCCCACGCGGAACTCACCTTCATTCTCCTCGGCGCAGTCATGACATCAAGCGAGCCACGCACAACAGAGCTTCGCTCAAGTCCATGGAGGGGATGCTGCGGTTTTTTTCTTCTCCAGATTTCAGCCGTTGGTTTTTCCGGCGAGGTCTGGCCCTCAGGGCTCCATCCCCGGCCCAATTTCCCTATGCTTCCAGAGGCGCAATCCCCACTTCGAGCTTGCAGGTGAACTTCTTGGGCTGGCCTCGGCGCTTGAAAGGCCCAATCTCATGCAGCCAACCTGCCGGGTCGGAGAAATAAAACAAAAAATGCCCACCAAAAAAAAACAGGTCTATAGTGGGAAAGATCAAAGGATCAAACAATCTTCGCTGAAAAAAAAAAAAAAAAAACATAAGAGCCTTTGTCTTGTGAAGACGCAGATGACGCATACAGCTCTGGGATCTCAGGCCGCTTAAGGCGCCGACCCTCCTGGCCTGCAGATTGGGCAGGGCTCGTAGCCGGAGGCAACGAGGGCATGGGATAGCCTGCGACTGCCGAATTGCAAACTGCGATGTCAGATTCACGTCCCGTTCTCGTGGGCGAATTGGATTTGGTCCTATGCTGGGTTGTGAGTGGCAAAGGGCCCCCCAAACAATTTGGGAGGATGAGGCACGAACAAATACCTGACTTCAGGCAAAACTGGGCGTTTAGTATTGGTGTAGTACTAGTTTAGTATTGCTGAGTAGTGCTTCCTGCTGTCTCAGCATTGTTGTGGTATTGGTGAAGTACGGGCTAGCAATCTCAGTCAGTTTTGTTGGCGTCATTCGCTTCGTGTAGGTGTTCCATTGATAAGTGTTGGTTTCGTGCGCTGGTACTGTCAGGGCTGGATGCAAGTGTTTATTCTACCGCATGTTCGGGCAGCCGCATGTTTCACACCAGGGAAAACGGTTCAGACCGGATAAGCTAATCGTTCTCCGACATTACGACCAAAGTAGCTGAACATCCAGGTCTACACCAGGGTACAAGTAGATGGCAGAATTCCCTTGCGTGGGTTCCAAAAGCAGATGACTACACCAAGATGTGGGAAACTGTGCCATCCACTTTCACCCAATTGCTTCAACACATCGGCGGACCTCCGCTCTCGCAACCGGACCCTTGCTCTGCGGCCCTGGGGCCCTGGGGCCCGAGCCCCCAGGCATCATCGGGTTCATGAAGGGGTTCCTGGGCGAAACGTGGCCGAAACTAGATCAGGCAGGCGCGAAGCTCGCAAGAGATGGCGAGGCGAAGGCAAGATGGGCCTGCCGATTTTTCTACCCAACCTTTGTCATGTTAACCCGGATGAAAAAAACCCTGGTTGATTCATAGGGGTGAATCCCCCTTTTAGTGGGAACACCCCCCTAATAATGGGACTCTTCTTTTTTAATCCTGGGTCAACATTAGATAACATTAGTTGGTTCCAAAGGGAAGCTGCAAACCAAGAGTCTGATTTCACTTCGCGGCAAGGCCCCACGTTTTATGCCCAGGCGCGAAGCTGCCGCCATGTGCTGCAGCAAGCCGGGGTCTGGGGCAGCCGGAGGTACTCCATATCCTGCGAATCAATTGTCAGCATCCCTCCAATTGGTGGTTTCGATTGGTGGTTTGGTGGTTAACGGGTGGTTTGTCATCTACCCTCTGCAAGAACCAGAAGTTCAAATCCCCAAACCACCAATCCGAACCACCAGTGAAGGGTTACCTGAAATTGGCCGTCCCCAGACCTGGCGAAAAGTACCTCACTTACTAAAAGCTAAGCTGTAGCCTTTCAGGAACCGCATGGCTGGGACTCTGAGCTTTTGAGAGTTCGCGACTCTGAGCCTCTCCTTGAGAATAGGAGAACTCGACGGTCAAGAACGCACCAGACATGCCTCGCAGCTTTGTGGCCGCGTTTCCACGTTTCCGCATGCATTCGCTTCACGGCGCGTGGCCCGAAGCCAAGATCCAGTCTGAGGCTCAAGGCAGCAGAAAGAGAGCCCAGCGTCACCGAGCCCCCGCGCCTGCGAGCTGCTTCTTGTCCAAATCATGCTGCGCCGCCATCGCTTGGTGAGGCTGCGCAAACTGCACCTGTCCGAGCAAAGCGCATTTTTTTGGGACGAGTCGAGCAGAAATTGGCTCAGGGCCCTTAGCAGGCACTTGAAACATTTGCTGACTGCTGCTTTGGCTTTGTCGTGGCTCCAAAAGCCAAAGAGGACATCACGACGTCTTGTCTGGACATCGTCGGCGCCCAGGGCTGCGGTTCAAACCCAGGAATTCGTCACTGCCGCCCTTACCCTGCCTGCGACGTGGTGCCCTCCCGGTCCATTTTCACAGCGACAACATCACCATAGCGGGAGAAAACCTGCTGCGCGCCGCCGGGCGCAAAGCTGTGGGGGTGTGCTAGGGCACCCTGACATCACTCTTTGGGGGAAAACCGCCAAACAAGAAACATCCCACTTCTTGGGTCACGTTGACACATGAACAACCGACTTCGACACACCATCCATTTTTTGAGGAGGCTCAACAAATCTCAACTTCGACACCTTTTGTTTGCCCAAAACCCCAAAAAGACACGTGGATTCGGGCTGGGCGGCCTTCCGCACGTCATCCTCTGTCAGCTGGTACTCGAACTTGAGGCCATCCACGCGCACTGTCCTGGTGGTGTTTTCGCCCTGAGTTTCAGCTTGTTGGTCATTTGTTTTTTGTTTTTTGCTTCTTCTTCTTTTTGGGGGGGGGGGGATTGAGGTGAACTACGGGGGTTTCAGCTTTTTGGTCCTTTGGACTGAGGTGAACTACGGGGTTTCCGGGTTTCGGGTTTCCCATTTACCCTCTACAAGAACCATGGGTGCCCTTGTGTCAAGATAGGGATGCGAACCCCCTACCCCCATTTGCTGTTGGTTTCCCTTTGAGCCAACCAACAAAAAGGGCCCTCAAGAAAGACACACCCCATGGCTAACTGACCTGGTGACCCGCCAAGCTTCTCCAAATAACAAGCAGTGCTGGCACGTATCAGGCACTATTGGATGCATCCAAAGTTCAGCCACGAAGAAACCATCGGTGGGGGGCTCGCCCACCTTGGCTTCTGATTGAAAGCACGCAAGCACGCAAGCAAAAAAACACCAGTAACCTGATGGGTATGTGTCAAGACCTCTTGGACCCTCGACGTGTTTCCTCGACACAGCGACACATAAACCGTCGAGGAATTGACAAATGCCCCACTTGAGCAGCGCCCGAAACCCATTGACCTTTGGCGCTAGCATGGTTATAGAGGTCAATCCCTACCGCACTGAACCGACTAACAAGACCGCTCCAGAAACACGACTTTCCTCTTGGAAAGGGGGGATTGTGCACTTCCATGTTCCACCAATTGACATGGAACCTGACAGGGGGACAGCCTAATAGGGGGGTCTCGGAAGACAATTCTCCTTTTAAAGGGACCCTCTGTCAGGTGCCATGTTAGTTGGTGGGAGGGTACCTGCTTGCAATTGCCAATGATTTTGTTTTGGGCGCAGCTCGCTTCCCTTTGCCCAGGGGCGGCATTGGCATGTTGGGCATGCCAGGCACCGGTGGCATGGGAGATCCCATGGACATCTGCCACCTGACCAGCGTTGAACAGGTGAGTGCGGAATCTGCGTTTGCGGATTGGTGCATTCTAAAGGGATGCCAAAAGAGAACAGCTTGTGTTTTTTTGTGTTTGTGTGTGTGTGTGTGTGTCTCTCTGTGTTTGTTTTTTTGTTGGGGGGGGGGGGCATGTCCCCTCTTTTGAGACGAAACCACATGCTGAGACAAGGACGCCATCATAGCCGCCAAGTTTTGCCTAGGTGAAAGGTGTCAGGTGCACATGCCAAACCCCCATAGCTCGCTTCGCCGACCGAGGTGCTGGTCATGCGAGCTCATGGCGGGTTGCTCCATGACAGGTGCCTCGCGCCGGGAAACCGCGGAACTGGGCAGCCCCATGCGTGAAGCGGTGCACATCGATGGGTCCCGCCTGTATGCCTCGCCCGAACAGACAGGCCACGCCAGGCGGACAAGGCCACAAGCACGCCCCGGAAATGGGTCTTGAGCCGAGTGCCAGGAGCAAATCGGTTTATCGCCAGTGAAACGGCCGAGACGTTGCAGTGCACATCTTGACTTACCCTCCCACCAACATGGGTTTGTGCACAACCCCCCCTTCCAAGAGGCAAGCCGTCTTTCTACCAGGGGTCTGTGCACCAAACCATTCGGTGGGAGGGTGTTTCTCCGGATGTGAAGCTTGTGGGAGGGCACCTAGATCAATTTCCTCTTGGAAAAAAAACGCAAGTCAGGCGCCATGGGCGGGAGACTCTTCATCACTTCCCTTCCAGTTCTCCAATGCCCGTTTCGCGAGGCCACCTAGGGCATCCCCCCCAATAAAAGGCCAATGGAAGCGACATCTCGCGCGTGCCTTGAGAAGAGCCATCCGGACATCAGCTATAGAGACCGCCTGCGCGGTAGAAGAGGCACGACCACCTATTATCACTTTCACAGGCAACCGCTTGGCACTTCAACAAAGACTGCTCGAGCGTGTTGGGTGTCTGAGGCCATTTTCTCCGCTCTACAATGCCATCTCTTGCTGCACAGATCTGAGTCGAGATGAGCGATAAGCCAAAGGCCCCATGCCTTTCCTGGATGCCATATCCAGCCCAAAGGCAGTCGCAAGCAAGTGTGGAGACTGCCAAAAACTCCTCGGCTTGCAGCAGAACTTTGACCTCGAGGTTCCGCACATGTGGAACCAAAGGTCGGAGCATGGGGAGAACATCCTTCAGCCCGCTTCTCGCATTCAACGCCTCCCTGCTCTCCCGGGCTTCGCAAACTCCCCGAGCGCGAGAGACTGCGCGAAGACGCTTCCCCCGATCCTCGCCGACCGCAGGGCTGCGAGTTGGCTATCCAACGGACTGTTCGGGCACTTCTCGCACGACAAAGTTAGGCAGGCCATCTTCCAGAGCGGCCTCGCAAATCACAAATAAGTCCTGAGTGCGCAGCTGGAAACCACATGAAACATGTGCCATTTTGTCTGGTTTCCACGGCACTTTCCTGTCCTAGAATGCTGCACCTCTCTCTCTCTCTCTCTCTCATACCTCTAAAGGTGTTCCTTCACCGCATGGCGGTTTACAACCGAGTGTCCACCACCCGCTCATGGAGCCGGGCACGCTTGCCATCGGTCTCTGCAAAGAGGCGCTCCGGCGCCGCCAAAAGCGCCAGGACGTTGCCGCGACAAAGCTCCGTGCCTTGGTCCGCCGGGCCGCGCGCGCGTGACCGCGCAGTGGGACCCGGCGGCAACAACAAAAATGAAAATGACAAACTCCACTGGTCAGTCTGCGCGAATCATCCGGGCATACCTCTTGCAAAGGGCGGGAGGGCGTGGTCAGCTGTCTGCAGAAAGCCTGCCACCATCGCCACTACACTCAGACATGCAGGGGCTCAGGAACAAACATTGGAAGCAATTGTCGGGTGCCCGGACTCTTAACCCACGCCTGCGTTACTGCGAAGTACTGATTCGGCAGACCTCAGCCGCTCGGTCTCCCGCGCTCATGCCAGCGCTCGGTGCACAGCTCGCTGGCGCGCCCGCACTGAACCAGCTGTGCAAAGAGCGCCAGGTCGTCGGCCTGCATCCAGCCCCCCGGAGCACCGGTCCCAGAAGTCAAAAGGGGAGGCTTATCAAATGCTCTGTTTTTCAGCCAGCAAGCAGGCCAACAACCGTTGATTAACTCAAGGGCGTCTCGGTTTTGGGGTTTTGGAGCTACACTAGCCCCGGCCTCTGCCCAGGCATCCGCCTTGAATTCTCGATCCAGAGTGCGCAAGTACTTGCCCACCTTGACAGCGGCTCTGAACCACTGCTGACCATGGGCCTTTTCCAGGCTTCCAAGGCCAGCCAAATCCAAACATCTGGATGCGTACCAAACGTTGACATGTTTCCAAGGGATCGAGCAGCCGAATCGTATGGACAATACGCACAGATGAAGCGTCGCCACAACAGCTTGTAACTCGCAGCGACCTAAAGCCACCCACGCACTGCTCAATGCGTGCATCCCGCACCTATGTTGCTGGGCACATTCAAATGCATCTGCACAGATATATGTTGTGTTGTTGACATCTAAACGAGTTGCGGCAGGCAATACCCAACGCTGGAATGCAACATGCATGTACGCCTTGGTTCTTATGCTTACTTTGGCGCGAACACTTCAACCATGCTTATGCTGCAGGTTCATGCGTAGGCAAGCCACTGCACGTGCATACACACACACACACACATACACGCATATATGTAGGTGGGCATCTGCGTATGTATGGAATTTATGTCTAGTATGTGCGCCTACCTGGCTGTGCTTGTCTGCGCCTGTCTCTGTCTGTCTATGTGTGTTTCTGTCTGTCTCTGTCTGTGCGTCTCTGTCTGTGTCTCGTCTCTGTCTCTCTTCCTGTCTGTGTCTTTGTCTGCATCTCTCTCTATCTCTCTCTATCTCTCTATCTCTCTCTATCTCTCTCTATCTCTCTCTGTCTCTCTCTATCTCTCTCTATCTCTCTCTAACTTTCTCCATCTCTCTCTCCATCTCTATCTCTCTCTCTCTCTCACATCCCTCTCTCTCTCTCTCTCTCTCTCTCTCTCTCTCTCTCTCTCTCTCCCTCCGTCTGTCTGTCTGCATGCATGCATGCGTGCACGGGCCAACGGACAAATGGAGGGGTGGGTGGGTGGATGGGCGGGCGGGTGGTTTTGTTTGGTGTTTTCATGCGTGTGCCTTAAGAAATACATAGTTCTACGTACATATATATATATATGTATACACAAATATGTATGGGCGTACGTATGTAAATATGTATGTACGTACATACGCATGTATGTATGCATGTACGTATGTAAAGATGTACGTACGTATGTATGTACGTACTGCATGTAATGTATGCAATGTGCGCAATGTATGGAATGTATGCACTGTACTTTACGCATGGAATGTGTCTAATGTATCTAATGTATCTGATGTATATAATGTATGTACTTGTACGTGCTGTATGTCATGTATGTACTGTATGTACTGTATGCAATGTGCAATGAGTGTAATGTGCGTAATGTGTGTAATGTGTGCAATGTGTGCTTAATGTGTGTAATGTGTGTCACGTATGTAACGTGCATAATGTCTGTAATGTATGTAACGTGCGTAATGTCTGTGATGAATGTAGTGTACGTAATGTCTGTACTGTCTGTGATGTACGTAATGTATGCCACGTATGCGATGTATGTCGTGTATGTAATGCATGCAATGTATACAATGTATGCAATGTATGTAATGTATGTAATGTACGAAATCTATGTATGCGTTTGTAGATGCATGCATGCATGCATGTATGTAGTTATGTATGGGTGGGTGGATGGATGCATGGATGTAATGTCATGTACGTCCGTGTGTATGTATGTACGCACGCACGTATGTAATGTATGCACTGTATGTATGCATGCATGCATGCATGCATTCATGTATGTATGTATGTATGTTCGGATGTATGCATGTACGTACTGCATGTAATGTACGCACTGTGCGCAATGTATGTAATGTATGCACTGTATGTAACGTATGGAATGTGTCTAATGTATCTAATGTATCGAATGCATATAATGTATGTACTTGTACGTACTGTATGTAATGTACGTACTGCATGTAATGTGTAATGATTGTAATGTGCTGGATGTGTGTAATGTGTACCACGTATGCAACGTGCACAATGTCAATGTCTGTAACGTGCGTAATGTCTGTAATGTCTGTAATGTCTGTAATGTCTGTAATGTCTGTAATGTATGTAGTGTACGGAATGTCTGTACTGTATGTGATGTATGCCACGTATGCGATGTATGACGTGTATGTAATGCATGCAATGTATACAATGTAATGTTGCACCTGGTTTAATATCGGTAGTCTGAAGTATGTCAAGCTTCCCCGGCTTAAACACGACCCCCCCCCCCACTGCTTCGGTACCATGATTTATGTCAAGTTCGAACCCCAAAAATCCCCGTTGAAAAAAATATGACTCCAAATTCGCAATATGGGCAACTGATTTCTCATCTCAGCTTCCTCCAGTCTTTGGCGTGGGTGGGTTGGGAATCTCCAGGTCACATCTTAGCCTCTTGCTTTTAAAAGGAGCTCCAAATCTAAAAGCTTAGCAAGGGACCAGGCCAAGACCTGAGCCTAAGAATTCCTGATTTGATCCCAAGCCCCAACCATCAAAATTCTTTACTTAAATCCATCCAAAAACAAGCCCCAAACAGTCCTGCAAAGGGGGTTGCCCACAAGGGCAGTTGGTCCTCTTTAAGGGGCACTGTTTGGGTACCATGTTTAATGTCCAGTCTTAGGGTGGCAACCCAAAAGGAAGTGCTGGCAAAAACTAAGTAGTGGCAATACCAAAGCAATACTCAAGTCACCCAAGCCCCCCACCAAATCCGTATTCATGTTCCCCAGGACTGCTTTGACTGTTCCAGGGGGGGGGGCCCACAGTAAACAAGGTCCAACATTATGCAATGTATGTAGTGTATGTAATGTACGAAATCTATGTCATGCATGTATGTATTTATGTATGGGTGGGTGGATGGATGCATGGATGTAATGTCATGTACGTCCGTGTGTATGTATGTACGCACGTATGTATGTGTGTAATGTATGCACTGTATGTATGCATGCATGCATGCATGCATACATGTATGTATGTATGTATGTTCAAATGTATGTATGTACGTACTGCATGTAATGTATGCAATGTGCACAATGTATGTAATGTATGCACTGTATGTACCGTATGGAATGTGTCTAATGTATCTAATGTATCTAATGTATATAATGTATGTACTTGTACGTGCTGTATGTAATGTACATACTGTGTGTAATGTGCAATGAGAGTAATGTGCTTAACGTGTGTAATGTGTGCAATGTGTGTTTAATGTGTGCAATGTGTGTAACGTATATAACGTGCATAATGTCTGTAACTTATGTAACGTGCGTAATGTCTGTAATGTATGTAGTGTACGTAATGTCTGTACAGCCTGTGATGTACGTAATGTATGCCACGTATGCGATGTATGTCGCGTATGTAATGCATGCAATGTATACAACGTATGCAATGTATGTAATGTATGTAATGTGCAAAATGTATGTATGTATGTATGTATGGGTGGGTGGATGGATGAATGTATGTAATGTCATGTACGTCATTGTGTATGTATGTTGGGGTTGTCATTGTCCTACATTCCTTTGCCCAGGGTTGGGTCCTTGGGCCGCACTTGCGCGGCACTTGCGCGGACTTGTGCGCGCACAGTGACGCAGAAACTGGGTTTCGTCAACCTCGGTTTGCGAAGTTTTCGTGTGGATTGCGCGCAAGCTCGCAAGCTTTTCTAAGCAGTGCGTTTGTCGTTCACACAGCAACCCACAAACGCTCTTCCCGCCGAGGTCGCTCCTAGCAATTCTCGGCGAGCAACATACTCTTGACCAACAGAAGAACACCACACAGCTTGGACACAAACTGAAAGACGCAAATTGCATGTTGCGGCTGCCTATCCATTGGTTGAACCGCGCTGCTAAGGACATGCGAGACAGCAAATGGCTTGATGTCTTGCTGGGGCTTCTCGCGCTTGCGCGCAACTTGCGCGCGGCGTGCACGCGGCTTGCGCGGATTTTGTCGCGTCAGCTGCTGACTGTTGAAGTCATGACCGCAGAAGCTTTGGCTTCGTTTGTGACTGAAAAACACGCCGCACCTTTGCAAACAAGCTTGTGGCCTTCTTATGACCCAAGCAACATTCCAAAAGCACAAGTACAGTGAAAAGATATCACCTCCTTTCATAAAGCTGGGCAACATCAGTACATGAACCTTCAAAACTGCGACCTTGCGCGTCCCTTGGGCCGCACTTGCGCGCTCCTTGCGCGCGCACAGTTTTGGACAACTTTTACTTGTCCCCGTTCGGCGATAATTAAAACCGAAGACTGGGGTTTTAGGACGGCCCTCATGCTCGCACGTATGTATGTATGTACTGTATGCACTGTATGCACTGTATGTATGCATGCATGCATGCATGCATGTATGTTCAGATGTATGTTCGTATGTATGCATGCTTGTTTGCATGCTTCTATGTTTGTACGTATGTGTGTATGCATGTATATGCGAACATGTGCGCGCCCATCAAAACCGCACATGGAAGCTGGACCCTGTACCTGTTTGCACTTCTCTATGCATTTGTCAGCGTGGCTTATTACCAAATGCAAGTCTTTGGGTGGTTTTTTCATGCTTCCACTGCGAAGCACTATGATGACTGGCGCAAGCAAGCTGCAAAGACCCCAACACAGCGAAAGCCACACCACATGCAAAGCCCATGGTCGCAAACAAGGAGCTGTCGCATCTGTGAGCAGTTCATCGTCAGTAAGCTGGGTTCGAAATCCCCGAAGAGCATGGGCAGCTTGCACGTAGGCATCCTCCACACATCTGCATCAGAATTGCATGCGGCATGAGCTTTCAGGAGGTTCCAGAGCCGTGGTCAAACGAGTCCGCCTGCTTCTTCGGATATTAGTAACTTAATGAATCACCCAATGTCCTCCCCAATTGACCAAGGCTTGGATACTTTGACAGGGCCTCACTGAACCCCTCCCGGCCAAGTAGCCCAACTGGCTTTCCTCGGCCAGAGCAGGGCTCTTGCTACACCCCAAAAAAATGCAAGGGATGCCTCGAGTTGGAAGGCTGACTGGGCACCTGGGAGCTATCAGAGGCGTTTCTCGGGTGAAGCGTCGGGTTTTTTGGCAGCGCGGCAAACATCCGGCCCTATCTTTCCCGGGTGTTGGAGTAAACCAAACTCTCAGCGAGTTACCTTCCACCATTGCAAGCACCTGCAAAATCTGCAGTTCCAAAACCTGAGATGGACCCAAGTAAAAGACCCCTGGGCTTTCGCTCGTACCGAATCCGAATCGGTGAGCCAGGCAACCATGGCTTGTCGCCTAATCAAGACCAGGGGCTTCTCGCCGAGCTGGTAGAGGCACGCCCCGCAATTGGCCCAAGCCTTCGGGAGCCCCGATGGACCGCGAAAATTGGGTAGCTGGATGCGGCGGACCGAGAAGCGGCAGACCGAATTTCATCACAATGGCAAGCGCCGAGCGAATGCATGTGGAGCTTGGCCTGCTATGGCCAACTTAATAGCGAACAACGGTCATCAGCTGCCGCTTTTGTCTTGGCCACACGGGGCGTGGCCGCACAAAAGCGATTAACCGATTGGAGGGAATGCGCAACCACCCCTCCACGAGATGAAAAGCGCCGAGCGAGCCTTCCACTCCAAGCAGTTGGCCTCGCAGCACGGAGCATGCTGCAAGAGCTGGTCATACCTCAGCATGGCCCAAACTCACGCCAGCACCACCTGCGCCACCCACAGCCAAACCGGAGCTTCAGGAGAAAAACCAAAACATGGTGAGATCGGCCAAGTCTTCATCAGTGCTGGGCGTGTGCATGAGCGATGTGCTACTTAGCTGGCAGGGGGGGGGGTTCAGTGCTGAGCGTGCGCGCGTGAGAGGGGACGCTTCCAAACAAACAGGTCTTCTGAGAGGGGAAGCTAGGTTTCAAGCAAAACATGCTGAAAACACAACATGTTATGGCGGCTGAGTGCACGGTCACTCTAAGACCATGCTAGGAAGCTTGAGCACGTAAATTGTACATACACTGTCGGAGGGGCTGAGGACATTTCTGACCAACCCATCTCGGGCCTCTTTGGCCTACCTGTCCAAAGCAGCCGTGGCACCACCCCAAGCGATTGCCTTGAGAACTCTTCGTGTCTCGAGAGCTCTGCCCCTGGCATGCCTGGTAGCCCTCAGAGACCTTGGTTGCTGTTGACCCCCCTGCAAAAAGTTTAACTCTTTTTTTTTTTTGGGGGGGGGGGTTGTGGAAAACACCGTTATTTCCCCAAAAAGTTAAAGTCTAAAGATCCAACCCAATAGCAGTCAAGAGGCAGAGAGGTTGTGAATGTTCTCGCAGAGCGTGTCCTCCGATATTGGCCTCTTCGTCATGGTGATGCTATATCCTGAGGACACGATGCCACTGAGAGTCGCAAGGCAACACATTTGGTTGTGGCTCAAAAAGTGGTACCAAAATGGCACCTTGGCAAATGGAACCAAAGACTAAACCCCGCGTAACCCCAGCTCTTTAATTTTGAGCCACAGCCATTTGGCTGCGAAACATGTCAAGACCTACTGGCAACAGCGACTGGCGTGTTCGCATGCAACAACCGACGCCTGACTATGGCAAGGCTGGGTTGACGTTGCCGCTGGGCAGGCTCACAGCAAAAGAGCCCAGCAGCATCGGTTGAAAGGCATGGCGCGGACACGGAGACGAGCCAGCTGCAGCGAATCAGCACGCACAAGCACACTCCAAACACTCACACAACCATCATCCCCGGATTCCCGGATATCCCGGGAACCTATGCAAAGATCGCCTGGCGCCTTTTTCACACATTGCCCGACTGAGGCGCGCTTCTCGACTGAGCATGCGGGCTCCGAGATCTCGAGCGGGTCCGCTCTCGCAGCAGCTGGCGCAAAGTGGCAGAGGGTCGCTGCGCGTGCGCGGGGATTTGTGTTGCCTGGGCTTGGGCAGGCTGAGCACCCTGCATCGCCTGCATCGCCTGCAGTGGCATCGCCTGCAGTGGCTGCAGCTGCACTGGCATGGGCCATTGTGCTTGGTGCGAGGGGTGTGCTTGCATTTGGTGCATCTGTTGCGGTTGGGTCATTTGCTGCATTTGGTGTGCTGGGTTCATGTGGTGCTGGTTCATCTGGTTCATCTGGTTCATCTGGTTTGTCTGGCTCATCTGGTTCATCTGGTTCATCTGGTTCATCTGGCTGATGTGGCTCATCTGGCTCATCTGGCTCATCTGGTTCCCCGTGCTCATCTGGTTCAGCTGGTTCACCTGGTTCACCTGATGCATCTGATGCATCTGATTCATCTGGTTCATCTCATGCATCTGATTCATCTGGTTCATCTGATTCATCTGATTCATCTGACTCATTGGCTGCAATTGGTCAGTGTGTTGTGGTTGACCCGGCTGCATCTGTAGCTGGTGCACCTGCTTCATGGGGTTCGGGTGGGCGCCCGGCCCAAAACCAACACCTTGGCCATCTGACGGCCAGCTTTGCATGGGCAACTGCATCGGCATGTGCTCCTGGCCCATCTGCGTTGGAACCGGTGGAGCCGGCGGAACCGGCGGCAGGGGAGGAAAGGCATGCTGACGAACCTCGTTGCCAGCGGTGGCACTCTCGCTCGAGCTGGGCGGCACGGGCGGCGGCCGGGCCCCGAATTCGCTCTTGCGCTGAAAGGGCTTCAGCTGGAACGAATCGTGGAGCCTTGGCAGGGCAAGCAGTCTGCATCACCAGCCTCCGCGCCAGTACATGCTGTCCTGTGCAAACAACTGGCTGTGGGTCAAAAACGGGTACCCAAGGTGGAACCCTGGTAAATGGAACCCAGGATTGAAACCTGGGGTCCCCTGGTTGTTTAATTTTGACCCGCACCCACTAACCTGCACATGTGTCCGTTTCCAGACTTTAGGGCTTTACCCCGCACACCTTGCCGTGTGCATGTGCTGTTCTAAGCATCTGCTGAGGCGACGGCATGCTCTTCCCGTGAAACGAAGGAAAGGACAGCGGCGCCTCAGGCAAGAGCCGAGCTTGCCAGCGCGGGGCGTTCCAAACTGCCCGCAAGATCACCCACACGGAACTGGGTCCAAGTTCCCTGCGAACAAAACATCTCATGAGGCATGAACTTCCTCGGGAGCGGGCGTGAACGCAGGCAAATAGGCTATACCGGAGCATGACAAACCACTTTGCAAACCGGTCAAAACCAGCTCGCTGGCCAATTCGGCCTCAGAGATTCCGATTGAAAACGAGGGGTGGAGAATGCATCGTCTCAGTATCGCAGCTCTTACTCCGATTTTGGGCGTGTGGGATACGCAACATATCCCGTGCCAGCATGGGAAAGTCCCACCTGCACTTCTGCGCTCGAGGGGCGCGCAAACAAGGCAAAACGCCTAAACCTCACAGATGCGAAGCACCTGTCAAGGCCCACACAAAAAAAAAAAAAAAAAAAAAAAAAAAAAACGCACAAAGCCACCTAACCTCACCGTCAAAAATGGCGAGCGGCACCCTAAGACTTGCCACTAAAGGGTGCCGTGGACCAAAGCATTGGCTTCGTCCCACTTCAACTGACAGGTCCGCTCCCATTACGCATGCCAAACAAAAACCTACAAACCCACAAACTACGTACATACAAGTCATACAAAACAGACTGCAAAAGACCTACATTTGGCGCCGCAACTCGCAAGAGCCGGCTACATTGGCCATCCAGCGAATTTCTGGCGTCCCATCCAGCGTGCCTTCCCATTCTGGCGCTCGGGGGCCCTCAGGCTGGGCGCCAGCACGGCGCGGCCGGCGGTGACCAGTGCCTGGGATGGGGGCTGGGGGGAGGGAGGGGCGTGGGGAGGGAGCCCCCGCCAGCTCCTTGGCTCCGCTCCCTTCCAACCAGCTGGAAGTTGAAGAACTGTGAATACTTGTTTTTGTATCATTGTGTGTGTGACCATGTAGCGCTTCAGCTTGCCGTGCCCAGGGTTGCCTCCCCCTGCACAAGGGTTCCTCTCAGTAGGGTCTGAGAGCACCTGGGGCACACCACCACGCACCACGCGGGATCTACCAGGGGCTCTTTTCAAAAGCTGGGATGGGGGCTCTTTTAAAAGCACAGCCTCAAGCTCAAGCAAGGAAAACGGGTCAACCGTGACATGCAAAATGGAGGGTCACACCCACTCCAGTTCTGAACAGATTGCCGGGCAAAGATGCGCAAATGGCCGAATCGTCGACCACGTTGCCCTCGACACGTAGCCAAACAGGAGGCCTCTTCATGCGCAATCTCAGCCATTTAGCTTCCTAGGTCAGCATGCACAAGACTTGGCCCCAGCATGCTTGTAGCTCAGGACCATTCTGGGTATGATCAACGAACGCCTGATTGCCAGGGGCCCTTTTGTTGAACATGTAGGGTACAAAAACCTGTGGCCTATCATTCTCGGCCACTACTCCTGCAATGGTGGCACGGTTTGGCAAAGCGATGATTCCTATGGACAAGGAAAAGGGCAAACCTCATTGCTATTGATTCGACAGGGGCTGGCCTTCGAGTGACGGTGAACAAAACAAGCCACCTTCAACCCCCCAGAGTATGACCCGGCGCCACCGAATTTAGTCGAAGCCCTGCAAAGAGCCGCAACACTTCGCCACCTGAACATCTTCCTGGGGCCATCCCTGCCGCCCATGAACTTGAACCGGGTGACAAAGGGTACGCTGTCGACAGCCTGATTGAGTTGGGAGCGGGTGCCTTGTGCCCAGGCATCGAATAGCAAGTCTACACAAACGGCAAAGCATGCTGCCGGGCAATGTGTAATGGAAGCATCTGGCAGAACAGTCCAGCCCGGACAGGCCGAGAATCGAACCCTGCACCCCAGAAGGTCAATCTGGCGATCCACGTGCATGGGGCGGGGTCAATCCTATGATAAGACTTTGGGCACTTGGCAATGCTTGGACTTGCCACGGCAGGTCGCCCTGTTGTGATGCCTGCCGAGCGTCAATGGCATCTACAAGCACGCCAAACCCGCTGTGGGCGATTTTGTTGTGTGACAAGTGGAGCTCGCTCGGAAGGTGCTCGGGCGGCAACGACTGAATCCACTCTGCAATGGATTTCCTCAGGTGCAAGACATACAGAAGCCCAGGGACTCAGCCAAAGCACCGGTGGCTTACTTGAGGCTCCACTGCAAGCTGCACTGGCCTGGTGCCAAAATGCACCATGAGGACAAAGGCCAAACGAAACATACTGAAACGCAGGCCTCGGGTCAGCGCAGAGTCGTCAAGGCCACAGTCAAAAGCCTTCAGACGCTCAACCCGGACAGACTTCTCCCGCAGGATCCGGAACAAGTAGTCCTCGAGCCCCAAACACGGAATTTCTGAAGCCGGGACTGGCACGCAACTTGCAACCTACAACAGAGTCTGGACCTCTTCATCTCCAAATGCTTGGATGTCCCCCTGTGGCCAAAATAAAATGGCCAAAAAAGAGTCGACATCTCTCAAAGGCAGTCACAATTAAACAGAGAAAGCCAAGGTCGACTCCGATTCGCGGGCGTCCCCTTCGAAGTTCCCCTCACCCAAAGGCCAGGTCTCCACACAAGCAGGCGGCCTCGGGTTTTCCATGAACCATTGGGACGACTTCCAGCCGAGTCGCAATCAAAACCCGGGGCAAAAATGGTCGACCCAGAACCATGCTTCAAGACATAAGAAGGCGGATATCCGCAGCTGTTGATGGTTGGGATCGTCCCTTACTAACCTTCATCTACCCGCGTTTTGATTGTGGCTCCAGTGACATAACCCCCCCGTTTAGTTGGCTAAGGGAAAGCCAAAAAAGAACCGCTGCCATTGGGACGACCCAAAAAAACCCTCACAGTGGCGTAACCCGCCCAACAGGGTCATGGCTACCAGGGGATGGTCAAGGGGATTTGTTCCTGACAGGCTAAGAGGAATCCATTCCAATTGATCAACCAAGGAGCCTGGCGTCATCACACACATACACACGCACCCACACACACTCTCTCTGCCTCTCTTCCTGAGGTGCGTGCATGAAGGCCTTGGACATGTCCAGCTGGTTGAAGGCCGCAGTGCCTGCCTGAAGCAGTCGAGCCCCTTCTCTCCACTCTTGACACCTTCATGTCTCCTTGGGTCTAGCTCCCCAACAGCTACGGGGCTGGGATACGCAATCCGCTTGCATGGGGTGAATCTGGGGCATTCTTGCTGTGCCTCACTTTGCTCCAGGACGCTTCCATAAGGTTTGTGGCTATACAGTCTGCATGTGTTTCTGGGGTTCAAAATGGAAACCAACAGAAACAGAGACACCACTCATTTTGGGGGCTTCCATGGCTTCCTTATTTCCAGACAAACACATGCTTCCCCTTTGTGACACCTGGCCGGGTCTTGTTTCCCTTTTCGTTGCCCCTGACCCCAAAAAAGGGGCGCCAACTCCAAAAAAGACCGTCCCACCCTTCTGCCGAGCCACGGGATGGGCGTCCAAGGCCTGCCTCATCTTTTCGCAGAAGACCTGGGCCCTCGAGGGGTCATCTTTGAACGCCGCCTCAGACGCGTGCAGACTGCGCGCGGCGAGCAGCGTGCGGCGAAGAACGCGCGCGCGCGCCGTTGGTTTGGGAGACCTCCGCTTCTGAAATGGTGAAATGTTGGGAGATGCAGGACACAGCACGGCAATGCTTCTGCACACGTTCTAACGTGTGCGACATTCACATGACCACTATCTAAGCTTGCCTCCTCTCACGACCCAATTGCTTCACAGAGACTCTGCTCGACATGCAGGTGTGTGTGTGTGTGTGTTTTCATTTGGCGCAAGTGGGGCTTGAAGAATGCACGGCACAGGTGTGAACATCGCCACTTGGCCGTGACGGAGCTGCAGTTGGGCAATGCGTCTTTGACTCCGAGGCCATAGCTCAGCGCGTGGCCGCTCCCAAACAGCGACGAACAAAAATCAGAGACCACTCCGCTGCAAGCCAGTTCCCATGTAAAGGCCGACAAGGTGCCGGAAATACAAGCGCCAAGCGAAACTGTACCCGGGATACCTCGTGGTTGCTGTTGACCCCCCTGCAAAAAGTTTAACTTGTTGGGGGGGGTTTAGTGGAAAACCCCTTTAAAAAACAAAAAGTTAAAGTTTAAAGATCCAACCCAATAGCAGTGAAGACCTTAGATGTCCACCAGTTGCCTTTTCCGTGCCCCAAAAGCATGCGGGCGCTCCACGACATATCCCCCTGTACCCAAAGGGGGAGGGGTGGGGGGTCCCTCAATTCCATTTATCTACTCTTCCCCACCCCCCCCCCCCCAAAAAAAAAAAGGAACCATGAATGGAATTTCAGGGGTCACCCCCCTCCCCCAATTCCATTTACAAGGGGGCGGGCGTTCCAACACGTGGTTCACTGAAAACTCGTAAGCAGGCGGCATCCCCGCGCGCCGGCAGGCCCGAGATGAAGCTTCGATCGCCCATCGAGAGATGGAGCTCTCCAAGCGGTGAACTCCCCAAATCGGGGAGTTGTTTTTTTTTGTGGGTGGCTTTCTCGTTTTTTTTTTTTTTTTTTGTCTTCCTTTTTTCTCGTGTTTTCATGTTTTCTTTGTTTGTTTCCGTTTGTTTTGTTGCTGTCTCTTTTTTTTGGGATCGTAAATTCCTGAAAGGGACCTCTGGATCTTGCCCAAAGTCACAGCCAAAACCAATGGTTTCTAGTGAGCCGCTTCCAATTCCCAAAGTGATCTGGTCAAATCATGCTCAACCCCCTGCAAAGCAATCAAACTGGGTCCCCTCAAAAATGTCTGGGCTGTCCTCAGATCCCCCGCTCAAAGTGACTAACTTCTGGTGGGTGTGGAAATCCCAGCAAAAACTAAACGGATCAAAGACTGATGGCTGGGAACCCAAGGAAAGACTGACCCAAGTCCTTCTTGTCCCCTTGGCGCTGTGGACTTGAGCCGAGCGCCGGCGAAGACGCTTGGGTTGAGGACCATCACGAACTACATGTGGCTCTGTCTTTTTTTTGAAGGTACCCCTTTTGGGTGGTGTTAAAGGGAAGACCAAAAGGAAAACAATAATTGTGTGGGTCTCCAAAACCAAGACACGCCCACTTCCAGCACGGCATCTGCAAAAACAGATGCACATTTCACAAAGCAGGCAAAGGCGGGAATGGCCTTGAAGAAGGCTGGCGCACCACTCTACATGACATCTGTTGTGCACTCTGCCTTGCTCCCAAAGTGACTGTGGGTACGCAAGCCGAAGCTTCCAACGTTGAAGAGTTTTGTCCTGTAGACGTGCTTTTCCCATTGCAAACCTGCGAATGCTCTGACCTTGGAAGCTACCCCCCCCACCTGCTGCTGTGAGCACCAGCGCTGCGGGTTGTGTGGTTTGCGTCTGCGACATGGTACCGGACGGCATGGCAGATGCAAATTGGCAATGTGTCAAAAACCTTCTAGCTGCATTCCCTTCAACTGGCTTGCTGATTTCTTCCTGGCCTCAACGGATACGGTATCCACTGTGATCCATACGGTGCCCAACTCTTTTGCTGGCACAGGATCGCGTTAGCCGCACCCTGCCCACGGGAACCAGGCGCGCCAAGATGCGCGCGGAACGAAGCCGTCTCACACGCCGAGCCTGCAGTCTTGAGTGAGCCGAGTAACCTGTGCGCTTGCATAGCAACCATACTTAAGAGCCGCCGATGCCAGTCATGGCAATCCGCAACTTGCTCTTCCTTCGGAATTGTCCTTTCTCGTCGAAGGCATTTTTGAGCAAAATTTGACGGCGCCTAAAACACGCGTTTGGGTCTCCCGGGGGGTGGGAGGTTTGGCAACGGTGGGAGGAATCTGCATTCCCAAAAATTATCAGGGCTGTCTTGGTGGATGTTTGAGGTTTTGGCGGGGGCAAGTGTGGCGACGATCTACGGAGCTGCTAAAATTCGAAAAGTCTGGCTGCATCCTCCGCATTCTCAGCATATGGGAGAGATAAGCAGTTCGTCACAGCAGTCGTCGCACCACAAATGGCGTCGGCGGATCGCAGAGCGATTTCAATTAGGGGGGGGGGGGGGTGGATGCAACCACATTTGTTTACCTGAGGTGGTGGACAAAATGGGGCAACCATTATTCTAACAGCGGTTGAAGTTGAGGCGCGCGACTCTGGTTCCAGGTTTGGAGATGCGAACCCTATAGCAAGCCTGCCCTGGGTGCCTTCTTTTGGAGTTGGTACCCCTAATTTGGTGGCTTAAAGCGAAGCCACATATATATGTATATATATATATATATTGTTTGGGGGGGTCCGCTAAAGAAAGACACACCCAAATAGAATCATGTCAGCCCCCTAAAAGCGCCGGCAAACCTAGATTGTTCATTATTCCGCCTGTCTTTTAAGCAGTGGCATCGGGATTTTCACGCAAGAACATGTTGTTGATTTCTAGGCCGGCCTTGACAATGAAACGCACAAACACACACACACACACACACACACACACACACACACACACACACACACACACACACACACACACACACACACACACACACACACACACACACACACACACACACACACACACACACACACACACACACACACGCACACACACACACACACACACAAAAAAAAAAACTCCCTCTCTCTCTCTCTCACACATGCCATGTGCGGCGCGTCTCTGATGAAACTTGGCCCGTGGCTTCTTCGGATCGAAGGGCAGCTTTCGACTGTGCGTGGCAATGGGCGCAGGGCATGTTAGGGAAAGCTGTTTCTGCAGATGAGGCAGTTGAATTGTGCGTCGTAGGAAATCGTCCTGAGGTGCTCCGGGAAAACCTCACTAAACACGACAAGCCAACATGCGGGGGGCATGGGGGAGCATACACTCGTCACAGTAAAACGACCCGCAGTATGGACATTCAACAACTACGGGTCGAGTTCTATTTTTACGAGTAGCCTGGCTCTTCCTGATCCCAAGGGACCTGCGTCTTGGGGAATGGGCCCGTTGTGTGGGATGTTCCATGGGCTGCCTGCTTCCGGCTGGAAGAGAAGCTTGGCCAATGCCGCGCTCAAGTCGAGAGATTAAGCCCGTGAGAGGCCCCGCAGAGGCCTTCTTGGGGCCATCCCACAAGGAAGTCAGGCAATCCGAGGAACGAGATGCACCGACCAGGAGAAATAAGCACTCCAAACATCCAAAAGTGGCATCCAAAGCGCGCTTTGCCAATGTCCCAGCAAATTTTGCTCAGCAATATCGGCCTTGGGCTCAGGGAGCTCAATTCTTTGGAATGCGAATTGGCATGCTGGCATACAACCGCCCCGCCTTTCCCGCGCTTTTTGGTGCTAGAGCTTTGGGGTTTTGTGCTATAGGTTTTGGGGCAGAGCCTTTGTAGCTCGCTCCGATCGGCAGCTTTGGCCGGAGGAAAAAAAACGAGTTGAGTGCCGAAGCCGGCCCTCCCAGGATCGGAGGTTTCCCCGGATCTGGGGAGGAGCTTCTTTGCACTCGAAGCACTCGGTCCGTATGGATCGAATGTACTGGAGCCGCACGAAACTTGCCAAACCTGAGGCATCCACATGTCTCCCCAAATGATGAAGGAATCCAGGTGTGAATGTTAACTGGGACCCAGTGGGCCACCATTGCGGGAAATTTGGGCCCACCAGCACACAAAAAGGCAAAACAAAAGGCAAACCAAAAGGCAAACCGAAGACAGACAAACAAACAAACAAACAAACAAACAAACAAACAAACAAACACGCAAACACACAAACCAAGCAACCAACCAAACAAGCAAACAAATAAACTTCCCATGCCGGTGATCGACACACAGCCCGCCATGCGCCTGTAGGGCAAAGAGGTGTTGTCCAGCGCCAAAAACCCACTCCGGCCGCATGGGTTACCCAGTGCGACTTCAGAGCATCGCCATGCCTGCGCAGAAACACCAAAAAAGGACCTGCCTTGTGAAACGCATCTTGTTAAAACACATTTTGTGAAATACATATTGCAAGTCTGCAATCTTCCCTCTAATGGTTTAAAAGCTAGGAGGTTTGGAGGTGCTCCAAATCCAAAGGTGGTTTCCCACTTACTCCCCAAACCAACCCAAAGCACGAACGAGGCTTACCTGAAGGATGATTGTCTAGAAAAATATTGCGGCCAAAAATGACACAAGGTTTAAGAGAAAAAGACACGGACGGTTTGTTTTGGAGCCAACAAATGGTTGGCACAGACCAGATATGGTTGCCATGTTTTCTAGCACGAACATCCCCGAACGACCGATGCGAAGCAGGAAGCCATGCATGTGCCAAGGGGCAAGGGATCAGAAGAGCAAAGAGGGACTGAAGTCCAACACTGCCATCTGCGAATTCCTAGGCGGGTGGCACCCAGAGCTTTTTGCCAAACCAAAAACGGCAGGCGCCATGGGGGCAACTTAGTGTGCGGTTTCAGCTGCGAAGGTCCAGAAGGGCGGCTGCGAGTTTTCCTTGGCATGCTACGAGGCATAGGAGTGTCTCAGTGCCTCTTCTTAGATGGCCTGGAAATTCTTTGGATCCAATGCAGGCCTGGCTGCTCCAGAAGATGTAGATGCAGGCACAGAGGTCGAGACGGGGTTGGTGAAACCTGGCCGCCGAAAAAATGATCGAGCCATGGGCTGGGCTGAAGTGAGCTGAGTCCATGACCGGTTGTGCTTTGCGAACTGCTCGCACCCTCTGTGCTTTGCGAACTGCTTGAAGACACAAAGCCTGCACAAGCCAACAGCGCGAATCTGGGCATCTTTCGGTCGCATCCCGCACGCAAAGGCAACTGCTTCTCCACTTTCATGGCACCGGGGTTTCTTGTCCTCAACCCCCCTGCTAAAACTTTAACCTTTAGTGGTTTACTGGGACCCCCCCCAAAGAAAAAAAAAAAAAACGCACACACTCAAGAACAAAAAGCCCTCGGACGGCTGTTTGAACCGAGGTTGGGAGTCAGGCCTAGTGGGAACACCACAGTCTCCTCCAAGGTCACAGGGCCCAGGCCAGTGACTGCAACCGCCTCTGCTATCGCATCGCCTCCCTTGACGCCGATGAGGGCATAGGAGCCCCGGTAGGATATGCTCTCCACCTCCAACTCTCTGCGTGTGCGGGGTTCGTTTCGAGCCTTGGTTTGTTAGTTCTTGTTTTTGTTTTCCTTCTTTTGTTTTCGCGGTTTCAAAGCGAAAAGGAGAACCACCTTCTTGGAGGTCCCGCGATTTTGGCCCGCACCCACCTGTGTGGCGCCCAAACCAGCGATCGCCGCCTTGGCCTCCGTGGTCAATCCGTCGGAGGCGTCGTCCATAGAGGCGACCAGCACTACGGTGCCGAGCGGCAGACCGTTCAGCAACGCGGACAAGGGGCCTGCACCTAAGGCCTGGTAACCGGTGTCATAGACGTGCTTCTCTGAAACGGAACCACCGTCCAGGACTACCACGCTGATTCCCCTCCCGGACTCCAAGTCAACCTTCACGCCATTCAAGTAAAACTCCGCGAAGTTGCCATCATCCGACCCTGCACTGCGGACCCTGAGGGTTGGACAGGTCCAAACCAACCAGATGGCCTAGGGAAAACTCGAATGATTCCAACACCCCCTCAACTAGAAAAAACACGAGTTCATATCTTGGTTGCTGTTCACCCCGCTGCGAAACGTTTAACTTTTTGCGGGTTCCTTGGACCACCAAAAAATCGCCTCGCCCCAACGCCCACCCCCCCAACCCATAAACTCGTGCCCCAGGTGCCTCCAGGCCCCCGAGGCCAGACCCTTCCGCGGCCCAAGCCCACACCCACAAACCAGTCAAATGTTGGTCAAAAACCAGTCAAATTCCGGTCAAATTTCCCAGAAACCAATCAAACCCTTCGAAATCGGTCAAAGGGCCCCAACAGAATTGCCCGCCCAGCCCACCATGTATCTTGGGAACCAGCTAACACGCACACTCAAACAAATACAACCCTCAAAGCCAGCCAAAAGCATGCTGGCCGGGGCGGGCAACTCGAAGCGTTTACAGTGAAAGCCTGCAGATCCAAGCCAAAAGCAATCAAGATATATCAAGATATAGAGCCCACATGGTTTTTTGGTTCCAAGGCCCGTGGCATGCCTGAGGGTCACCGGCCCTGATGCTGACCCTGACGTCGTGGCGGCTGCCGTAGAACCTGCTTGCGCAGTGGTTGTGGCTTGTGTAGCGGCCGCCGTGGAACCTGCTTGCGTGGTGGTTGTGGCCTGTGTAGGTGTTGTCGTCGTCACTTGGGCAACGGAAAGAAACTCAACATTGGCGCCATGAATGCTAGAGAGCTCGCTTTCTAAGCGGGCAGTCTCAGGAACCAGGTTTGAGGGAGCCACAATACTGCCGGAGGTCACATCCGTGAGCACTCGCATTTCTGAAGATGCGGAAGATGGCATATTGAGCACGGTATTGCCTTAGATCACTGCGGGTGAAATGCCCAACTCGGTTCCGACTCATGACACCTGGTTTCAAGCGAAACGGAGCTGGCTCGGGCCAGTTGGCCCTTCATTATCCCTTTGCCCAAATCTGAAAGAAGGCTCGGGATCCCTTGAGGCTGGATGACATGGGCATGGTTCAGCTACCTGAGTCTTCTTTCCTGTTGAGCACGCAACTTCCTGGCAAGACACTTCCAACCTGCGAGCTGCGCAGCGCGGATTGCATGGCGGCGCCATCGTTCGCCAGTGCCAGCGTCGTTGCGAAGCGACTGGCGTCCAGGGTGGTCACCTACTGTTGAGCAAAAGCATGTTTGTTCACCAAAGCGAAGAGCCGACCGGCCACCTGGCCACTTGTTTCGTCTGAGGGTCTTTGTAATACACCCTGGGATTACACCCTTGGGAATGACCCTCATGGGCCTAAATGGGGTCAATACCCCGAATGTATTTCCAGGGTGTAACACACACACCAAAAAAAAACTTACACTTGGGAACTGCAAGATGCCAACAAAAGTGCGTAAAAAAAAAGGCAACAAAAAGGGTGAGACAAGCCCTAGGCCTCCACATGCAGCGTAGCCGACTCCGAACCTGGCAGCCCAACCACGGAAAGCAGACAGCGCGCTTTTTTTTTTGCCCTGCTGAAACCCAAAAACAAATGGCTGCGGCTCAAAACATGGTAAACATGGTACCCAAAATGGCCCTTGGCAAGTTGGCAAGTGGAAAGAAAGACCAAAACCTGCGTAACCCAAGCTCCTTTAACAATTTAACCCAGCCTTGCAATCGCCTGCTTCCGAGCTCCGCGACACACGCATCCGCGTCCGAGAAGGCATTGCAAATCTCCGTCTTGGCTGCCTCGAGGTCGGAGACGTCGGAGAGCACGTAGTTGGCCGCCACGATGTACGAGACACTCACCTCACCGGCTGGGGAAAAAAATTGAAACCCTCGGCGGGGGGGAGGGGGGGGGGCTCCGAGCTCCGGAGGCGTCGAACAACTCCCCAAGTCCGAGCGGCAGTGACATCTGCCGTCACGCTCAGGGAAGCGGCCACTGCCGCGGCAAAGCTTGCGGACACCGCTTGCAAATCCGAAGCATCGGCCACCTGGATGCTCATGGTAAAGGACGCGTGGCTTGTTCCAGGATGTGGCGCGCACTGCGACAAATCTGAGGTCACCGTGTAATTCAGAAACAGGTCGTTGAACTTGACGCAGCACGTAGCCGCCTTGCGCGTTGGCTGCTTGACCCTTTTTCAAATACAACTCAAGACCAATGCCCTAGACAGTCTACCATGTCTACCCATGTCCTTACAGACCTCCTGGTAGCTCCTTAGACCCCTGTTTAGAAGCAAGGTTTGGACACCCCCAGTTCCTTGGCTCCCTTCCAACCAACAGCTAGCAGTTTGGCTGTGGGTCAACATCCAAATCGTACCCCCTGTGAACATCCACCAATCCAACCACTCAAATAGGTAACCTAAACTGGGTGGTGAATTCACCAATCCCCCAAAATGGGATCCCAAAACGGCTTTGACCTCCGCAGCCCTCTGCCCCTACTTCCACAAGTCGCCGCCCTCCACGCGGCAAAAAATGATGCCGAGTCTCTGGGCCCGTGGCCGCTGTGGTCACCTTCCTGCGGCAGCAGTAGCACCCCCCGCAGCCACTCATCGCCTCGGTCTGGTCGTTCACCGCGTAGTCGTAGCAGTTCTCAGTCCCCACCGACGCGCACCATGGTCCATCCTGCGATTTTTTCGGCTCCCCAAATGGTCTGGAGGCTAGGGAGTACCCTCTGCAAAAACCAGGAACTCGAATCCCCAAACCAATCCTAGCCCACAAACAAATGGGGATCTCAAAACGGTATCTGCTACATCAGCTCAGGAATGGCCAGAACGCTTAAGCTCCCCCGTCCTGGCCATCCTTGTAGCCATGGCACTGCCAATCTGCATCTGCATCTGGAACACAGGTGGGCGATGCAACGGTGCACTCATGGCTCAGCCACAGGTCAACGGCAAACTCCGCCCCGGACGCCACGGTGTGGTGCTCAGACCAGTGGTCCCGGTCCACCATCCACTGGCGGCAGGGCTCGGAACCGGAGAGCGTCGGCACCACGTCGAAGTTCCTGCACCGAGAGCAAAGGGGCCAGCGCACTCAGGATTCTAGGGGTAGTTTCCTTCTAGAAATCCTGGGGGAAATGACTCCTTTTTGACAATAACGATGGCTGAAAAGAATGGTGAATCAACCCCTAGAAAAATGTTGGATGCTTCGCAAAAAGGAAGAAACAATTTTCAAAAGCCAAAGACTCAACGACAGTGGAGAGTCGTGTGTCTTGGGTCGAAGGTGGGCACGTTGTATAACAATTCACGGACCGGATGCATGCCATAAGACTTTGACCAATCCGTGACAGGCGTAAAGCGCGCGCGGACAAATCCATCCAGCGTGACATTGGTCGCCCATGTGTATGCACCTATCAAGCTCATGGTGCCCTCATCGTCATTGCCCCAGTTGTTGAACTCCCCTCTGACAAACATCTGCTTGTGCCAGCTGACATAACACCTCTTGCCAGCTTCTGTAAGACAATCCCCAACGATGAAGCTGGCACTCAGATCCGAGAAATACTGCACAAGCACTGGCACATCAAACAGAGAACTCCAAGTTGTAGAGCTTCCATTATACGGCATCCACTCTGACCAGTTCCCACCCACATTCTGCACACGGAACCACGTGGCCCCGCTGGCTTTGTGGCACAGTTTGGAGCCACCACTGCAGATTAAGCCCGGCAGCTCGTTGATGGTTGGATCTGCGATGACACCTCCTTGCCTGTCGAAAATGAAGGTCGAACGGAAGGTGGCATGCGTTGCTGTCCCATCCTCTGCAACAGCCCCCTCGGCCACTTCCAAGAAGTGATGGCCATCGCTCAGAGCAGAGGCATCCACCTGCTTCGTGCATTCGTTTCCAGCGCACTGAAAGCCGGAGGAGCTCTGGTCGAAGAGCACCTGCGCCGAAATCGACGACGCCATGGGCCGATCGAACTTGATCTTCAAGGTGAGCTGGGAGCTGCCGATCGGAATTGCCGCGCCATGCGCGGGCCACACTTCCACCACGGCGGGCGGCACCTTGGCCACCGCTGCGGCGAAGGCGACCGCCTGCAGAGGGCTGAGCACAAACGAGACGCTGCCCGAGTTGACGGTGACCTGCGCAGGTGCCGTTTTAGAGATGCAGTCAGTGAGCACCGTCGCATCCGCCCAGGGGACAGCATCAATTGATGCGGTACGCTGCTCTGAAGTGTGGAAGTTTGCAAACATGAGCACCTTTTCAGACGTGCATCCCCGGATGAACACCAGCACATCTGGAGTCGCATAGCTGGGCGTCTGAATCTGATCACACTCCTCCTCCCCGAAACCTCCGAGGTATGCCGTACGCAGGGCGTTGAGCCTCCGGATGTATTGGTACGTGGCGCTGGTCATGTCGAAGCTGTCCTTGTCCGCCGGGTTTCCCCCTGGCTGCGTGCGCACCGCCCGCCAGGCCAAGGACGGGCTGAGCTCCTCCCGGGCCCAGCCGTCCAAGGCGCTCCCGGGGGTGTCGAAGTCTTGCTCGTCGCCCGCGTAGTGCAAGGGCACCCCGGGCCAGAAGGTGATCACGGCCAGGCACATCCGAAATTCCGGGAACCCCGTCATGGACTGGAGCCGCCAGTTGTCGTGGTTGTTGCAGAAGGTCCACATGGCATACTCGTGGCGACCAGTGGTCGGATCATAGGTATCAATGATCTTGTTCTCCTCCCGGTATGCGAGCGGCAGGCCGTCGGCATACTCCGGCAACTTGTAGATCATCGCCGTGAAGATGTACCAGTAGTATGGATACACGATACCTCCCTTGAGTGTTGCAATGTCATCAATGTAAATCTCCTGAAGGGAGTTTGTTCGGCACCCCCATAAAAGCCAATCTTAGCCCTGAAAAATAGACTATTTCAGCTCTTGTTCAATGCTTGAGTTTCCAACAGTTGACTGGCCATATGAGCGATTGTTTTATGTTGACATCTAATAAGTGGAGATGGGTTGCGTGGCGCCAAGCAACTGAATGCTACAATCTATGACTCGGGCGCGGGTGCATACTGGCTGCTGTCTGCCGGCTTTCTGCACGAATGCACTGTACAGTGGCGGGTTGGGGCACTTGTGGTTGCCCGCGATGGTTAAGAATGTGTGAAAGAACTCGCCGACGTATGGCAGTGTTCCCTGAAACACAACCGGGTGGTTTGCAGAGCCTGG
Organism: Effrenium voratum; assembly: GCA_963377175.1. Classification (NCBI taxonomy): domain Eukaryota; class Dinophyceae; order Suessiales; family Symbiodiniaceae; genus Effrenium; species Effrenium voratum. The sequence goes on from CAUJNA010003568.1 coordinate 363,752, forward strand.
AAAAAAGACAAGACATGATGCAGTCCATTTTCTTCTGCCTTCCTTGCAAGCATCTTCTTTATAACGCCCGGCAAAAAAGGCGTCCCCGGCCCACACAGGACAACAAAACCCTCCTGGTTGTACATGGTGTTGTCACGGCCCCGGCCCGTCATGGTGCCGTACCGCTGCGGGCTCACAAAGAACTCCCCGAAGATGCCAAAGCGGTCCTCCACCCGGAGAAAACGCGTCCGAATCGAGTTTCTAGGGGCACCTTCCCCGTTCTTTCCAGGGATCCGAATCTTTTCAGGAAACCATCCCCCCCCCAAAAAAAAAACAGAGGCAACAGATCCGTTTTTTTCACACAAAAAAAGAAGAGAAGAAGGATGCTTGCAAAGAGTGGAAAGGGAATCAACCCCTAGAAACCCTGGGTGGTTTACCTTTCCCTTTGAACCAGGCCTCAAGCGGACCCGCTGGGCTTGAGGGACGTCTGGGAACGAACTGGTGGCCTGGAGGGAGCGAAATCTGGGGGGTTCCAATTGGGTCGAGATTTGATTGTGGGAACTTTTTCTGGCTTTATTTTGTGTTTTTGGTTGCTTTCAGTAATGAATACAAAAAATGCTGTAATTTAAAGCATGATTTTGCGAAATGTACGTATTTTACGCTAGTACGTCAATATCATTAGCATCGTTTTCAACATCCCCCGCGTGTCCAGCCAACATCCCCAGCATCACCAGCAAATCGAGGGTCTTGGCTTCCTGCATCTTCGGCATCATGTTCCTCTGCAGCAAGGTAGGTAGCCATTGATCACCATGAAAGGCTGCCGCCCCCCCCCCCCCCCAAACCCCCCCGCTACTTGATGGATTTTTGGCAACATGCACCCCCAATTGAATCATCACTTTTTCAATTATGATGGGGGGGGCTCCCCGCTACTTTTTAGGTGTTTTACAGGGATCAGTTTGCCCGTATTTGAATCCTCAGGTTTACCATCATGAGGGGGACCCCTCTTTTTTAACATGCATACATAAGTGGTGATTCAATTGGGGGCAAAAAAAAAAAAACCGTAGGGGGGTTGGGGGGGGGGGGGAAGCAGCCCCCCCGTGATGATTGAAAAAGTGATGATTCAATTAAAGGCGCGGGGGTTGGGGGGCGGAAGCCCCCCATGATGATCGAAAAAGTGATGATTCAATCAGGGCCAAAAATATATACAAAGCAGCGGGGGAGTTGGGGAGGCGGCAGGCCCCCCATGATGATCGAAAAAGTGATGATTCAATGATTCAATTAGGGGCAAAGAATCTAAAAAGTAGCTGTCGCATGATGATCGAAAAAAGTGATGATTCAAGTAGGCGTGCATTTTAATCGAAAGGGGGGTGGCGGGGGGCACCAGAGAGGAACTTGCGATGCTGAGGATGCAGGAAGCCAAGGCCAAAAACCAACTGGGAAAGCAGATGATGCGAAAAGCCAAAGCCAGAAAGCCGCCAAAAGCCACAAAAGCCAAAAAGCCACCTGCCGCAGCGAAACTGGCAATGCAGAGGATGCGAAAACACAAACAGAGAGGACCTGTGAATGCAGAGGATGCGAAATGAAACGCCACAAAAACCCACGTAAATGAAAAACAAAAACAAAAAAACCTTAAAAAATGGCCCTCCGTTCAAATTAGAGAGCTAGGGCAAACCGCAGGTTTTCGTCTTTGGTTCCATTTACCAAGGCGTCATTTTGGCACCCCTTTTTTGAGCCACAGCTGAAGCAGGGAAGCCGTTTTGGTGGATGATTCTGGCTCCTTGCCCAAGGTCTTGGCGTGAGCGCGGATCGCTGGCGCCCAAACCTTGTAAAAGTTCAGGGGCACCTGGCGACTCGCCCATCGTGGCCCTAAATTTCGGCCAAAAAACAACATCAAGAACACGGTGTGGCTCCAAATTTAAGAGCTAGGGCAAATTACGATTGTGGTCTTTGGTTCCATTTGCCAAAGTGGCATTTTAGTACATGCCACAACGAGGCCATTTTTCCAAAAAAAAAAAAAAAAAAAAGCTTGCTCAAACCGCTTGCCTGCATCGGGGTGTCTACGCGATAGCCATCAATGTCCGTGCTATCGATGAGAAGTTTCGTCATGGCAATGTACTTCTGCTGCACCCTCTCGTTCTCCAGGCGTAAGTCATCCATCACGCCATAAATCTTACCCATATTGATTTCCCAGGGGTCGTAATAATTGATGAGGTCGCCATTGTGGTGGAAATCGGAGCCGATGTATGTTCCAAACCCTGGGTCGACCACAGACTCCCCCCACTGGCCGTAGAGTGTGCCGTTGTACTGGGCATCCGGGACCCACGTGTTGTTGTACCAGAAGTCCGCGTACGGCTGCCGGCCGGCTGGCGTGTCGTACAGGCCATCCAGGCTCCTCTCCTGCCTAGGCTTAGGACCCCAGCAAAAAACAAGAAAAACACATCTTTTGTTTGCCTGGTTCGTGGAAAACAAGGGGACCCCAAACAAGAAAAAAAAGAAGAAGGAGAAGCTAATTCTGGGGAAGCTGCGTGGTCCTCTTCTTGAAGATCTTCACGAATCCGTCGCCGAAGGCCGAGCGATCCGCCTCGGCGCAGCTGGCGAAGCCCGCGCAGTGGAACCGGGTGTCCGCCGCGGTGTCGTCCTTCCAGAGGTAGAACTCCTTGGTTGCTGATCCCTCTGCAGAAAGTTTTCCACTTGTGGATTTAGTTTTGAAAACCCAACTTGATTTCCTGCAAAGTTAAAGTCTAAAGATCCGTTGCCCAATAGCAGTCAAGACTCGCACGCCGCGTCGGCCGCGCACTCGGCCTCGCAGACGTCACGGCTGGCCAAGAGGCCGGTGGCCTCGCTGCCGAATTGCTGGAACAGGCCGGATCCGCCGCACCAAACACCCACTGCCACCTCTTCTGCCTTCACAGCCCACTGCCAGGTTTTGAAGATGCTGCCCTTGCCGTCTGTGTAGGGGGTGGGCTGGTCGCAGTACTTGAAGCCGGCACAATGGTATGTGCTCAGCGACCCAGGGTCATTCTTCCATAGGAAGTAATAGCAATCTGGGTCCGCAGTACAGTTGGCTTCACAAACATCGCTGCTTTGTAGAAGTCCCGTAGGCTCGTTTCCAAATTCTTGCCAGAGTGGCTCCCCGCCACACCAAATGCTTGAATTGAAGAACGTCGCCTACCGAAGCATAATCAAGCTACCATGATGAAAGTTGAGGGAGGGCTGAAGGCAGGAATGGGCCAGGATAAAGTTGGAAAGCCATCAGATGCCATCAGTAAGCCCGTTAAAACACAACACTCTGGGCCTTGTGACCTCTAAGTTTGGACAAGTTTCTAAAATTCCCACACCGGAAACAAGGAAAACCCCAGCAAAGGGGGGTTTCGCTTACCCGCACCTGCGTCGTCCTCACCTTCAGCTGGTACTCGCGCTTGCCTTCGTCCTCATGAAATCTCCACGGCGCCTGGCTCTTCGCGTGGCCTTCGAAGTAGAACTCATTTGCCTGGGCTGTCACCGGCAAAATGAAAGATCCCTCGCGCCGAAAAAAATCCCGGCAGGCAGCAACTGCGATGCGTTCCAAGCTGCCATATGGTTCATTACCTTGGCTTGCGCAGCCTTTCTGACACTGGCAGTGCCCAACGCAATGAACGGATCCGATCCTTGCCACCCAAGGGACGATGTCCACAATGACATACCTCAGGAAGCTGGATCCATGGGCAAAAGAAAGCTATTGTTTCCTATTGCTTCCTGGCCAGCACATTGAAAATTTCAAGACAAAAGTCAAAGGTGCAAATGCGAAACTTGCTTGCATGCCTGGCTTTGGCGCTTTTACAGTCAGCTCGTTTCAACCGAACAACAGATTGCCAACAACCGCAAACCACGCCTGGGCGGCCCAATCAAGCCGCCAAGCCAATGACGAGGCGTTGCCTCTCATAAATGAGTTGTAAAGAACAAGGAACAATCAAATGGGTAACCAACTGTGGTCGTCAAGTCTCGTCGCACCATGTCATGCAGCACGACACATGCAACTAAGGCATGGAGAACAGAAAGCGCACACCATAGGCAAGTGGAAGACAGCGAGGAGACGAGCGCAAGACGGTCCGAGCCAGCAAGCACAAGAAAGGAGACAAGGGAGGCAAGCCGTGACAACGTTTGAGGAAGCAAGCTTGAGCAGGGAGACAGGTGGGGAGACAAATGAAGAGACCAAGTCCAAGTCAGCAAGCACAAGCAAAGAGACAAGTAAGGCAACAAGTGGGGAGGCAGCACAACTACCAGTGGCAACACATCTCGTGACTGGGAGGACAACCCCGACAGCTCAGCTGTTTTGGGAATCAACAATCAACTGCGCGCGTGCACGACTCCAAAAGACACCTGAACCAAAGATGCGTACAATCCGCGGGGCTAATTCTACTGAATCATGGCGCGACACTTACCAGGGAAGGTATGAAGTTTGCAAACTGAAACAGCCACCAAGGAAGACAGACTGTCAAGTTCAAGGCAGGGGGGCAAGTTTTGGCATGTGCGTTGCTGGGTTAAGTAAGGTCATTGTTGGCGGGATTCTCCTCCAAGCGCAATACGGTGCCAATGGACACTAGCTTCGGGCCTTCATTGCCATCAAAACTCAATGGCCGTTGTAAACACAGCTGCGAGTATTGCATCCCTTGAACACCAAAGGCGCGGCCAGTACTCATTGGGCATGTGCCGAATAGAGCAACCCCAAAAGTGGCAGATTGCTGTTTGGCGTTCCGTTCGAACAAGGTGCAGGTGAAATGGGGGGGAAACTGAGGGGGCCCTTTGGTAGACACTCAGGTGGTGGGGAGTCATGGTCCACCAGCCAATGTCGAGGTGGCCCCTATTAAAATTCATAGAAAAATCGGAATTCAGAGAAACATGCGCAAACACACACACACACACATGGTTGGCACAGGGTTTCCGAAAGATCCAAGGCGCATGTTCAAGCTGTGGGCCTCCTGCACCAGATTCCGCAGATCCTCCAAAGTGCCGAGACGGCGGTCGAGCACCGTAAAGTCCAACTGAGCGTACTGGTGGTAGAAGTTCTCCCCATTCCTTGGTGCGATAGGGAGTGACGGGTGTTGGCCATGAACCCTTCGGCATTCCCGAAAAAAAGAAAACCATAGAGGATGGTTGTTGTTGTTTGTTTGTTTGTTTTTTTGGGGGGGGGGGTCATTCTAATTCTCATTCCCCGCCTATCGAAGCAGCAATGTTCCTACGGCCGGGAGTTTGTTCCCCCAGAACGTGCCGAACTCAAGAGACGAAGTCGGAGAACCCCGGGCGGTTCCTCGCAGAATGCCCTTCCTGAAATGCCGGGAAAACAAAGGCCGACCTTTTTTTCCGGGAATTTTTTCCAGCGCTTTTAGGAATTTTTATCCGTTCCATTTTCCTCTCACCTTTGGAGTGGTTTAAGGTGGGTCTAGGGCGCGATTAGGGTTTAGGGTGGCTGGGGGTTCGGGGTGGGCCTGGTTAAGGGTGGGTTCGGCGCGGGTTTGGTTGGGGTCTTGGGTAGAGGGTGAGATGGAGCTTGGGTTGGCGCAAGGTTGGTTTAGTCAAGGGCTCAGGTGGGTTTAAGGTGGGTTTAGTTCTGGTAGGCATGGGGTTTAGTTGGGTTTAGCATGGGTTTGAGGTGGCAGGCTGTTGGTTTAGGGTAGGATGGGTTTGGGGTGGGTTGGCTGCGTTCGGGGTTCCTCTCATCCAGGACGTCCTTGGTGCATGAACCGCCACCTTCACGAGGATACTTGGCGGGCGCCTAAGTGAAACAGGACAGGAGAATGAAAGCCAGCTGAGTGACAGGCATCCACGGGTAGGTTCAGGGTTGGCTTGAGGCTGGTCTAGGGTGTGTTTGCGGTTGTGTAATTGGGTTGGTTGAGTTCAGGAAAAAGGCGGGTGTAGTGAGGCTTCGGATCGGTTTAGGGGTTCAAGGCACGTAGGTTAAGGGCGGGTTGGGGGTGCGTTTGGGGTCTAATGTGGGTCGGGGCAGGCGGGTTAGATGGAGCTGGGGTTGGTGCAAGGTTGGTCTAGTTGGGTTAAGGTGGGTTTAAGGTGGGTTTAGTGTGGTTCTGGTAGTTTAGGGTGACCCCCTGGTTGGGTTTAGGGCTTACGGGGTGGAGGTCGGTTCAAGGCCCTAAGCCTGCTTCGGGTAGGTTTAGGTTGGGTTTAGTTGGGTTTAGCATGGGTTTGGGGTGGGCAGGTCTTTGGTCTAGGGCAGGATGGGTTTAGGGTAGGTTGGGTGTGTTCGGGGTTCATCCAGGAAGTCCTTGGTGCATGAACCGCCACCTGTGCCTTAGTGAAACAGGAAAGGAGAATGAAAGCAAGCTGAGTGACAGGCACCTAGGCTCTTGTAGGGCGGTTTAGGGTGTTCAGGGTTGGTTTAGGGCGGGTGTTAGTTTTGGTTTTTGGGGTGGGTTCAGGTTCAGGGCGCATTGGGGGGGGTTGGTTTAGGTTGGGCTCAGGGGTCTGTTCAGGGTTGGTTTAAGTTAGGTTCGGGGTGGGTGTAGGGTGGTTTAGGGTGGGCTTAGGGGCTGAAAAACTCCCTAAATAATATAGCACCCGGGAGGCCGACCTTTTTTTCCGGGAATTTTTCCCAGCGCTTTTTGGAATTTTTATCCGTTCCATTTTCCTCTCACCTTTGGAGTGGTGTAAGGTGGGTCTAGGGCGCGATTAGGGTTTAGGGTGGCTGGGGGTTCGGGGTGGGCCTGGTTAAGGGTGGGTTCGGCGCGGGTTTGGTTGGGGTCTTGGGTAGAGGGTGAGATGGAGCTTGGGTTGGCGCAAGGTTGGTTTAGTCAAGGGCTCAGGTGGGTTTAAGGTGGGTTTAGTTCTGGTAGGCATGGGGTTTAGTTGGGTTTAGCATGGGTTTGAGGTGGCAGGCTGTTGGTTTAGGGTAGGATGGGTTTGGGGTGGGTTGGCTGCGTTCGGGGTTCCTCTCATCCAGGACGTCCTTGGTGCATGAACCGCCACCTTCACGAGGATACTTGGCGGGCGCCTAAGTGAAACAGGACAGGAGAATGAAAGCCAGCTGAGTGACAGGCATCCACGGGTAGGTTCAGGGTTGGCTTGAGGCTGGTCTAGGGTGTGTTTGCGGTTGTGTAATTGGGTTGGTTGAGTTCAGGAAAAAGGCGGGTGTAGTGAGGCTTCGGATCGGTTTAGGGGTTCAAGGCACGTAGGTTAAGGGCGGGGCGGGCAAGTCTTTGGTCTAGGGCAGGATGGGTTTAGGGTAGGTTGGGTGTGTTCGGGGTTGCTCTCATCCAGGAAGTCTTTGGTGCATGAACCGCCACCTGTGCCTTAGTGAAACAGGACAGGAGAATGAAAGCAAGCTGAGTGACAGGCACCTAGGCTCTTGTAGGGCGGTTTAGGGTGTTCAGGGTTGGTTTAGGGCGGGTGTTAGTTTTGGTTTTTTGGGTGGGTTCAGGTTCAGGGCGCATTGGGGGGGTTGGTTTAGGTTGGGCTCAGGGGTCTGTTCAGGGTTGGTTTAAGTTAGGTTCGGGGTGGGTGTAGGGTGGTTTAGGGTGGGCTTAGGGGTTAAGGGTTATTAGATTGGTTTGAGGCTTGTGTAGGGTGTGTTTGTGGTTGCTTTAGGTGGGTCGGTTTAGGATTCGTCTAGGGTGGGTTCAGATGGAGTTTAATTTGGTTGGGTTGGTTGAGTTGAGGAAAAAGGCGGGTTTTGTGAGGTTTCGGATCGGGTGTTTAGGGTGTGCGGGTTCAAGGCATGTTTGGTATGTTTAGGGTGGTTCAGGGCGGGTTAAGGGTAGGTTTAGGGTGCTTGTGATAGGTCGGGGCAGGTGTAGGGTAGGTGGTGTTAGATGGAGCTGGGGTTGGTGGAAGGTTGGTCTGGTTGGGTTAAGGTGGGTTTAAGGTGGGTGTAATGTGGTTCTGGTAGTTCGGGGTGACCCCCTGGTTGGGTTTAGGGCTTACGGGGTTCAAGGTCGGTTCAAGGTCCTAGGCTTAGGGTAGGCTTCGGGTAGGTTTAGGTTGGGTTTAGTTGGGTTTAGCATGAGTTTGGGGTGGGCAGGTTTTTGGTCTAGGGCAGGATGGGTTTAGGGTAGGTTGGGTGTGTTCGGGGTTACTCTCATCCAGGAAGCCCTTGATGCATGAACCGCCGTCGTTTGGCAACAACCCCCAGCCCGAAGCTGATTGAAGCTGGTGTCTGTAGACTGTCTGGACTTCCCCAGCCCGAAGCTGTCTCACCGGACCCCGCCCAGAGAGAGGAGCCCCAACGCCGGCCAATCGAGGATGTGTCGATGTTGTTTTCTCGAGGACCCCCTCAGAAACACGTTTGACCGCCCAACCCGTTTGGGCTTGGGGTTTGATATTGGTTTGCCCAACCCCCTGCTCAAACTGATTTTGCACCAAAAAAAGGCTTGTTCTCGCGTCCCAGGATGCAGGGAGGTAGGCTTGTGTAGGGTGTGTTTGTGGTTGCTTTAGGTGGGTCGGTTTAGGATTGGTCTAGGGTGGGTTCAGATGGAGTTTAATTTGGTTGGGTTGGTTGAGTTGGGGAAAAAGGCGGGTTTTGTGAGGCTTCGGATCGGGTGTTTAGGTGTGCGGGTGCAAGGCATGTTTGGTACGTTTAGGGTGGTTCAGGGTGGGTTTGCTTCATTGCTTGCTTCTTGCTTGCTTGCTTGCTAGCTAGCTAGCTAGCTAGCTAGCTTGCTTGCTTGCTTGCATGGCTGGCTGGCTGGCTGGCTGTCTTGTGCGTGCTTGCTTGCTTGCTTGCTTGCTTGCTGGCTGGCTGGCTGGCTGGCTGGCTGGCTGGCTGGCTGGCTGGCTGGCTGGCTGGCTGGCTGGCTGGCTGGCTGTCTTGTGCTTGCTTGCTTGCTTGCTTGCTTGCTTGCTTGCTTGCTTGCTTGCTTGCTTGCTTGCTTGCTTGCTTGCTTGCTTGCTTGCTTGCTTGCTTGGGCTGGCTGGCTGGCTGGCTGGCTGGCTGGCTGGCTGGCTGGCTGGCTGTGCTTGCTTGCTTGCTTGCTTGCTTGCTTGCTTGCTTGCTTGCTTGCTTGCTTGCTTGCTTGCTTGCTTGCTTGCTTGCTTGCTTGCTTGCTTGCTTGCTTGCTTGCTTGCTTGCTTGCTTGCTTGCTTGCTTGCTTGCTTGCTTGCTTGCTTGCTTGCTTGCTTGCTTGCTTGCTTGCTTGCTTGCTTGCTTGCTTGCTTGCTTGCTTGCTTGCTTGCTTGCTTGCTTGCTTGCTTGCTTGCTTGCTTGCTTGCTTGCTTGCTTGCTTGCTTGCTTGCTTGCTTGCTTGCTTGCTTGCTTGCTTGCTTGCTTGCTTGCTTGCTTGCTTGCTTGCTTGCTTGCTTGCTGCTTGCTTGCTTGCTTGCTTGCTTGCTTGCTTGCTTGCTTGCTTGCTTGCTTGCTTGCTTGCTTGCTTGCTTGCTTGCTTGCTTGCTTGCTTGCTTGCTTGCTTGCTTGCTTGCTTGCTTGCTTGCTTGCCTTGATTGCTTGCTTGCTTGCTTGCTTGCTTGCTTGCTTGCTTGCTTGCTTGCTTGCTTGCTTGCTTGCTTGCTTGCTTGCTTGCTTGCTTGCTTGCTTGCTTGCCAAGGGACTGGAAAAAAATTCCCAATCCAGCGGGAGAAAAATTCCCTAAATAATATAGCACCCGAAAACAATCGGCAAACCACCGGCTCAAACCTGTTGGTTTGATAGGCAGGGAATGAGAATTGGAATGACCCCCAAAAAAAAAAACTGCGGTGTCCTTTGAGGGACTCCCAAACGTTTCATTCCCGGCCTGCTAAAGGGTTTCCCGGGATACCAGAAACTGTACCTTGGCTGTGGTAAATCCGTGGAGATGAAACCTCCTGTTCGAAGACTTTCTGCAAGCCAATCCACAGGCCCCCTCTTGCCGCCCAAGCTCTGGAAAATGGGCGATATCCATACCCCATTGCAGCCCAAGCCCTTGATGTAGTGCAACTTCTGCCGCAGGCCCTCAAAATCGCCTCCATGCCGGAAGGTCATGTCCTTAGCGAGCTTAGCGCCCTGGAAAGCCCATCCCTGCCGCTTCAAAACTTGCTCAGCGCCCAGGGCTTGAAAGTCTGGCGCTGCCTTCGGCTTGAGGCGCTGCCTTCGGCATACGCCATGCGCTCCGCTGCCAACGGTGAAACTCGCGCGACCAACAAACGGCGGACGGCGGAGGGCGGCCAAGCGTCTCGCACATCAAAGCCTGCAGCGTAGAGCTCGTTGTTCAGCGGGTTACCATCGGCGAAGCGATCCGTGAGGAGCCTTGGAATGGGCTCTTGGGGCAGTGTTCGCAGTCGCTCCGTTTTCTTCGGTCCAAGCAGCTGGTAGATGACCAGGCTCCTCCAATCGGAGGGCGAGGGATTGTATGTGTGACCCGGCCACTGGCCGTAGTACAGGTGTGGCTCATGCTTGGTCTCGAAGTTCAGGTTCCACGGGCCATTCTCCTCGCTCGTAGAACCCTGGTGGGACCCTGGTGGGACCCTGGTGGAACCTTACCTCAGGGCCGTTTCGGACCACCCCGGAGCCTATCTGGGCTGAGACCCCAAAACTTTCAGCTGTTGTGGAGGAAGAAAAAAAGGGCACCAACCCCATAAGGGCCCTCCAAGGCGTCCTCCGTCCATGGCGCCGCTTGCGCGAGCCGCACTGCGAAAAGAGGCCAGAACCACCGAGTCATCCCACCTGCGTTCGAAGAACTCCCAGCCACGACTCCAAACTGCACAAGGAGGCAGCTGCATCCCTGCCTGCTTGAATCGAACAGCTACCAGGCGCGCGGGTTGAACCGAAACGCCGCCAAACACGATGGCTTCGGTCAGTGACAACATGAATCATGTTGTTAGTGACAACATGAATAATGTCTTGCCCAATCTCGCCCCTCCAAAGTCTAAGGAATGCTGCGCCACGCACACAAGGTGCCGGTGGTGCTGGTGCGATGTCTCCTATTCAGTGTAAAGAAAGCCTTCTCCTGGCAAGGGTATGAGTCAACATAGGGACCCCCCCCCCGCAAGATAGTTGGTTTTCCTTTCGAAGCCTACCCCTCAGACTGTAGGCTCAAAAAAAAAGAGCCAAACACACATACTTCCGTATCAAGAAACCTTTTCCGAGCTCTCGGCAAGGGCCACGTTACCAAAAGAACCACGAAATACGGCCCTCGCTTGCATAGGTGTTTGGTCAGGGAGTGCTCGATTTCTCTAAGCCTTTCAAAGGCTTAAGGGCTTCTCAAACGGGGCAGCACCTTGGTATTCAAATGGTTTACGTAAAGAATTCAAACAGCCGACCCATTTATGGCTAAAAGCTGTCCCTTACTTCCCTCTTGCCCGGGTTTGAGTGTGCTCAAAATGGCTAAACGGCTTGCAGGGAAGTCGTCGCCTGGAAACCTGCAGCCGACTCGATCGGAAGCACCTGAACCGCATATCGCCCGTCGGGTCACTCCACCACACGTGACACCTGAGCTCTGGAGGCTGAGTTCCGCTTCGGACAAAACGTGAAACGGGAAACTGACATGCCGCAGCGAAACCCCACATGGCACCTTTTTGATGCACGTGTTTGGCTTCTTGCACGTCTCCTCACAAATGCCTGTCATCTCACTTGCATGGGCAGCTGGTACCTGACCGCGCTTCAAGCAAAGTTACTGCTGAATCTGTGGCAGTTAGGCAGGCAGCCGTAATAGCAGGGATTGACAAAAGCTTCCCCACAAGAAAAAAACGCGTGCCTCGCCCACGCTTTCGCACCTGGGCGATCGTCTTGTCAGCTTGCAGCATGACTTCCCTAACCCTAGCTTGCGCTCGCCGGCCAAGGCACGCTGTCGCCGTTCGTCTGCAAGAAGCCTGGCACATGGACAGGCAACAAATGGCCATGGGTCAAAATCCAGACCGTACCCCCAGTGAACATCCCAATCCCCAAAAATAGGTCTGAATTCACCTATCCCAAAATGGGATCCCATTGGTTTTGACCCACAGCCAAACGCGAAGTCCCAAGACCCTCGCCAAGAAGTCCCCCGCCTGCTGTGGCTGGGGCAGGAGCCGGTGCAGGAGCCCCCACCGGGGGCGTCGGCCAATCTCAGCAGCCAGCGGCTCGGCTTCCCGCCGGGCCGATAGGGCCGATAGGGGAAGGACCAACACACCAAACACGGGGCAGGGGGTGGCCCTTGGAGTCGGTTTCTTTCTGCAATGCCGGCTTGCGGCGAGGTGATTTTGTCCAGCGCAAAGTGGCACGGCGCTTTGGAGCACTCCACGCGTAGCTAAAATGAGGCCACCGCTGGCCATAGTGTGCCTCCACGCCTCAAGCAGACAAAGGGCGTTGGCCACGATGCAGTCGAATACAAAGACGCTTGGGTAGATGAGGGAAAAATCTTGGTGCATCGGCATCAGAAGCATGCCCGCCTCCCGGCCCCCTCCCTCTCCCGCTCGCCTCCGCCTTCACGTGGTCCGGCATGTAGTCCTCCTTCACCCAGTCGGGCATTTCCTTGCGGCTGTTCCCTCAAGGCGGGCCGTGCTCTTCTCAAAACCTACCGCGCCTGGGCCTCTTGGGGAACCGGCAGGAACCTGCCATCCGCTTCTTTGCGTTGCCCCAAGAGCAAAACGCCCCCGCCTTGGCATCAAATTGTTCACATTGGGCAGGGCCTCAGGCATTGGGCCAGGTATCAACCAACAGGTTCTAACAATTGGTAAGCCCAGCAATCTTTACACAAGCCCATGAAAGCGGAGTCTTTGTCATTTCTGCTTGGACAACTGCTCAACCCAGGCATGGCCCCCACCCCGCAAAAGCCGAGAATCGACTGAAGTGAGAACTTGAGAATCACCCAAAACGGTCATCAATCCAATTTGGAGGAACCCAGGGTTGTGGGGGCCCCCACCGGAGGCGCTGTCACTGGAGGTGTGGTTGGCAGTGGGTGCGGCCGCCTGAGGCAGCTGTGAGCTCGTGCTGGAGGCATCCATGGTGATGCCTCCCGCTGAGATCTGGGCTGCGTCTGGTTCGCCAACTCGGCCACGCTAGGCGGCACGGTGTACCAGGACGCCATGTTCTCCCCTGCCCGCCCCAAAAGAAACGCGCGCAAGCGCGCGCGGGGCGTTTTTCCGGGGCGCGATGGATTTGAGGCAGCCCCTGCGCCTTCCATGCTCTGCAGCGGGATGTCCTGCAGGCTGCGGAGTTTTCACATCACCCTGCCTTCAAACGAAAGAAAGTCCCACACACATTTTAGGGCCCCACCATAAACACAAACACATCCATACATAGGTGCCCTTCTTGGGAAAATAGATGGCCCTGGTAGTTGATTGAACCACCAGGGAAAAACCAGGCCCTCTATTCTTCGACCAAAACAACCAAAAAGGACACCTATTCATCCATATGGCCACGGGTCAAAATCCAAACCGTACCCCCAGTGAACATCCCAATCCCCACTAAAATAGGTTCTAAAATGGGTGGTGAATTCACCTATCCCAAAATGGGATCCCATTGGTTTTGACCCATGGCCATATGTCTTGAGTCTCTTCACCTGCGAGCGATGCTCCCCCCCCCCGGTCCTCCGGGTCCACATTCGGCACCGGCGGCAGCGACGGGATGGCGGGCGGCAGCGGCGGCAACGGGGGGCCTCGGCATCCATTGATGTTGACCCAGGATTCACAAACCCGTCCTATTCAGGGGGGGGTGTTCCTGGTCTGAATCCCCACTAACAGGGGGATTCACCCCCCTATTCATCAACCAGGGGTTTATTAATCCGGGGTTAACAATAGCTTCCCTTTGAGATATGTTCCTGAGCTTCCCTCGAAAAAGGAGGTGTCTCAAAGAGAACCCACTAAAACCACGAAAGCTTCCCTCTCTTTTTTACTAAAATAAAATGTGTCTCCCAAAAAACAAACGAAAAAACACGTGGCACATTTCGGAGAACACAAAAAGCCTCGAGGCACATCCCTGGCTTTGGCGCGGGCCCATTGGTGGAGGTGGCACGGCGGGCGGCACCTGGCTTGCCCGAAGACTTCCCTTAAAGCATCAAGGGAACCTCACTTGAATAGGCCAAAAAGCTGATGCTCAAAGCTCAAAGCCACCAAACGCGGGAAATACGTTGTAGGCACTCCTGACTGCCAACTCCCAGCCTCAAATTTAGGCAAAGGTGGCGGCGTGAAGGCGGCGAGCCCGAATGCGGCCTGCAAATTGATGACCGACTCTCAGCTGAAGCCCTGCAGTTGATTTAAGGCCGTACAATGACAAAACACACGTCACCAAGTGAAGTGGCAGCGTCCCCAAAACCAAGAGAAATATGGGTTTTTGGAACTGGAACTGCTCGTACACCTAACTGCTATCCATCCGCTATCTGCAGAAAGCGATTCATAGCCCCAAATGGGAATTAAATTCGCAGGCCTGCGGGGCCTGCACTGCGCTGCCTTGCGTCAGGGAAACGCTGGCCTCCGCATTTCAGGCCGAAAGCCGCACGCCCCTCGCCTCTCTGAAGTTGGAAAAACCTACCTTCCCACCAGCTAAGATTGGAAGTGCCGGTAGAAAGACTGCTTTCCTCTTGGAGAGGGCCTGTTTCCACTTCCATGTTAGTTGGTGGGCGGGGACCTCGAACAAGCATCCGACGTTCTCTTGGGTGCCACGGGACAACTGGACGATTTTGAGACCCTAAAGCGTCCACGAAATGCGCAAGCCATCTGTTGTCAGTAGCCGAGCTCCTGACAACATCTGCATTCCTCGGCGTTGCTTTGCCCGGAGATGGCCAAGGGCCAAAAGCTCAGCCAAGCCGCTGTGCACAAGGGCACTCGGGGGTGTCGCCCCTGAGGAGCTTCGTTGCCTGCCGCACATGCAACACGTGCAACACGTGGAACGGACATGCAGTAATGTTGCACAGAGAAGAAGGCAACGAGTATCAGCAGCACTCGGCGGCGGTTTTCTTTCCTTGCTTCGACAACGGCCATCCCTTTCAATGCGGCTCAGAGATCTCCACGAAGCCAGACGTCTCCGACCCGAGTCCAGTTTTGCCTCAGCACGAAGCTTCTGCCAAGTCACCCGGCGTGACTTCGCCCATTTAACAACCCCCCTGCACAAGCCCAGCGGCCAGAGTCTGGTGCCTTGCCAACCTGGGTTGTGCTCAATGCCAGCAAGGAACGCAGACAAAACAACTACACACACACAAACAAACACAAACACAAACACAAACACACACACACACACACACACACACACACACACACACACACACACACACACACACAAACAAACACAAACACACACAAACACACACACACACACACACACACACACACACACACACACACACACACACACACACACACACACACACACACACACACACACACACACACACACACACACGCACACACGCACACCACGCACGCACGCACGCACGCACGCACGCACGCACGCACGCACGCACGCACGCACGCACGCACGCACGCACGCACGCACACGCTCGCACACAAGCACGAACGCACAAACCTACAGACAGACGGCCAGAGAGAGGGACGGACGCACGGACACACAGGAAAACGGAAGCACGGACGCACGCACGGACGGACGAACGCGCGCGCATGCGCATACAGATGCACGGCCGGGCTGACATACGGACCGCGAACGCACGCATGTACGAACGCACAGACGGACGGACAACGGCCGAACGCAAACATGCACGCACACGGACGGGCGGACGCACAGACGCACGGACGGACGGACTGACACACGGACACACTAGCAGTCACTAGCATAGACGCTCACGGCACAGACGGACGGACGGACGGACGCACGCACGCACGCGCGCACATCGACACCACACACACACACACAAAAACATGCTCACACACACACACAAATGCACAAAAAGCACACAAACAAACAACGGACAAGCAAGCTAGCAAGCGAGCAAGCAAACAAACAATCTAGCAAACAAGGCAACATGTAATGAATGCAAACAAGCCAACAAACGAGCCAGCAAACAGGCAACTTCCTCCATGTCCGAAGGAAAGCCTCGATCCTCCGAAGCACGCTGAACGACATTTCCGCTTGGCCGATTCGAATCAACCCTCCCACCAATTCACATGGAACGTGACGTTGCGGGGGTCCTGGCTTGGACCATTTTCCTTTTAAAGGGACCGGGTCCATATCGAGCGTCAGGTTCCAGGTGAAAAGAGCGGGAGGGCACCTCAAACGCACATGTGGCGACTCAAACTCAGCCGCCGGCCTCGGCACGAGGCCGCAGCTGCCACAGCAGCGGAGTCACCAGAAGCTCGCAGGTGTCCTGAGCGAGGGCCGCAACTCGCCCCCGCGAAATCGAGGAAACTCGAGGTCTGGAGTTGTGGGAACTCGCTGGACGTCGGGGATGTTTTGCCAAATTTTCAGGGTACCCAAAATTTGAGGTCGGGAAGCCAAAAGGACAAGCGTCATTTAAGTTGGATCCCCCTAGTTTGACAAGACCGCCCTTGCGCGCATGATGGAGGTTCCTCCATGACCTCCTCCCACACGGAGCTGGCAGACGCCTTTCCAGGCAGCACAAACGCCCCAGCTTTGTGCCCTGCGTCCCTGGAAAGCGAACAGTGGCTTCGTATGCTGGAGACCCCAACCTGCCTTGCACGGCACCTCTGGCATTGGGAACATGTCCAACAGCCTTCCGGCGAGCTCCAGCAAACACCAAGGTGACAGCCCATCTTTCCGCAAATTCGAGTTTCTAGAAGGCTTCCAAAACCTGAAGCGAGGGATTCTTAGGAAAGGACCTACATCATGGTGAGCTCCAACCTACCCCCAATTGAGCTCGCCAATCAAGCAGATCTTTCGCAATGTGACAAGGCGCCAAGGCTTCTTATCCTGATCAATGGCCATGTCGACCACGAAGAGCTGGTAGCCCATGCCTGGCTGCTTCCTGGCCAGCAAGCCTCTCCCCCCCCACCTCTGAGAAAATGGCTGACTCACATGCCCTGACGACATCCATACGACTTACCCCTCCTCACCTGGAAGATCAAAAAAATGTCTCTTCAAGGGACCCTCTGTCAGGTGCCATGTCGATGTTCGTGCGAGGGAGGTTCTTTGGCAATGCACCGCACTGAGGCTTGGGCTCGCCGAGCCATCTTCGGCCTTGCATTTCACCCCCACTCGCCAGCAGCACTTCTTGCACGGGCAAAGGAAGGATGACACTCTCATGTAGCACCGACAAATGCGGCAATTACCCACCCACCCACTAACATGGCAACTGACAGGGGGTCCCTTCAAAAAGGAAATGAATCTTGCAGGTACCTCCCCACAGGTCCCATGTTAGTTGGAGGAAGGGCACACTTCGTACTCCAACAAACAGCTTGTGCTGCAGCAAAGGTGCCGAAAGATTTGTGCTGCGCGGCTGTGGACAAGGCTTTCTGCAAGCGCGGCCACACCTGAAGCAAATCAAGGATTTGTAAGTTCAACAATGCAAGCTGGCCTCAACATAATGGGCGGATGCTGTACCACGTGCTGCAGATACTCGGGGCTTCTGCCTGTCAGCGGGTTCAATGGCAAGTTGTCAGCGCTTTGCGAGAAATGTGCGCGTCTGTGAACCCAAAGGGCAATTGTCAGCTGATCTCTGCCATGCCATATTTACTGTTTTGTTTTTTTCTCTCAACCAACTCTCTGAGCAAAGCGCGGCCTAGGGTTTGCTGCATCATACCTGCAATCCAGTCACGGCCAAATACATTAAGCTGCACGGGGTTGTGCAAAGTTGCAAGCCGCCGAGCAGCGGGGTGGTGTTCAACACCAGCTGCTCGCGATGGAGAAACCACCGCCCGGTATCCAAAACCAGCACCTTGCATGTGGTCTTCGAGGGCAGGTCAAAATTCAACTTGGACAAGCACGTTGCATCTCAATTGCAGGCAGGATGCAAAGGCTTGCGCCTCCACACACGGACGTTACAAAATCCAAGCAGGGCAACGCTACACGGTTCAAATCGAACATGATCGCATGGGTGTTCTGTTCGGAAGGCCTTGATGTGGAACCCGTTGGAGACCAGAGGATGCTGAATATCCGCTTGCGCAAAGTAACCTGGCAAGATTCTTGGGTTTGCACCCTAAAATCAAGTGCATCCTGGCACGTGCTGGCATCGCATAATTTCTGTCATTACGGTCACTACGCTAGAAAAGCGGTATCCCGACACGTGTCCCATGTGCCAAAGCACAGGCCGACGTCCCACCCCGAGAAGCTTTGCAGTCTGGACACTGCAGCGGGTTGACTTCGGCATCGACTCCCAGAATTCCAGCAACTCATCAGCCCCCTCGCAGGGAATATGAATTGCAACCACTGTCTGACATTGGCAAACAACAATGCCTGCTGCTCATTCCAACATCAAATGGTGTTCTGTGGTTTGTTCGTTAATCAGTCTGGCTTTCCGGGCTGGCTAAGTGCTCCCTTCGCAAGAATGAAAAAAAGGTAGTTGTGGGGGTTGAAGAAGTGCAGGAGCCTTGAAGCAAGTGACGCCATCTACATCCCCGGCTGCAAGCGTGTGCTTCCTCGAGTCACCCATCACTTTGACACCACACACACACACAGACACAGACACACACGCGCGCTTGGACTCAATCTCGGGGAAAAACCTAGGAGCCCAAGCTGTGCCTGTCAGGGGACTCCCAAATCCCAGTCTTATATAATGATAACACGCTCAATTTTGGTGGTGGCATGAAAGGGTCCAACCAATGAACTCCGGGTGCCTTCTGTGCCTTTTGTGCCTTTAAACTTTTGCTCATCCAAAAAGATCATCCAGCCAAGTGACAGGAGCCAGGTGCCCGCAAAGTCGCCGGACCTGGCCGAGTTTCCTCGCCTTGCACCAACTAATATGGGCTTGTGCAAAAAGGCCCTTTCCAAGAGGAAAGTCGTCTTTCTACAGAGGGTCTGTGCACAAACCCATGGAATCGCCCTAAGGATGGTGGGTTCCGAAACCCGAGCACCCACTTCCATGAACCGGACACCGGCGCTTCTCTCGAGGCAATCCGACGCCTGCTGCTGCTGCCCAGGGCCTTGCCTCAAGAATCTGGCAGCGCAGGGAACTCGACTCTGCGTGTCGCATGAAGCGATCCCCAAACGCGGTTCCAAAGAGTCGGGCAAACGCCTACTCTACCCCTCAGCGGAACCAAGGCCGCGGCGCAACTCCGAGGCTTTCTGCAGAGTCACCGGCGCCAGGTCCTCACATTGGCAAACGCCGCAGCTCAGCTCTCGTGGCTCGGCGCCGCACCTGCATGCCGATCTTTCGCAGCTGCGCTGCAAAAGGGCGCCTGGCACCTTGGCCCGGCATTGGCAAGGGAAGCGGCACGCTCCAAGCCAAGCCAAGTTGCCCTGCACCCGCTGCACTATCCTCGAGATTTTCGGATGGCAAGCTGTTTCCAAGCTGCTTCCCGGAAGGAGCCGCAAGGTTGACTTCAGCTCAACAGCAGCATGCGCGCCGCTTGAAAAGGGCACTGAAGGAGGCACTCTCAAAGGTGCCCTCTTGCAGACAAGTCACAGTGCCTCACTGGCTTGCTCACCACCGCCAATCAGCACGGAGCCACCTGGCACGTGGGTGAGATCAGTCTGGCCTCTCCTTCTGCAATTTCAGAGCTCACCCTTTACCAAGCGGCCATCAGCATCATCATCATCATCATCATCATCATCATCATCATCATCATCATCATCATCATCATCAGCATCATCATCATCATCATCATCATCATCATCATCATCATCATCATCATCATCAATCATCATCATCATCATCATCATCATCATCATCATCATCATCATCATCATCATCATCATCATCATCATCATCATCATCATCATCATCATCATCATCATCATCATCATCATACGTTTTACATAACTATTGGTACAAACAAACAAATAGTTGACGTATGCAACAAATAATGTACAGCGTTTGAATGTAATAAATACTTTTCTTACTTACTTCCGATATAGAATTAGAATGACATGTATTTAGACGCTCGTAACTTATAGATTCATGACTATGCTTCCCAGTGAGCCCTGGCATGCTCAATCATCTTGTGGAAGCACGTCTAAGCACCATGCGGCAAAGCACGGACAACACAAAGCGATGGTAGAAAGACTGTTGGTTCAAGGAATTCGCGAATGACCAGTTGCCACCTCCCCCTTGAACAATCTTGCACTGCAGTTCGCATCTTTTCCTGCAGCATGGCTTGCTCCATGCAATGTGGCGGCAAGTTGCCATCTGACTCTCCAGAACTGACCCGCCACTCCAGGTCACATGGATGACACGTCCATGCTAGCAGGATATAGCGGGACTCCACGCCCCTGTGGCGGACGCCGTGGAAGAAGGTGTCGTCAAACACCACGGCCCGTCCCTCCGACCAAGTCACAGTCTCATTGGCCACCCACATTTCCGGGCCTGGCGGAGTTACCAGACCCAAATGCACTGCCAGCCGAGGTTCTGTCGCGAAGTGTGGTTTGATCTCTGCACCAGGCAGGAGCCGCGCGAAGGCAACGCCTGCGTTGGGCACGCGCTCGGAGAAGCAGTGGGAATTGATCTCGGGGCGCTGCTCCAGCAGGGCGCAGCTCTGGGGAGCGTAGGGGCAGGCCGCAGTGCGCTTCCCTTGTCGCACGAGGTCCAACAAGCCCCAGTCCTTGGGCAAAGGGGTGAATTCTGTTTGCTGCTCCTGCACCGTTCGAAAGATCTCGTCGAATTCTGCGTCGGCCGCGATCAAGCGCTGCAGCTCCGCCCGGAAGACGTCCACGTGCTCCTCCAGGAACTCGGCAAAGGGAGGCCATGCCTCCCGCGGCCAGACCGGCCAGTGCTTGGCTTCGGGGAAGAAGTCATCGTTGTGGTTGGCCCTGCAATTGGATAAGGAAGTTGGGACCGGCTGTGCTCCCAAGCAAGTCAAAACAAAGGCCTGATTTTCCAAAAACGGGTGCCCTCAGCCATTGCTCATGAGGGGTGTGCTGACCCAAACGCAAAAATCACCCACTCCAAGGTGTCGCCAAAACCACCGCTCCAAAAAGCTTGGGCCTTTCGTGCTGGGAAACGATGGGCCGCCGTGCAATGTCAAGCCTTTCCTTGGCATGCGCAACAAGTCCTCCAGATGCAGAAACTCAGAAAACTCGCTCAGAACTCAAACTTTGCACCTCAAAGACCCCCCACCCCACCACCGGCCACCGGCCACCGGTGGCTGGAAAGCGAGCGCTCCTGTAGGGCCCCTGGAGTAAGCTCCGGTGCCGCCCGAAGAAGGGCAGCCGACGCATGGCCATCGCCTGGTCGCTGGCCTGGCGCAGCGCCTGGGCCGCCTGCAGCAGGTCCCGCTCGCGCGCGTGGCGCGCACCCAGCTCCACCAGGAGGAGAAGCAGGAAGCGCCAGCGCCAGGGGCACTTCCTCGCCTAAGAAGGACTCAAAAAATTGCTGGGTGTCTAAAAAAGACTCAAAAACTGTTGGGGGGGGATGTATCTCAATTTTCGGGTTCGGACTTAGGGGTCGTGTGGGAATCTGGGAAAACATTCCGGTGCAAGTCAGGAGCTACAACGACTGCAAAGGGCCGGGGGGGGGGGGGGGTAAGAACTAAGAAGTCGAAGCAAAGAAGTGCTTTCCAAAAGGGGACCCTGAAAGCTGGCGGGGTACCCTGTCTAAAAACCACTGGAGCAGTGGTCTTTAGGAGTAAGGACCGGTGTTTGCTTCTTGCAGGTGGAGAGGACAGCCTCTTAGCCCAAAATGGGGGGCGGTGGCCTCTTTGCTTTTCCAAATTTAACAACCCGAACGACACCACACTGTGATGCCTTTCTCTCGAACGGCATGAAAGCAGTTTCACGTATGATGGATGGATGGATGGATGGACGGACGGACGGATGGCTGGCTGGCTGGGATGGGATGGGATGGGATGGGATGGGATGGGATGGGATGGGATGGGATGGGATGGGATGGGATGGGATGGGATGGGATGGGATGGGATGGGATGGGATGGGATGGGATGGGATGGGATGGGATGGGATGGGATGGGATGGGATGGGATGGGATGCACGGATGCATGGATGGATGCATGGATGCATGGATGCATGGATGCATGGATGCAGCGATGCATGGACGCATGGACGCCTTGAGCCAAACCCCAAAGAGGTGTTCCTTTTAGTTGCCCTTTACATTCACTCCAACACCGAACACACGCCACACACACACACATGTCCATGAACTTCAATAGGTCACCACCTCATAAGTGGGCTGCTGGGCAAGAAATCCCCAAACATCCTTCAGGTGCAAAGGGTCCGGGGCTCAGAAGAAAAGAAAGAAAAAATAGAAGAACAACAGAAAAACGGGGGAAACAAAAAGAAGAAGAAAAAAGAAGGAAACAAAAAGAATAAGAAAAGAAGGAAACAAAAAGAAGAAGAAAAAAAGAAGGAAACAAAAGAAAAATAAAAAAAGAAGGAAACAACAAGAAGAAAAAGAAAAAAAGAAGGAAACAAAAAGAAGAAGAAACGAAGGAAACAAAAAGAAGAAGAAAAGAAGGAAACAAAAAGAAGAAGAAAAGAAGGAAACAAAAAGAAGAAGAAAAAAATAAGGAAACAAAGAGAAGAAGAAAAGAAGAAAACAAAAAGAAGAAGAAAAGAAGGAAACAAAAAGAAGAAGGAGAAAAAGAAGGAAACAAAAAGAAGAAGAAAAGAAGGAAACAAAAAGAAGAAGAAAAGAAGGAAACAAAAAGAAGAAGAAAAGAAGGAAACAAAAAGAAGAAGAAAAGAAGGAAACAAAAAGAAGAAGAAAAGAAGGAAACAAAAAGAAGAAGAAAAGAAGGAAACAAAAGAAGAAGAAAAGAAAGAAACAAAAAGAAAAGAAAAAGAAGGAAACAAAAAGAAGAAGAACAAAAGAAGGAAACAAAGAGAAGAAGAAAAGAAGGAAACAACAACAAGAAGAAAAAAGAAGGAAACAAAAAGAAGAAGAAAAGAAGGAAACAAAAAGAAGAAGAAAAGAAGGAAACAAAAAGAAGAAGAAAAGAAGGAAACAAAAAGAAGAAGAAAAGAAGAAACAAAAAGAAGAAGACAAAAAAAAAGAAAAAGAAAGAAAAAAAAAGAAGAAAAGAAGGAAACAAAAAGAAGAAGAACAAAAGAAGGAAACAAAGAGAAGAAGAAAAGAAGGAAACAACAACAAGAAGAAAAAGAAGGAAACAAAAAGAAGAGGAAGAAAAAGAAGGAAACAAAAAGAAGAAGAAAAGAAGGAAACAAAAAGAAGAAGAAAAAGAAGGAAACAAAAAGAAGAAGAAAAGAAGGAAACAAAAAGAAGAAGAAAAGAAGGAAACAAAAAGAAGAAGAAAAGAAGGAAACAAAAAGAAGAAGAAAAGAAGGAAACAAAAAGAAGAAGAAAAAAGAAGGAAACAAAAAGAAAAAGAAAAGAAGGAAACAAAAAGAAGAAGAAAAGAAAAAAACAAAAAAAAGAAAAAAAGAAGAAAAAAAAAGAAGAAGAAAAGAAGGAAACAAAGAGAAGAAGAAAAGAAGAAAACAAAAAGAAGAAGAAAAGAAGGAAACAAAAAGAAGAAGGAGAAAAAGAAGGAAACAAAAAGAAGAGGAAGAAAAATAAGGAAACAAAAGAGAAGGAAACAAAAAGAAGAAGAAGAAGGAAACAAAAAGAAGAAGAAAAAGAAGGAAACAAAAAGAAGAAGAAAAGAAGGAAACAAAAAGAAGAAGAAAAGAAGGAAACAAAAAGAAGAAGAAAAGAAGGAAACAAAAAGAAGAAGAAAAAGAAGGAAACAAAAAGAAGAAGAAAAAAGAAGGAAGCACAAAAAGAAGAAGAAAAGAAGGAAAAGAAGGAAACAAAAAGAAGAAGAAAAGAAGGAAACAAAAAGAAGAAGAAAAGAAGGAAACAAAAAGAAGAAGAAAAGAAGGAAACAAAAAGAAGAAGAAAAGAAGGAAACAAAAAGAAGAAGAACAAAAGAAGGAAACAAAGAGAAGAAGAAAAGAAGAAAACAAAAACAAGAAGAAAAAAAGAAGGATACAAAAAGAAGAAGAAGAAAAAGAAGGAAACAAAAAGAAGAAGAAAAGAAGGAAACAAAAAGAAGAAGAAAAAGAAGGAAACAAAAAGAAGAAGAAAAGAAGGAAACAAAAAGAAGAAGAAAAGAAGGAAACAAAAAGAAGAAGAAAAGAAGGAAACAAAAAGAAGAAGAAAAGAAGGAAACAAAAAGAAGAAGAAAAGAAGGAAACAAAAAGAAGAAGAAAAAAGAAGGAAACAAAAAGAAGAAGAAAAGAAGGAAACAAAAAGAAGAAGAAAAGGAAACAAAAAGAAGAAGAAGAAAAAAAGAAGGAAACAAAAAAGAAGAAGAAAAGAAGGAAACAAAAAGAAGAAGAAAGAAAAGAAGAAAAAAAAAAGAAGAAGAAAAAAAGAAGGAAACAAAAAGAAAAGAAAACCAAAGAAGGAAACAAAAAGAAGAAGAAAAGAAGGAAACAAAAAGAAGAAGAAGAAAAGAAGAAGAAACAAAAAGAAAAAAAAAAAAGAAAACAAAAAGAAGAAGAAAATAAGGAAACAAAAAGAAGAAGAAAAGAAGGAAACAAAAAGAAGAAGAAAAAAAGAAGGACACAAAAAGAAGAAAAAAAGAAGGAAACAAAGAGAAGAAGAAGAAAAGAAGGAAACAAAAAAAAGAAGAAAAGAAGGAAACAAAAAGAAGAAGAACAAAAGAAGGAAACAAAGAGAAGAAGAAGAAAAGAAGAAGAAAAAAAAGAAGAAAAAAAAAAGAAGGAAACAAAAAAAAGAAAAAAAGAAGAAGAAAAAAGAAGAAGAAAAGAAGGAAACAAAAAGAAGAAGAACAAAAGAAGGAAACAAAGAGAAGAAGAAAAGAAGGAAACAAAAACAAGAAGAAAAAAAGAAGGAAACAAAAAGAAGAGGAAGAAAAATAAGGAAACAAAAAGAAGAAGAAAAGAAGGAAACAAAAAGAAGAAGAAAAAGAAGAAACAAAAAGAAGAAGAAAAGAAGGAAACAAAAAGAAGAAGAAAAGAAGGAAACAAAAAGAAGAAGAAAAGAAGGAAACAAAAAGAAGAAGAAAAGAAGGAAACAAAAAGAAGAAGAAAAAAGAAGGAAACAAAGAGAAGAAGAAGAAAAGAAGGAAACAAAAAGAAGAAGAAAAGAAGGAAACAAAAAGAAGAAGAAAAAGAAGGAAACAAAAAGAAGAAGAAAAGAAGGAAACAAAAAGAAGAAGAAAAGAAGGAAACAAAAAGAAGAAGAAAAGAAGGAAACAAAAAGAAGAAGAAAAGAAGGAAACAAAAAGAAGAAGAAAAAGAAGAAGAAGAAGAAAAGAAGGAAACAAAAAGAAGAAGAAAAGAAGGAAACAAAAAGAAGAAGAAAAGAAGGAAACAAAAAGAAGAAGAAAAGAAGGAAACAAAAAGAAGAAGAAAAAAGAAGAAGAAACAAAAAGAAGAAGAAAAGAAGGAAACAAAAAGAAGAAGAAAAGAAGGAAACAAAAAGAAGAAGAAAAGAAGGAAACAAAAAGAAGAAGAAAAGAAGGAAACAAAAAGAAGAAGAAAAGAAGGAAACAAAAAGAAGAAGAAAAGAAGAAAACAAAAAGAAGAAGAAAAGAAGGAAACAAAAAGAAGAAGAAGGAAACAAAAAGAAGAAGAAACAAAAAGAAGAAGAAAAGAAGGAAACAAAAAGAAGAAGAAAAGAAGGAAACAAAAAGAAGAAGAAAAGAAGGAAACAAAAAGAAGAAGAAAAGAAGGAAACAAAAAGAAGAAGAAAAGAAGAAAACAAAAAGAAGAAGAAAAGAAGGAAACAAAAAGAAGAAGAAAAGAAGGAAACAAAAAGAAGAAGAAAATAAGGAAACAAAAAGAAGAACAAAGAGAAGAAGAAGAAAAGAAGGAAACAAAAAGAAGAAGAAAAGAAGGAAACAAAAAGAAGAAGAACAAAAGAAGGAAACAAAGAGAAGAAGAAGAAAAGAAGAAAACAAAAAGAAGAAAAAAAAGAAGGAAACAAAAAGAAGAAGAAGAAAAGAAGGAAACAAAAAGAAGAAAAAAAGAAGGAAACAAAGAGAAGAAGAAGAAAAGAAGGAAACAAAAAGAAGAAGAAAAGAAGGAAACAAAAAGAAGAAGAACAAAAGAAGGAAACAAAAAGAAGAAGAAGAAAAGAAGAAAACAAAAAGAAGAAAAAAAGAAAAACAAGGCGTCGCCGGGTCGGCGGCGCGGAGTCGGCGCGCCTCGAAGTCCGCGGCCCCCGCGTCGCAGGCCCCGAGGCTCGCCGCGTGC
The DNA here is from genome assembly GCA_963377175.1 of Effrenium voratum. NCBI lineage: Eukaryota > Dinophyceae > Suessiales > Symbiodiniaceae > Effrenium > Effrenium voratum. Next base: position 389,844 of record CAUJNA010003568.1, read on the forward strand.
AGCTGGGCCGCCAACTGGGCCACCGCCACGTCGGGGCCGGACGCCTCGAAGCCTGCGAGCGCGGGCGCGGGCGCCCGGCGGCCAAAGCCGAACCGCGAGAAGCGCGGAGAACCCGTTTCCTCCCCCCCCCCCCCCCCGAAACAAAAAGAAACACGGGAGAAATAACTTCCAACTTCAAGCCTTTTCCTATCCAAACGTTCTGCCTTTTTTCTCCAGGAGTTTCAAACGATCTGGCCCCCTACTGACACGTCTTCTTCTCAAGAGCCTTCCTGAGTTTCGGGCGGCAAAACCCCGCCTTCGTCAGACGGCGGGGAAGCCCCCCACCAGAAGTAGAGGAAGAGCATCTGGCCCACGCCGATGGCCAGCTCAGGCCTCTTCTTTTTGCCCCATGCATTTTGCCAATTGGGTAGCTTACGAAGAATGTGGAAGAGGGGTTTGTTTTTTCACTCCCCGCCCCCTCTTCGCCCCTCACACAAGATTCGCGTCAGCCCAGACTTGAGAAACCTCTAGGGATGAATTCAACTCTTACAGAGAAACTGAGCAGAAGACTCTGTCACCTCACCCACAGACTCCCTCTGCACCCAGGCCTAGACTCCAAGCTGCGCAAGGCCAAGGCTTGCAACCTCCCCAAGGTTGAGGCCCGCAGCGCAGGGTCCTCTGCAAGCGGCTGCTCCTTCCGGGTGTACAAACCTTTCCTTGGTCGCCCGTGCAAGACGTTCAAATCGTTTGCTCCCGCACCGCTACGGTTGGTAGAGATAGTGGCCGAAGACAATCTGACGAGCATCTAACCAAAGATAGAGAAAAACAAGCAAAAGGCTCAAAGCGCCTTAAGCAAGCGAGACGCAAACAAATACAAAAAAGCGAGACCTAGAGCGTCGAGCGATTTGCCGAGTCGATCCTCTGGTGTTGGACCCAGCGCTGAGGCCGGCCACCCCTAACATGTCCCTGCACACTTGCAATGGGCACGGCGCATTAGCAACTAGGGCAGAACGCGGGGTAGACAACAATAAGCCGGCGCCGGACAGCGCAGATGCGTTGGATATACATGGATCAAATGCTTCGGGCAGAACGGTCACTGGGCAGTGTCTCACCCGGCCTAGCTGCACGCATCTGAATGAAACACAACGCCGCAAAAACACGCGCGGCGCCACCCATCTCAGGTTGGCGACGCACCTGACGCCGACTCAAAACATCCCACATGTTGCTGCTAAAGGAGTCTTCATGACTGATTGGCCCTTACGCCACCCTTGGCATGGGCCAATGCGCGCAGGGCTCCCTACGGCAGGCCTGGACCCAAATGCTACTGTTTGCTGGATAGTGGGGAGATAGCCTATAGCAATTGTCCAAAAGGTTAAAAGTCGCAAAGGTTCAAGTACCAAAGAGTACCCAAGTGTCATCCAGGACCCCAGAAGGCTGAAACTCAGCTCCTCCAGATTAGCCGCCTCATGCTGGCCCGATGCCCACAGATGGGAGACGCAGTCGGGCAAAATGTCGATGCACGCATCAAGTTCCAAAGTTGGCTCAGCCGCCTCAGCTTCTCAGGCGCGAGTATAAAATTTCCTCCTTCTTGGTGGGTCGTTTTGGGGCTGGGGGTAGGAAACCCCAGTCACCCTCTACAACACATCCCAAAACCAGCAATACACCAGGTTTTAGAAAGGAGAGGCGATCAAATCAATGAAAGCGTGCTCTGTGCGCAAAGTTGCTGCTAGCGCGAAAATAAACCAGGGGATCATGCCATGGAGACAGCGCCGAAAGAAACGCAGCTGGGTCCCAACTTGATGTACAAGCTGCGGATACGATCAAGAACTGCTAACCTGTGTATTGTTGTTTGTTTGTCAAATTTGGCGATTGATGACCCGACTGAACAATCGCTTCTGAGTGTACCCTGCAAGCCTTGTCCTGGGTTGTGAATGGAATGCCTCAACAGGAAACAGAAAAAGAAACTGAAACCTTTGGCAATTGCTCAAAACTCGAACCACACGAAGAGCCCGTGACCTATCAGTTGGGGCAAGAGGCGTCCGTGGCCATTTGAGAAGCCCGCCAAGCGCATCCTAGCTTCAAACTGGAAAAGGCTAAAACCCATCCCCCGCGTCCACAAACAAAATAGAAACGAAACAAAACCCTGCCAGCACCCTTGACGAATGCACACCCTCTCCCCACAAGCAAGCACTCACCACCACACACACACACACAGATTCGCGAGCGACCCTGTGGCAAACTCTGCCGGAGCCACGACTCTTCGGCTGCATCTTCCGCGCCAGCAAAGCCTTCCTGGAAAGCGCAAGGAGCGCTTATTTAGGTTGATTCATAGGCGCCAGTTCACCCTTCAAATTGCTTTTCTTTTCTTTTGTATGTTTTTTTTGGGGGGAACTACTCTATTGATTCGCAAGGTTCTGGACTCGAAACGACAGAACACAAACTACGAGAGGCAGGCTGCAACGAGCCTCAAGGCAGAAGGATGCGCTTCATGGCGTGGTTTCCTCTCTGTCCTTTGGAGGGGTATTTATTTTGGGATGTGTTTTTTTTTTTTGGCTTCTTGGCTTCTTGGCTTCTTGGCTTCTTGGCTTCTTGGCTTTTCTGCTTCTTGGCTTCTTGGCTTTTCTGCTTCTTGGCTTCTTGGCTTCTTGGCTTTTTGGCATGTCCCCTTCAGGTCTGCATGAGCACTTCACTCTCAATCAGCCAAAGCTCCGTTTACTTTTTCGGAAGAAAATGAGAATACGTCCAGTGACGATAGATTCCCCTTAAAACCAACAGGGGAAAAGAAACCAAGACATATTAAGATCATCCAGTTTTACTATAAGTCCAACAAATCCTGGTGAGCTCCGTTTCCACCCCCCGAATCGGCGAGCTCGCGGGAAGTTCCCGGTCTCGTGCCTCATCGCCCCGACCGAGTCTGAAAAGGTGGCGCCGGCGGCAGCCACCGCCTCAGCGGGCCTCGAAACGTCGAAACGTCGAAACGGCACGGGGAGGCCGAGCGAGCCGGGTGGGCTTTCCACAGAAAACCTCCCAAAACATCGTTGCTTTGGGATGGGTCATGGGAACCCTCACATTTTCTAAGCCCAAATTGATGAAAAGGGGGGGGTGCGCCTTTTTGGCGTTTGATTCCTGGCACTGGGGGGAACACCCCCAGGATGAGCTGATTGCTCCCTCCTGGTCCTTCTCAAGCCCCAAGGGCTTTACGGCACTCGCTCGATCGGCGCCGAGGCGCGGCAGCTCTTGCCAGGGGTACGCCGATGCCGAAGGCTTCTCCTGGCCCAGCGAACTCGAGGCATGCGGCGGGTTTGCGGCGGCCGAGTTTGCCCGAGTTTGCGAGTTGCGCCTTGGGCGACTTGGAGAAGATGCGCTTCCTGAAAGGAAATGCGAAGCAAGACACGAAGCAGCAAAGGCACCGAATGATGCTCGCATGGTTCAAAAGCTCGCGAGGAGGCGATGTGCAGAGCAAGCGGCTGACCAGGGATGCAAATAGCCTCACGTCGAACATCAAGAGCTTGCTTTACTGCTGGCTCCCCCACCCCTCGCATGCCCCGCAGCTCAAACACACCGAGACTGGTGCCGCAAGTGATCCCAGAACGGCTGCCATGACAGCAAGCTTGCAGAGCCTGATAGCATCTATAGTTCCTGTAAGCAAATGCTAGGTGGCAGAATCGGCGACAAGTTAAAGGTACGATTCCAAACAAATATGCAGCCACACCCGGTTGACAAGAAGCTTCTATACCATTGGGCGGGACATGGCGGAAAAGCTGCTCAGTCACACGGCCGCAGTATGGCAACACAGTTCATTTCGCACAGCTTGTCCGCTCCAATAACTACATTGACAGTTGAGCAAGCCATGCGACCACAACCAGGTGTCCTCCTCGCCGCATGAGGCTTTCGGCTGTGTACCTGTGATAAGGGTGCCTTGGCCGCGCATTCGCGTGCGATGTCAAGCCCTTCATTCCACCCAACCCCCTTGAGCAGCCAGAAATGAAGCGCCGCCTTTGGCCCAAAGAGTTACACCAACTGCAAGTCGTCAACTTGGCCATGCTCGCCCAACGATTCGCTTTCATCCAAGTATCGGGACAGCATCAGAGGTCACTCCGGAGCTATCCTTGGGACGCATCTCTCCCCATCCTCTGCACCTGTAGACCTCTGGACCTCTATCTTGCCAAGCTTCGGAGCCGAGCGGAGCAATCGATCCATGGAACTCGACATGGCTGTGCGCCTCGGGCTGCAGGGAAGCTCGCACAAGGCATGCCTGGATCACGCGATCGGCGCGATCGCCTCGCCTGGATGTGCGGAGCACATGCGAATACCTGTCAGCCCCGCAAAGCGGCAAGGACGGTGACTCCAAGAGAGACCGGTTCATCGAACGGTACGATTCATTGCCAAGCTTCGATAGCTCGAAAGGCAAACCGCGATGCTGCCAAGCCACGAGCAAGTGCCATCGAAGGCAGGCTTGCCATCCAATCTTAGGGCACATCGCCTTACGGAATGCGCATGGTACATGGGTGTGGGTCAAAATTAAACCACCAGGGGACCGCAGGTTGCAGTCCATGTTTCCATTTACCAGGGTTCCATTTTGGGTACATATGTCTGACCCACAGCCACATGGCAATTTGCATGGATCCCTCCGTGATTCGCTTGCCAGTCGAGCTGCTCACGGAGAAAGGGCCTGTTTGCAAGCAAAATGGAAGCTTGGGCGCCATGGCAAGCCGGGCTTGAGAGGACACCCTGCGGGCAGCATCACGAGAATGGTAGCGCACTACATGTCGCACAACTTGCCGGTGCGATAGGTAGGGAATGTGTGAATGAACCCAGGGATTCAAGGAAACCACAAGGCATGGCTCTTTTTAGGCTCGTTCTCTCGCCCCCCACTTGTCGCAACAAAGGAATCCAATGTGAAGCCCGTGCATCGAGAAAAACCTCGCGATGCAAATGGGAGTAAGCCTGCACCAGTGGAAGCAAGAGAAGCACCCTGAAAGCCATGGCGAGGCCTTGGCATCAGCTTGCCATTTGGCAGCAGGTGTTTCTCTGGGCCGGTCCCTTTCGTGGCCAAAAAAGATCCTGAAGCTCATCGTGCCGTGAAATGTCGGTATGTAAGCTGTCAGTACTCATTGTGTCCCGCAACGACATTCGCATTTGGTGAGCCTCCCCCTAGAAATGTTGACCCTATGAATCAGCCCCAGTTTATTCATAAGGGGGTGCTTCTCCCTGGGCTTAGCACTTTTGGAGGGGCCCCCACCCCCTATTCACAAACAGGTTGGTTGCTTCATATGGGGTCAACCGGTCATAAATTGGGAAGTGTGACCCTCACACCCCCTGCGACCTGGCGCTGAGCACGCCGCGCGGAGTCAGCGCGCTCAGAGCTCCAGCGCGCTCCAGCGCCCCGGCAGCTTCCCGCGGAGCCAAGGGACGCTTCGCGAACGCGAGCCACCGAGTAAATTAAAACCTGGTCCGAAAGAACCCGGAACCCAGGTAAAGAATTGAACAGGCGGCCGCACTTTTTTGGGGGGGCTGGGATTGTCCCTTACCTCCCAAGTAGCTGAGCTTGGATTGGGGCTCAACCAGCAGGCGCCGAGTGCACCAACGGCTGCAACTGGATCTCCAAGAAAGGAACCGTTTGCTAAGAACAGGACGGCATGGGACCCTGCACAGGCCCAATGTTGAAGGAGAAGACCACGCGCCTGCCACACTCGCAGGCAACCCCATGGACATGCTGAAGCAGAAAGCCACGAGAGGCCGGCAAGGGCGGCGTCCCTGTGGCATCCGGGTTGGTCCTTGCAGCTTCCACACTTGCGGCTAGTGCCTCTCGCTGGCCAAGCGAGGCCCGCGCTGCGGCGCGGTCACGGTGGCCATGTGACTCAGCCAGGACCTCAGCAGATGGTCGAGATAACTTCCATTTGGTTAAGGCCCCAAGAAAAACTAAAAATATGTCCAGTAGTGATGAATTCCTTTTAAAGCCAACAAGGGAGAACAAAAAATATATTTAAGCAAATGGAGGATAAGTACAAAAGACTGATCTCTTTGGTCTGTGCACAGGGGCCCCAATATGAACATTGAGAGGGGTCCGACTCGTTTTGTTTGATACAAAATGGCAGCTCTTCAAAAGCACGCGCACGCATGCACACATGACACACGTGTTACAATGGGCTCTCCAAGAGGCACACGGAAAGAACACCAGGTCGCCAGACCTGGGCCCACAACGCCCACCCAAAACCCTAAGCCCAGGCCGTCTGTCACCTCGGCGTGTGGAAGAAGGACCGGCCGAAGGGCGGGCTGTGTCCTGAAAAACGCGCGGTGCGGCTTCCAACTGCACCCAAGAGGGGGCCTCTTGGATCACCAAACCGAAGCTTTCCAGCAGCTTCACCGGCCTGCGCTGAATGCGCTGACATCATGCTTCAGACGCGTCATGTGCGAGGGCAGCACAAAGGCCTAGGGCCCTTGACGCGTGCAATGGCAATGGCATGCATTTTGCGAGCGACTGCCGGCCAAGCTCGTCAAAGTGAGCGATGATAGCAGCGCTGCTCGCCTGGGCTGAAATCGAGCACTGAGCTCGGCACAATGCATGCCAAAGTTTGGAAAGACGAAAGGAGCAGCTCACGCTTGCACAGGAGTCGACCAGGTACCGGTTGCCGCTTCCACGAACTCATCCACACTTGGTCGAGGCCAATCTGCAAAGGACTTTGCAGACTCCACACTTCCACCTGCGAAAAGGGCTTGCAAAAGACAGCTGGACAACAGCCCATACTTCTCAATGCTACCAAGCGGTTCAGTCGCGTCACCCGCCTTGGACCGCGAAAACACGTCGAAGTGCTCCTTGACATGCTCCACGTGCATGAGGATCAGTTGCAGCCACGCTTGCTGGAAAGTCTCCTAGGCAGAGCTGGCATGTTGGAAGTGGGATGGGTGATGCAACAACCTGGGTGTGTCGTTCGAGGATACACCTTTTCAGGTTGCTTTAAAGGGAAGCCCGCCTTTTTGGGGTGTCGCATGTTGACACGTACGTAAAGATGGGAAATTCGAAAACCCAGCAGTCCTCGAACTTGGGCATTAGGCCAGCTTCAGTTAGCGCGGGCGTCCAATCCTTCATGCTGCGCGCGGGTACACGTCTGACCTGACAGTCGCAAGCTCCCCATCTGCAAGGACCTGGCCCGCATCCACCAGCGTCTTGCGCGCCATGGCCACCATGAGCTGAGACTTTAGGGTCATCAGCAAATGGTTCGCCACTGCGTTCATATCCGAAGACACGTAGTTCCAAGACAGTTCCCAGCGCCTGCCCAGGTTCAGGCAGGAAAGCTGCTCCTTGGCTGTGGCCTGCAGGAACTGGAAGAAGCCCACCTGCTGCCAGTAGCGCCCGGCCTCCACAAACTTCTCCATCTCCAGGCAGTCCCGGTGCCCGAAGATCTGTGACAACAGCTGGGGGGAGGTCAGCGCGCTTACGCAGCGCAGCCCCTCCGCCTGCATGGAAAGCACTTCCGCTGGCTCGGGGATCCGGAACATGAGCCGCAGAGGCCGGCGGCCGGAATAGAACGCGCCCAGGCACGTGGGCACGTGCTGTGGGATCTTTCGGAACCTCCCACTCAAGGCGAGATCCCGGATGGTGGCAGACTCGCAGGGCCTGATCGCTGAGAAGATCTTCCCCCAGAATTTCTCTTACCTCCTGGCTCGCCAGCCCTGCGGAGTCGTACGGTGCTCTGGATGGCACCTCTTCTCTGGCCTCTTCCGCCGGCCTCTTCCGCCGGCCGGCCACTGCGCGGCCGCCGTAGCGCAGGGCCAGTGTCACCACCATGTACGCCACGCACAGGTCCGGAGGCGACAACGCGCCAGTCGTGTGCAGCTCCCGCAGCCGTGCGAGCCTTGGGATGAGCCGGGGCGCCTCCGCCACAGCTTGCGCCTGCAAACTGAGAGGGGCCGCCATGGCAGCGCTCGACTTTGGCGCGCTCATGACCCCTTCCCTGCAAACCTCGCAAACCTCGCCGCCCGTCCCCGCCCCTGCTTCAACAACAAACTGGCGGCTGCGGATGTCGGCGAGCTGCACCGGCTGCTTGGCCAACTGGTCAACGGCCTGCGCGTAGAAGACAGCCACATGGTACTCCCCCACATGCGTGTGGGGCCTGGCGGGCGGGTCCACTCGCCTCGCCAAATCTCCGGAATACCTGGGCCCCGGGCCCATGGAACTCACCGGGCCCGTGCACCGCCTGGATGCATCCAACGAGACCAGCGAAGCCAGCGAGGCCAGCGAAGCCAGCGACGCCATAAGGCCCCCGGCAGCCCAGTTGAAGATGCTGTAGTTCAAGCCCATTGCGGCCTCCTCGGCCTGAGGCACGAGGCTATAACCATAGGTGTTCTCGGGTCGATCGCTTGGCTGGGTGTACGGCCAGTCCGGATCTGATGAGATACCTTCACGGCATGTGCGCTTCAGTAATCTCAGCCCAACCATACGACTATAAGTTGAAGATTGGATGTGGGCGATGCCATGAGCAGAATGGACATCCCTTTTTCCTACGGCGCCACATCCAAAACTACGCGGCTTGTCCCCACCAAGCAAACCCAGCGAGCATAAAACTACGAATCGATCAATAAAGCCTTTCAAGCCAGGAAGTTGCCAGCAGCAAGTTTGTACACGTGAGCCTCTGCCAAAGCCAACATGTAAAGTCGTGTAAAGCAAGGACGGTCACATGTTCCAACATCCTTAGGATCATGCGCGAATTACCCAAAATAACTTGATGAAGTTGAAGAGCTTGCCAGGGGCTCACATGATGCAACAATCGGCAGGCTGAAAGGATGTGAGCTGCCGACATTGCGCCAGTGCACTGCACTGAAAAACGTGGCGCGCCGCGGCTCTCAACGACCGCTGGCGGGCTGTGAAACGTTTCCACCTGTCAATCCCCAAACAGCTGGATCCGCTGCTTCTCGATCTTCGAACATCCAGATTCCTCCGGGCCCGCGCATCGCCGGTATGCCAACACATGCCAGGCCTCAAAAACAACATGTGCACGCCAAGTCTCGTCTTTGTGAATCCTGTAAAACCACTCGCACACCTGGAGCTGCGCAAGTCGATTGACAAAGACCTGGCGAGCAGCGTCGCAAGTTTCGCAGCTTCGCAACTTGCCAGGATCCTTGGCGGCTGTTGACCCCTCTGCAAGAAAAAATGTTTCAAGTTTTGTGGGTTCAATGGAAATTGTGGGTTCAATGGAAAACCCCGGATGTCCCAACAAGCTAACGTCTAAAGGCCCAACCCCATAGCAACCAAGAGGAAGGAAGCCCTGTTCGCCTCGCCGCGCCTCGTCGTGGGTAATGAGCACCAGCTGAAACCTCGACTGCGAGCGCCGGGCTTCGATGAGGCTGGCCAAAGCCTCGAGGCGTGGCTTCTGGTTGAGGCGAGGCTGCCGGCGGCCCCCTCCGTCCCACTAGCGCCTGACAAAACTGGGCCCGTTTTCAGATCCTCGGCTAAAAGTGATTCTCACTTTTAGTTGGTGAAATGGAAACTACCACTAAAAAACTAAAAAGCTACAAAGCTACAAAGCTAGATGGCTGGGAGCCACCAAGAAAAGATTCCTTTAAGAGGAAACTCATCTTCCAGGTACCCAACAAGCAGGTGCTATGCTTGTTGGAGGAAGAGTACCCCTTTTCGTGGGCTCAAGAACCACCTCTTTAAGGGGGGAGGGTTGTTTGCTGAGGGTTCCCTTTTTGGGCGGCGTCAGGGAACCACCTTTTTGGGGTCCCGACAAAAGAGACCCCCCCCCCCCCCCCAACATCCAAAGCTGGACGCCCTTGCCTCCGCCAGCCCCCGGATGTTGGCCGCATCCAGATTTGTGGTTGGCTCATCGAGGGCAAGCACCCCGCCTTGAGGAGTGCCGCAAGTGAAAGGGCGTGGAAATCTGTGGGTTTCAGGCAACGCCCCACAGGCATGCATCTTCTTTGCCAAGCCCATTGCTTGCCGCCCTTTCCAGCCAGGGAGCAGTTGACACAGAAAGAGTCGGCCAGCGCCAAGCGAATAATGAGGGAGCAAAGGACACGCTGTCCGGCACTGCAACGCCCACCTCGCTCGAATCTCATGCCCCACATGGCAGCCTAAAACGAGCTGAGGGGCCGGCGCATGTCCATCTCGGCATCCCCACACACCATCACCACGCGGTAGTTGTAGTTGCGCCTGAGAACCGCACCTCTGAGACATACATTTTCACTTCGCGGATTTAGGCTCGGTGCAAGGGCCGGCCAGCCGCGTTCGAGTCCACAGGGCCACCTTCTCCATCCGCCTCATCGGAGTCGGACCTGCACGGCACGCGGCTTTCCCGATCGTCTTGAGAGGCGGTTTCGCCCAGTCAGCCCTGGCCTTACGGCGACATAGTCAATGTCCCTCCCGCGGTACACCTCGGAATATGAGGCGCTTTTGCCCAAGTGTGAAGCAAGGCGACTTGCAAGCAGGAGGCTCTCTGCCAAAGCTCCTTGATCGTTTTGTTGATTTCAGCCATCTTGAGGGTGTGGAACTTCATCAAGGCTTTGTCCAGTGCTGAATGGTATCTGCCAAGGTCCTTGCGGCCCAGGCCTTAAAGCACATCCGAAGTTCAGGGCTCAAGGCCGCTCAACGCCAACTCAGCTCACTTAAGATAGGCTCCGCCCCAAAAACGAGAAAAAGGGGGGGGGAAGGGAAAAAATGGTAATCTCTTGGTGACCTTCGCAAAGAAGTAGCTCTGTTTTCCCCGGCCCGTCCTCGCGTGAAACCCCCTCGCAAGCGGTCCTTGGCGGCCAGCGCGGCGGATTCATGTCGAATGGTCGCCTCGCGGTGGCGCTGCTCCACTCCTCAGGCACTCGATGAGCATCCACTCACGTGGTTCTCCACGTATCCAGGAAGGCAACCGACCAGGTGGATTCGAACAAAAGCATGCATGTCCCCTCACCCCGAAATGCATGGCCCGCTCCTGCGTACAAAGGGGAGGCCAGCTCCAGCTCTAGCGCCCTCACTGCCTCCCGAGTCTGCACCAGCTCGCCCTCACGGAAGGACCGCTGCTTTTGGAGCTCCGTGCTGCGCTGCCGCACGGCGATCACCTCGGGAGGGACCTTTTTCTTGGCGAACCGGTGCTTTTGGTTGAAGTCAGGCCAGACCTCACAGTCCCATGGGTGCAAACGGTCAACCTTCTGGAACCTCGAGCGCAGATAGGGAGACACTAGAAAGCCGAAAGATCCAAACGGCCCATAAGCCCGGCGTCGGAGTCCTGAGAAGGGACCAACATGAGTCACCAACCCGGCCGAAAGCCCGACCTCCCCACCTGGCGACGCAGGTGCTCTACATCGCGACCGCCCAGGTCCTTCAGCAAGGTCTCGATCTCCTGTGACGCTGGGCATGGACTTTAAGGGACCCGTGGACGTCATTGACGTTGGGGTTCAGGTCCACCAACCACCTACTTCCCTATTGAGAATCATTCCGGCACTTTGATTCTCATGGCGAATTGTACTTATGGAGGCCCTTGGCAAAGAAGAAAAAAGAACCCCTGCACACTGTGCTGGGACGTGCGTCCACTTGGCTCCCTCCCCCCAAAAAAATATATTTGAAAAACTCAACTCCTGGTGGAAAGGGGTGTACTCAAGCCTTTCGACCCGCCCCCCGGGTTTCCCTTGAAGACATCCCCGAAACAGGTTACCGTCAACCCCAGAAACTGCGCCCTTTCCGAGGGAAGCCTTCACCCGCCGACTGAATCCGCGCCTGCTGGTGCTGCTGGGCCTCTGCCTCCACCTTCTTCAGCCGGATGTTGGCCTGCAGCGCCTCCCGAACCGCCTCCTTCTTCTTCCTCTTGTCCTACGTCCAGCTTTATCCATCTTGGCAGGGGTAATTGTAGGAAACCCGTCTCATTGGTTGGTTGGTTGGTTGATTGGTTGGTCGCTCGCTCGCTCGCTTGCTTGCTTGCTTGCTCAGGGGGGTCTGTTTGCCATCTTTGTGAGAAAATTGGCGAACCCCCCAAAAAGGAATCCTTCACTACGAGGGAGTCGATCATTTTTCCACGAAGGCTGGCAAAAAGACCCCCCTGTGCTTGCTTGGCTTCTTACTCTGTTGCTTGTTTGCTTGCTTGCTTGCTTGCTTGCTTGCTTGCTTGCTTGCTTGCTTGCTTGGTTGCTTGGTCGCTTGGTCGCTTGGTCGCTTGCTTGCTTGGTTGCTTGGTTGCTCGCTTGCCTTGGTTGGTTGGTTCGTTCGTTCGTTTGTTGCCTGGTTCGTTGCTTCGTTGCTTCGTTGGTTTGCTTGCATGTTTGGTTGCTTGCTTGCTTGGTTCGTCGGTTGCTTGGTGAGCGGGCTGTCCATCTCAAAGATGGGCATTGGCAAAGCCGAGGTTGCATGGGTCGGGCAAAAGGCACTGGGTGAACATGCCCTCTCCCAAACAAAATGTGTTGCCCAAAACACCAAATAAAAATCACATGAGTCTGAACATGGCAAACACTCGCTTGCTGAAAGAAGGTAATGCTTTCAAGGCGATCCCAAGGAAAGCCAACCACCAGCTGGAGGCCAATCCACGTTTGCCCTGCCCGATGATGAAAGGAATCACCACCCCGTTTGGCAGCAAATTCCCAAGTTGCTGGGTGCGAAGGGTTCATTCAGAGTGCAACCACGTTGCTCTGCAACCATTTGTTCATTGCAACCATCGCCCTTTGGGTTGCTAAAAGGTACTTCCCATTGGCTGGGGATGATGGGCTAAGGGAACCCAAGCAGGACCACAGCCACAACCAGACATGATCAACGAAATCCGAAGGAAGCCTCGAGACATGACCGAAAACCGCCAGACTCCCCGAGCTCGGCTCGGCTCGAGCCTCCGCCCCCTCGAGGCGCGCGCGAAGGCCCTCGAGCTCACGCTCCGAAGCCCTCACCTGGTCTCGGCTCCCCATGCACCGTCTCACGGCCCCGAAAAAACCCATTCTCAGCCGGGCTCAAGGAACCGAGCGCGCCCCTGTGCCGCAGAAAAGGGTGCAAAGCCAAAACAAAGTCCACACCTACCCCTCAAAAGGGGCACCTTTGTCTTACCCCTTAAAACTCCAAGGATTGGGGAAGTTAACCTTTTGCAGACATATAGCCCATGTTACCCAAAAAGTTGAAAAGTTGTGTTTTTAAGAGGTAAGTTGTGCAAAATAACCCACCAAATACAAATATGTAGGTATATGTATAACGATTATAGTAACATTCATAATGATAAATGCCGGACGGGGTCCCCTCCTTGCCGTCCGCCGCCGCCAGCTTCGCCTTCAAGGCCTCTGCGTTCTCCACGCGGCCGTGCATCACCTGAAACGGGGGCAACGAGAAGCGAAGGGGAAGCCAAGGAAAAACCCGAAGCTTAGGACACAAGAATTTCTGGGAGAACTGATCCCCACAAAACGTGGAATTTTGGGCGAACAAAGCGTCAGCCACAACATTGGGGTGTGTTTGAGGAACTTGCTCCAGCTCCAATCAAATACCCTTGAAAGAAAAAGGGTGCGGATTTATTTTGGGGTTGTTGTTGTTTGTTTTCTTTTTTCCGGATTTTTTGGGACTTTTTTCGTTTTTCGTCCGGGCCAGTAAAATGTCGTAATTTACAGCATGTTCTCGCAAAATTCACGCATTTTACACTAGCCCGCCAACATCCCCAGCATCGTTTTCAACATCCCCCGCATGTCCGACCACATCACCAACAAGTCGTGAGTAACAGAATCAAAAAAGTAGCTGGCGGGTTGACGGGGTCAAAAAAATGATGATTCAAATAGGAGGGCATTTCAATCCCTGTAAAAAGAATTAAAAAGTAGCGGGGGGGGGTTGGGCCGCCCCCCATGATGTTCGCAGAAGTGATTATTCGAATAGCTCTGCCCCATGATGTTCAAAGAAGTGATGATTCAAATAGGGGAGCAATTAAATCTCTGTAGAAAGTCTAAAACTTTGCGGGGGGGGGTTGGGGGGGGGGCAGCAGCCCCCATGATGTTCGAAGAAGTGATGATTCAAGTGGGGGTGCAATGATTCAAGAACGGGTGCGATAGAATTTAAAAGGCAGCGGGAGGGTTGGCGGGGGTGGCTTCCCCTATGATGTTCGAAGAAGTGCATACATACAGACATACATGGATTACATAGATTACCTGAAATGTCGTATTTTACAGCATTTTCTCGCGAAATTGGGCGCTTGAAAAAGTGATGATTCAAATAGGGGTGCAACTAAATCTCTGCAAGAAATCTAAAAAGTAGCGGGGGGCTTGGGGTGGCCCCACCATGATGTTTGAAGAAGTGTTGATTCAAATAGGTGTGCAATTACTCTGCAAACAATCTAAGTAGCAGGTGGGTGGGGGGGACCCCCCCATGATGTTCGAAGAAGTGATGAGAAAACTGGTGTGGCGTTTTGGCTTTTGCGGCTTTTCGCTGGTTTATGCGGCTTTTGGCGGCTTTGGCTTTTCGCATCCTCTGCTTTCCCAGTTCCTGTCCGGGCATTTTGGCTTTTGCACCCTTTCATTGGTTTTTTGGATTTGGCTTCCCGCATCAGCCGAAGAGGAACTGGGAATGCAGAGGATGCGAAAAGCCAAAGCCAAAAAGCCACCAAAAGACGCATAAACCAACAAGAAGCCGAAAAGCCAAGAAGCCGAGAAGCCAAAAAACCAAGAAGCCAAGAAGCTAAGAAGCCGAAAAGCCAAGAAGCCGAAAAGCCAAGAAGCCCAAAAGCCAAAAGCGACAAAAATCGAAGAAAAAAAAATCAAAAGATAAATCTCCCAAATCCTCCGGGATTCGTGTGTGTGTGTGTCATGGACCCAAATACCATCTGGGTACTTTCGCCTCTGGCTTCAACTGGCCATGTGTTGCTCCAGTACTTGGCCAGGTCGCCTCGATGGACTTGGTCAGCTCCGTAAGCGCGTCCACCTCCCGCTGCAGCGTCCGCACCTTGGCGTCCTGGACGAAAGAAAGCCGCGGCAGGCTGTGAGGCGCTTTGCACATGCAAGAAGCATGGACCTCAAATTGGTGTGCAACGCCAGCATTTAGAAGAAAAAAAAAAGAGCACCTGTGATCATCTTGGAAAAGCAGAGAAGCCCAAACAAAATATGCCCTTCAACTCCCTTCAACTCCCCCAAAAACACCTCCTCACCCTCCAACTCCCTTGTTTCCCTGCCACCCCTTTTGCTCCACACACACAGCCCCAACCACGACCCCACCCCTCCTCAACCCCCTCTCCATATCCCCTCCAGCCCCACCCCCCACCCCCCTCCCCTCCCCTCCCCTCCCTCCGCCCCCGTCTCCCCCGCTCCCCTGCTCCCTCCCCGTCTCCTGGATGTCCCGCTCGTGCCGGAACCGTGCCACCGCCTGCTGCCGCTCCTCCCGCAGCGCCTTGGCCCGCGCCCCCGTGGACTCCGCCGCCGCCCTCGACCGCCGCGCCGTCTCTGTGCTCTCCTGGAGCTCCACCTGGCGCCCGCTTGGTGGACCCGGCCGAATCCGACTCCGGCGGCGCTTTTCTGGGCGGGGTGTTCCCCGGATCCACGGTGAGCATAGTGTCCTTTTTTGGCCGAAATCCGAAGGAAACCACCTGAAAAGCCTTTTTCTTTGGCCGAAATCCGAATGAAACCACCTGAAGAGCCCTTTTCTTTGAGACAAAATCCGAATGAAGCCACCTGAAGAGCCTTTTTCTTTGGCCGAAATCCGAATGAAACCACCTGAAAATCGGAGACTTGTTGGGGTCACTTTTTGGGATACTCCGAATGCTTAAACATTCTTGCTGGCTCGATCGGCAGGAAGTGAGAATTGGAAGGACCCCCAAGAAAAAACATCCCCGATTTGGCATCCTTTGGGAATCCCCGGTCGGTTCATTCCCATCGGAAGGTCAGTCCCTACTGAGCACCAGCAAGCATTTCCGGTGCTCAAAATGATTGGAGTTGGTTTCCCTTCAAACCATTTAGAGGATGAATTTGAGGATGCAACTTTGATGGACCCAGTGGGCGGGCCGCGTTTTGATAGCTGGGCATATGGAAATTCTTGCGGAAGTTGGCCAAGTAACGCCGAAACAAGGCTTTCTTGCAAACATTTCTGTTGCTTGTTTTTTGGAGTTTTGGATACAACCATGCCCAATAGTGCTCTTGTTTAAAGCTGTATCGTGGTGGCAAGTTTGCAACGAAACCGTTGTTGGCTTCTTTGAGAATCCAAACCTGTCAACAGAGTTTGGTGAACAAGGCCTGGTTTTTGATTTGTTTGTTTGACCAGGTTTGACATACCTCCAAGAGGAATTTGTTTAGATCCAGACCGCCAGCATGAAGCCAACCGTTTGAAGTGACACCTTTCCAACTGCACCCATTGCTCGTGGGACTTGGGACCGTGCACCCCAACCAAAAAAAGCAAAACATAGGGCGGGCACGGTGATACTTGCGCTTTGGGCTGGTCCTGGGTCGGAGTGGGCGTGGCAACGAAAACCGAAGAGACCGGCTCCACACGACCGAGCTAGGCTTCGAGTGGAAGTCGGATGTCCGCGCTCTCCGAACTCCCAGGCCCCAGGGGGGACCCTTGCTTCACGGAGCCATGACCCAAAAAACTCCAAACGTGGAAATGTGCCATCCCTTCAAGGGGAACAAAATGGGTATGGTATTGAAACACAAGTTGCAACGAACCCCGCTTCTCCTCCAAAAGTACCCCGAAATCCAAACTCCACAAGTGTCACTCAAAATCCAACGATCCCCCACCCCTCCCCCAAAACAAACAGAAAAACAACAGCAACAAACCAAAAAGAAGCTCCAACCCCCTGCCGTCCACCAGGGTCCCTCGGCCCCTCGACCGATTCGTTTCGCTTCCCGCGCCTTGCGCACTGCTAGCTCCGAGTCCACGTCGCTGCGCCGGGCCACCTGGGACTGCAGCAGCTGCATGCGGCCCTTCTGCTCCGCGATCTGCGTCCTCGCTCGCTCGAGCGGCGGCGGTCGCATTCCATCCAACGACCCTGAAGAAAAATCCCACGTTTCCGCGGCGGCGGTGTTTCTTGCTTTGTGCTGCCCTCTTTTGTTTCTTGCTGTCCTGTTTTTTCGTGTCTGCGAACACTGAGCTCCCAGACTGAGGTCTGAAGGGGATGCTTTGAACAAGAAAGACTCCGCTGGATGCCCGGGGTCCTGCACCTAGCCGTCATGTCCGTGAATCAAAGCATTTGTCCCAAAGTCCAGGGCTGCCTTTTGACCAGAAACCGACATGAAGTCCGCCATTTTGGAGCGCGGCCCAGGAGAAATGAGATTTCTGTGGAAGGACTTCGACATGGAACCGGCTTTTTTGGAGCTTCCCGTTGTTGCTGCCAAACATCGCCTTACAAGAGTCTCTTGAAAATGAGAAACCTGCCGCGTTGACCTGGCTTTCGCTTGGGGGAAAAGGTGTTGAAACCCCCTGAGCGGACACAAGGTTTATGGATCTGATATGTCTATGTCCTGGCACAGAATATAGGCAGGAATTATCGACGTCAAGATAAATTCCAAGTGAACGTCCTGGGTTCCTTTCAGGAACAAAATGGCTTAAGATGAGGAAACAAATGGGATGCAGCCATCAAAACTGCACTTTTCTGCCCATTGATCCTTTCATGTGTGTGTGTGCATGCATACACACAAAGTCACGCAAACAATCTTAGGTGTACGATGTGCTTGGTTGGTCGAACAAATGCGTTGCAAGTCATAGGTGGGTGTTAACTTGCTTGAGCAAGGTTTTGGAGACTCCCTGTCGAATTTTTTGCTTTTGGTATGGGGCCCCTCTGGAAAAAGGGTTTGCCTCAAAAGTTAGCGAACCTCAGAATGTGGTTTCCCCTGAAGACACAGCAAAAGGTTGCTTTCCTACAAAAAAAAGAGAAAAAAAACTTCCGCCCGCGCAGTCCTCAGCTGCTCCTGCTGCTTGGCCAGCAGGTCTCGCTGCATGCGCACCGAGTCCTCCTCCTCAGCCATGAGCCCAAAGAGGTGTCTCTCAGAATGAGGGATCCTTGGTTGGTATTTGAGGGGAAGCCAGGAATGGAATGCCAACCAACTTTTGGATAGAATGGGGTTCCCAACTTTGAATCCATGTGAATTGTCACCGCACATGCTAGGTGAACGGCATTTTGAGAAGCACCCAAACCAGGGGGACCGCTCAGCTGATGGGCCGAACCACCTCACAAGCCTCGTGGAGTCTGTCCCCATCTGTTTGAAGCGCCCAATGGAAATCACGAGTTGAAATTGCACCACTTGGGAAATGGGAAATATGTTGGGCCCCCAACCCCTAGCACTGGATTAAAGTTTAGACTAACCCCAAATACTCGCAAGCCCGAGAAGGGTGACAACTCTTTGCTAGCGTGACAATCCAATTACTTCCAAGCTGCTTGGCGCAAATTGGTGGCGGACAAATTGAGTGTTGAATTTCATGCGGCTCAGCTCTGTGGTGTCAGCCCATCCATCCCATCCCTGGCTTGCTTTTTGAAAATGGGGTTTATCCCGCATCGCTGTATCGTTGACACTGCCTGGGTTGTTCAATCTCCGGGGGGGCCTATTCCTAATCGTCCGTTTGTCATTTGCTTCAGCACCCTGGAAAAATAAGAAGATGTGTCCAGTGGTGATAGGTTCCCTGTAAAACCAACCAGGGGACCTTAAAAAAAATAAGAAAAACAAACAATAACAATAAAACAAACAAATGTGTACATTGTTATATATATATATGGGTGTAAAAAAACAAAAACATGGATGTGTGATCCGCCCTCCGCGGGTACCCCTGCCTTGCCCAGCTCCACCAGCTGCTCCTGCAGGGCCCTGAGCTGGTCCCGTTCCGCCTGACGTTTCGCGCCAAGTGGGGGGCCCCTCACCGCTTGGAAGAGGAATCCGTGAAGCCCAGAATCCGTGAACCGATCTGGGTGATTTTTTCTGTTGACCCGATCGGATTAACAAACCCGTCCCATTATTGGGGGGGGTGTTCCCTCCAAAAGTGGTCTGAATCCCCACTAAAAGGGGACATCCCCCTATTCATCAACCAGGGGTTTATTAATCCGGGGTTAACATTAATGTTTCACCAGCCTGTAATAAGGTGGTTGGGGGGCTATTCCCCACATAACCCACCATTTGGGGTGAACTCGCTATCTGCGAAATACCCCATTTGAAGAGGAGTTCATGAAGCCCAGAATCAAGGAACTGCTAGGATACATGTTCAAAATGGAAAAATTTGGGCAATTCCAAGTTGAAAAGCCAGCCTGCTGTGTTCTTGTTGGGGTGTCGTGTTGATGTAGATCCTTCCTTGCCCTTTGGCTAAGCCTGCGAATCCGGGGTCCGTACAAAACCCACACATCGCTGCAAAGAGTTTACGGGCTTCAGGGCACAAATGCCATAGTGAAAGGAGAAACGTCCCCCGGCCCCGATGCATGTTTGTGCCAAGCCGATGCTTTCGCGACGCTTGGCAAAGGCCTCGGGTCGGCTTCCTGGCGTGCGTGGCCGTGTCCAAGGCAGTAAGAACACATGGGCTGCCACGTGCGCGTTGGAACTCCTTCGTTCGAATCCGTTTCGGGTGACTCCGAGACCGCGCCTGCAGCGAGACTTTGGAGTTGGCCCCCAGCAAGCGCGCCTCTTTGCCCCGGACCGCCACTCGCAGCTCCTCCACCGAGTGCGAGAGCCGCCTGGCAGAAAATCGGCAAAAAGCAGGGGCGGAATGAGGCGCGAGCGCGAAACCCGCTGGAACATGAGGAAGCATCTCAAGAAAGGCTTTTTTCCCACGCCGCCAACATATCCGGGAGCCGAGGCTTACGTGAGAGGTACGAAGCAAAGAACCGCCCCAAGTGCAGCCAGGCAACTGCAAAGCAGAAGCCTCCGGGCGCAGCTCGTGCAGAGCCTTGACCTGGCAAGCACGTGACTCGAGGCGCCGCTTTACGGGATGGGATGGCATACTTAGCTAGAGTCACTCAAAGGGCGTGCGTCCTCCTATGCTATCTATGGCACATTAGCCCCCAGGGGCAGATGGCCTCATTGCTCACCCTGGCCCAGGGCTTAGCCTCTTGGCTGATGTTTCTTGCGTCACAATCAAAACCCAGGTAGATTCAGCTTAGCAAGGAACAATCCCAACCAGAAATAGCTGCGGAGATCCGCCTTCTGAATTCTTGAAGCATGGCTCTGGGATTACGGTGCCTATGACTTGGCCTTCAGCCAAGGCTCTTGCTCTTCCAGGCGCTTCCTCTCGCGCTCCTGTGGTTCCAGGGCAGTGCGCAGGGAGCCTCAGCACCACAATTGCGTGCTGGTTGGGTAGGGAAGGAGGGAATGACCATCCCTTGTGGCTTCCTTTAAGGGAATTTCTGGCTTCATTCCCACAGACACGACACCCAAATGAAAATCTGCCAGTTCCACGAGTTGTTTTTCCACATTTGAAGGAAGGGGAGCAACCCCAAGCTTCACAGAAAGCTGACCCGGGTCCCCCTACAACTGGGCAAGCCTCCTCGACTGAGGGTGGAGGTCCGAAATCCATACTTCATCTGAGAAACCCAGAAAAGACAAACAATTCAGTCAATGCGTTGGCAACGGCGCGACCAACAATCAAACATAAACAACCCCGCCCTATGGCGGGAGATTGCCGCCATCCCCACCCCAAGCAAAATGTAATCAAAGAGTATGGCCAGTAAACGCCCAAGGTTAATTTATGTTGGAGCAAGACGACGCCTTTCTGTTGTTTCAAAGGGAGGCCGGCATGAAACCGCTTAGGGGGCCCGGGACACCGAATGTTGAACCTTCCAACTCCTTGTGAGCCGCGGCCCGTGGCTTGGCGATACAAGCCCTAGTGTGATCCGGGCCTCTCAGGGCGAACGTCTGGGGACATCAAAAACGTGGCACTTCTGTGGCTTCAAAGGGCCCAGGGCCACAGAAGTACGTGTACACGCATATTTACCAAACACATCAGACACATTCATGAGCCATCTTGGGCATGCCTTCAGCCTGCCTTTTAAGGATCCCCAAGAGGGAAACCGAGGTCTCCAACCAACCACTAAACTGGTTTCTAAAATGGGTGGTGAATTCACCTAGCCAAAAATGGTACGGCATCCTTGGGCCAATCGGACGTCCAGGGCGCGCTCCTCCTCCGCCGCCGGCTGGACCTCCTTCAGCCTGCGGGGCAGCTCCTCCCGGCGCAAAATCTCCAGGCGCTCCCAGCGGGGACGCTGGGCCTCCAGAGACGCCTCCTGCGACTGGACCTCGTTCAGCTTCTGGTGGCTGGACCTGAGAGGTGGTTGGGGGAGTGGCTGGTGGACATAACACCCCCCCACACCTTTTTGTCCACAGTTCATACCGAGCTGGGGGGAGCTGGGAGGTGGTTGGGAGGGAGGAAAGAGTCTTCCCTCTTCAAGCAGAGGTGAGATTTGGGCAACGGAGCTGGGGGCATACCAACATCAGGACCTCTCCCACTGGACTTTCTGAGCTGAGAGCGGCTAAAAGCGTTTGCCCTTGCAAGAATTCTGGCGGCTCACACCGCGATTGGGACCAGTACTGTGGCAGGATGGCAGCATCTGCCTTGACTTTGTGGAGCTCAGCCACGCTGAGCCCAGTGGTTTCCAGTCCGTTTGCCACGATGTCGCTTCTCTTGCTTGTGCTCAGGGAATGACCTCCGGGTCTTGGGGAATGAACCGTTTGGGAGTCCCTCAAAGGAACCCAAATCTGGGATGGTTTCCTTGTGAGGTGCTTCCAGTTCGCCTTCCCTGTATCTCTCGAACCGATCGCAAGTTTGGTTTGGGGGGATGTTAGGGCATGCCAAAACACAAGCCCCACTGGTTACCAGTCCTTTAATGCTACCACAGACCGCTCCTTTCAATAAGGGCGCGGATTTACTTTTATAAATATATATACATATATATAAATAAACTTTAAACCCTAAACCCTAGACCCCAAACAACTGCCAAAAAAAAAGAGCAGGCCCCTCCTTCTTTTTGGCCCAGCCGCTCCAAGAACCCCGGGATCTTGGCGATCAGCTTCTCCATGGCGTCCTCGAAGGTGGCCAGGTCCCCGGCGCCGTGGAAGCCCCGCTTGCAGAACTGGCAGATGTTCTTGGACCGCGACTTCCTGGGATCGGACACCGGGATCCATTTTTGGGCCCGTGGGACCCCCCAGCCCCCCCCAAAAAAAATAATAAGCTCAGGCGATATCCCCAACAGCACCACACCCTCCCAGAATCCTCGCGGAACGCCCCGCGACCGGTTTTGCTGAGGATGCCGCGTTGTAAGTTTGTAAAGCAAAGCTAAGAGTGACAGCGCAATCGCGCCAATCGGGGCCCGATCGGGGACCGGGGGCCCGATGGTCCCGTGGTGCAAGCGGGCTCCCACCAACCCCAGCCACATATTATAGCTCAACGCCGGTTTTTTGTATCCAGCAAAACTAGGCCATGCCAGCTTGGTACAGTTGACGCGGCCCGACTGAGTCCGGCCCCGATCGGGGCCCGACGGCAAATCGGGCCCGCTCGGGCCCCGACGGTGCAATCGGGCCACGGCGCATCGCCCGACCTGTGCCCGGTGAACCTCGCAAACTTTCCCTTGGGCCGAGACGGATCATTCCACCTCCGGCCCGGTGAGCGCCTCTCCTTAGAGAATTATTTTCCCTTGGGCCGAGACGGATCATTCCACCTCTAATCAAGTGAGCGCCTCTCCCTAGGGAAGTATTTTCCCTTGGCCCGAGACGGATCTTCCGCGCCGAGACGGATCATTCCACCTCTAATCAGGTGAGCGCTTCAAGCTCGGTCGTCTGCTTCGCGAGCTCTATCGCTGCTGCCCACGCGATCTCCCTGCACAGCGCCGTGGGAATGCTGTAGAGCAGCTCGCGCGACTGCCCGCTGACCTTCTCTGAAACTTTGTTGGAACCTTTCCTCAGGGCTGCCCCATAGCTTTTGCAGAACCTGGTGGAAACCTCGTGGAGCGTTTTTGGAACCCAAAGCCCAAGTACTACTCAGCAACGCCAAGCATTTACTTTGCTGCACAATGATCCCGCAGCAACGTGATCTGATTTGCAACAAAGCCAACATTTGAAACCTTACCTTGCCCCGGACAACCCCACACCCCTCGCAGAACCTCGACCACCCCGCAGCCCTGGCAGAACCTGGTGCAACAATGGTGGAACCCTGGTCGAACTTTGGCGGAGCAGTTGTGGAACCTTCTCAAACCACCCCGGACCACCCCGCAGCCCTCGCAGAACCTCACCCCGCAGCCCTCGCAGAATTTGGTGGAACCCTTGTGGAATTACCGTAAAACCCTTGTGGAACCTAATCGAACCCTCGTGTAACCTTACGTTGAATTTGGTGGAAGCATGGTGGGTGAACCTGACCTCAAACCACCCCGGACCCCCCCGC
This sequence comes from Effrenium voratum, assembly GCA_963377175.1. Classification (NCBI taxonomy): domain Eukaryota; class Dinophyceae; order Suessiales; family Symbiodiniaceae; genus Effrenium; species Effrenium voratum. The sequence continues at coordinate 413,089 of CAUJNA010003568.1, forward strand.
AGCCCTGGCCAAACCCTTGTGAAACTATCGTGGAACCTTACCTCAAACCACCCCGCACCACCCCGCAGCCCTCGCAGAACCTGGTGGAACCCTGGTGGAACCCTCGTGGAACCTTGCCTCAAGCCACCCCAGACCCGCAGCCCTCGCAGAACCTGGTGGAACCTTGGTGGAACCCTCGTGGAACATTACCCGGACCATCCCGTAGCCCTCGCAGAACCTGGTGGAAGCCTAGTAGAAATGGCAGAACCTGGTGGAACCCTGGTGGAACTGTCGTGGAAGTGAGCAAGTCACAAGACGCTGAAAGTGTGCTGAGAACCATGAGCTTCCGCACATGAGCAAGGCGATCTTCTGAGCAGACGACGGGCGCACGACACATTGTTTTTCTTTAGGGCAAACCATGGAACCTTGCGGAACCTTTGTGGAACCTTTTGGAGCCTTGTGGAACCCTTGTGGAATCCTCGCGGAACCTTACCTCAAACCACCCCGGACCACCCCGCAGCCCTCGCAGAACCTGGTGGAACCCTGGTGGAACCCTCGTGGAACCTTGCCTCAAACCAGCCCAGACCACCCCGCAGCCCTCGCAGAACCTGGTGGAACCCTGGTCGCAGAACCTGGTGGAAGCCTGGTGGAATCTTAGTTTAAACCACCCCGGACCACCCCGCAGCCCTTGAAGAAGCCGGTGGAACCTTGGCAGAACCTTCGTGGAACCACAGCCCTCGCAGAACCTGGTGGAACCCTGGTGGAACCCTCGTGGAACTTTACCTCAAACCACCCCGGACCACCCCGAAGCCCTCGCAGAACCTGGTGGAACGCTGGTGGAACCCTCGTGGAACCTTACCTCAAACCACCCCAGACCATCCCGCAGCCCTTGCAGAACCTGGTGGAACCCTGGTGGAACCCTCGTGGAAACCTCGTCTCGTGGAACCTCACCTCAAACCACCCCGGACCACCCCGCAGCCCTCGCAGAACCTGGTGGAACCCTGGTGGAACCCTCGTGGAACCTTGCCTCAAACCACCCCAGACCCGCAGCCCTCGCAGAACCTGGCGGAACCCTCGTGGAACCTTACCTCAAACCACCCCGGACCACCCCGCAGCCCTCGCAGAACCTGGTGGAACTCTGGTGGAACCCTTGTGGAACCCTCGTGGAACCTTACCTCAGGGCTGCCCCGGACCACCCCGGACCCTATCTGGGCTGAGACCCCAAAGCTTTCAGCTGTTGGGGAACAAAGCCCCATTTGCCAGAATTTCCATTTGGGGTACCTATGATTGACCCGCATCCTTTTGACAAAGTCAGGCTGATGTGGCCATGGGTCGACATCCAAATCGGTTAGCCCCCAGTGAACGTCAACCAATCCAACCACTAAAATAGGTTCGAAAATGGGCGGCGGTGAAATCACCTACCCCAAAATGGATCCCGTCCATTTGGAACAGGGAAAACTTTGGGATCGATTTGGGATCATTGTTTAGGCTTTTTGGGACCGAAAAGAGCCATGAAAGGAACGTACAAAAAGGAACAGACCCAAAAGAATGACCCAACTGGGCTGTCCGTTTTCAGATCCCCTGCTAAAAGTGACTAACTTCTAGTGAGTTAAATGGAAACCCCACGAAACCAACTAAAAAGCCAAAAAGCTAAGGGGATGGCTGGGAGCCACCAACAAAAAGGCAGCTTTGGGAACGGCCATGGACCATTCCATTTTGGGGGGTTCAGCCCTTGGCTTGGGAAGAATTCGCGCGAGGTTCTCTCGGAACTTCTCGTACATATGCTTGGCACTCTCGGTCATGGACACGTCCTTGCGCGCGAGCTCAATCTGCTGCTTGACCTCGTGAAGCCGCGCCTCACAGGGCTTCAGGGCTTCGCCCGGCTCTCGCTGATACTCTCTGGGCGGTCCCCTCCCATGCCGCGAGAAAAGGTTTGGAGGCCCCACCGAGTCCATGAGGCGTGTTGGGCTTGCGAGCGCGGATTGGCAGACCCCAAAAACCTTCCAGCCACCAAACTGGGCCCAGCGGTCTGCTTGCTTCAGGGCTGGGTATGACTTTGAGAATGGGACGGCTCTGATGCCTAGAGAGGCTAGTCGAAACCTGATCCCTGCTCCTCATGCTCCAGGTTGGCGCCCTGGATCGCAGAAACCAGCCGGAAAAAATGGTGGCACACGACAGACATCACTTCAGCGAAGAATGCCCTTGAGCCTTCCTGGGGTGAGAAAGGCCAACCAGCCAAGTCGGTGCGACACCAGTTTCATGCCCAAAACAGCGACACACCGAAAGAAAGAGGCGCGCCCCTTTTCGGTTCAGTTTGCTCATGTGGCTAATTGGAAGAAAAAGCGTGCTCCCATTGTTCCGGGTTTGCCCACAGGTGCAACCCCTAAACTCACCCCTAAACTCATTGACCCACTTGGCTGCTGCAACGACCCCTCTGCAAAAAGTGAATAATCTATTATAGGCCTGGTTCGGAAAACCCACAGAGTGTCAACCAACAAGTTGTTAAAGAGAAAGCATCCGCTACCAAATAGCCATAAAGCAACTGGCTTGCTGACGTCCTTGACCAAACGCCCATAAAGGTTGATCCCTTAAAAATGGTTTTGAAGTGGGTGATGCTCGCATTCGCCACATGTTTGTTCGTATATCCCAGGCCCAACTTAGATGAAACGTAGGTAAACCCCTCAGAGGGCTATCCAGGGCTTCTCATTCAGCGGGTCGACCGGCCGGCTTTGCCTTGAACTCAGCGGCGCCGGAGCTTGACTGCACCCCAAGCTCCGCAGCGAGGCGGGCGTCCTCCTGTCCCGACCGTGAACATTTGACTTCGCCATAGACTTCAACCCAAACGATTCCGCTTTTGGGGGTATGAACCACCTCTCAAAAAGTGGAGCCCCGGCTCTGCCCTTGGGAGGGGGCCGGGGGGTTAATGTGAGCGCCTACCGTTCAAACCATGGGACGCCTAAATAGTTGGAAAAGGCTTGGGTACTTCCAAAACCATTTTTGGGGCTCCTAGGGAATGATGTACAGTTATCATGCTCCTCCTATCAAATGCCATTGTTTACCTATTGGGTTGCATCATCTAAGTTGGGTCACCATTATGTTAATCGGGGTTGAACATGGTATGAGACGGTGGGGATATGCCCCGGTTGAACATCCATACGTTGAACGACCCGCGTGAAAAAGGGAATCCCTTTGCGGGGGGTTGACCCTCAGTGGCAAAGCCGCCAATCCAAAAGCTTGAAGAAAAGACCACTTGATCATCACCAACCCCAAGTTGAAGGGTTTGTAGACCATGGCAGAAAAAAATATCGCGCTTTACCCCATTGGGTGAGTGCCCGGCAGCTTCGGTGATTGCCCAAACGAGCAATAGACGGGAAATGTTGACCGAGCCTAATAGAGGTTTGCTCTAGTTGGGTGAGGGGGGGGAGCAAAAGCCTTTAAGCCTTAAAAGCTTTAAGCAATCCCGAAAAGAAAAAGGAAGAACCCATATTTTTCTTCAAGTTCGCGTACCAATGCTATGATAAACAAAAGGGATTTTGCTCAAAACGCCTTGGTGGGGCCCTCGCTAGAGGTGTCAATCCCCCCACCTTTTTTTCCAAATGGTCCTCCAATCGAAGCACGGTGTCCTTTGGTTTCCCCGTAAAACTTCAAGAGAACCCCGAAACCCTAAACGACATCCTCAAAAAATGATGGTTAGATTGACTGTTGCCATTGGGTACCACAACCCAATGACTTACTACCAGAAATTAAAATGGCTGTAAGGTGTTAATAGCCCTAACTAACCAACATGAGACCAGGCAGGAAGTGAACCACCTACCAACATTGCCGGGTTCGGTTTTGAGTGCTCATTCAGCTTGTCCCAGGCGGTTGGCTTCTTGGTTTCCCTCCAATTTCAAACTCGGCGTGTCCCTGCCCCACCACACCCCCACCACACCCCCACCCCACACACCCCCACACCCACCCACACCCACCCTCCACCCCCTCCCCCCCTCCCCTGCCCTCCCTGCCCTCCCTGCCCTCCCTCCTTTTCCTCCCTCCGCTTTCCGAAACGTGCCACCCCCCCCCCCCCCGCCCGGCCCCCCCCGGCCCCCTGAAACACTTCGCCCCGCCTGCTGCAGGCGGTGCAGCTCCGCCTCCGCCGAGGCCTTCTTGGAGGCGGCCACGTTGGCGCGGCTCTGCAGGTCCTTCAAGCGCCCGCGCGCGCGGCCGCACGGCCGCGCGCGAGACACCCGCGCGGCCGCTTGGCCCAAAATGCGGGTGGTAGTGGGTGGCAAGGGGTGGGAGGTAGGGGGGTAGGGGGTGGGGATCACTCTCTTGTCCACCTTTCGGTGACCGCTTTCCTTCTTTTTTTTCGACCGGACGCCCCTGTTTTTTCACCGCTCCTCTGCCTTTTGTTTCACACAGTCGGCGTTTCTCTCAAAGTCCCCTTCAGAGCCCGCTGCCCTTGTCACGCAGTCGGCGGCTCGCTCAAACCCCCTAAACCCCTAAACCCCTGAACCCCTGAACCCCCGTCGGTCCTGGCACTTCTTGGCCTGCTGCTGCAGCGCCTGTTGGGCCTCCTGCAGGCTGGACACCACCTTGGCCTCCGCCTCCGCAGCCTCCGGCATCTGGCCCAGCAGCGGCACCAGGCCCGCCCTCGGCTCGGCTTGGCCCAAAATGCGGTCGCCCTACCCTTTTGGGGTAGGTTTAAAGGGAAAACACCGTTTTGAGGGCACACCTGGCACACAGACCTCACTTTGGCACATACATGTTTTGGTATTTTTCCAGTTTCTGTTCAATTGGGGACCCTGCGCTGGGCGTCATTTGCATCGTTGGAATTCTGTCCAACCATTTCGATCCAACCGTTAGAACCAAAGCCAATTGCGTTCCCTGCCCCGTTTCTCGAATTTTCCTTGCTCAGCCAAAGATGTGCCTGTTGTTGTGGTCCTTTTCAGGTGATACCAGGGCTTCATCTTCAGGTTTTTCCTTGACTGAACTGATGAAGACACCTTCCAACGCAATCCCCCCCTCCTTCTTGGTGCCCTTCCTTTCAACCCACCCGAAAAGTGGTACCCTCAACAAAGGCACAACACGATTTGTTGCATACACCAACCCTTGTGGGGTGCCCCAACCCCCCAAAAAATGCGTTGCTTCGTTCAGGTCCCAACTGCTCTTGGGGTACTTTTTGAGGGTTGCCTTGCTTGGGTGCATATCTTACAGGCTTCCACCAAAAGACCTCTAAACCTGGTTGTTGGCCTGTCCCAAACGCCTTTTTGGTCCCCAGGCCGAGATTTAATTTGGGAACTTGTTGCTTTATTGTGAACAAAAACCCAAAACAAAACAAAAACAAATCTTAAAAAAACTGGCCCTCCTTTTATCTCCCCCCTCCTCCCCCCCCCGCCCGGCCTCAGGTCCCCCAACTTCTTCCCCAGCTCCGCCTCCGCCTCCCGCAGCCTGCCCCGCAGCGCGTCCACCTCCGCGTGCACCGAGCTCTGGGCCTCCAACTGCGCCACCTCCGAGCCTTCAGCCCCCCCCTCCGTCTCGGGTCTCGGTCTGGGCAGGGGGTTTTCTTGGATTTGGCTATGGGTCAAAATCCAAATCGTACCCCCAGTGAACATCCCAATCCCCACTAAGATAGACTAACCTACCTATCCCAAAATGGTACAATTTGTTTTGAACCATGGCCATTTGATGGTGCCTGGTGTTTGCTCGGTGTTTGGTTTTGCGGTGGTTTGGGGTTTTGGTACGGTTGGTGTGTGTGTGCAGATGTTTGTGCTTGTGTTGTGGCTTGGTGGGTTTGTTGTTTGCCTTGTCGTTGTTCGTGTTGATTCTTAATGGCTGCTTGTGTGCTTGCTTGCTCGCTCGCTTGCCTGCCCGCAAGTGTCTTGGCTTTGGCTTGGTGCATCATTTGCCATGTCATGATAGCTGTCCTTGTTGCTTTGAGTGTTTGGCTTGTTTTCTTTGGGCTTTCTTGATTTGGGTTCTCCGAGCTTCCCTGGCTTTAAGATGTTTGGGTATGTGGACCAGCTTGGACTCCCAACTTGCTCTCGATTCTCTGAAGTTCTTCTCCCCTTCGCGCAAAAGACATGCGTCTACCTCATGGTCGGGGTGGCGGCACTGTTCGATAGGTCAAGCTGTGTAGAGATTGCGGGTTGAGTTGGCACTTGTCCCCATGTATTGGTTCCCCAGCTGCTGCCTTGAAAGCACTCGCGCACCCGACTGGCCCGACTGCGTTACTTCTGGAACGCCGAAAAAATCCCCAGCTCAGGGTCGGTTGCGTCACGAGCGTGTTTGGTCACGTGTTTAATAAAAGGCTACAACAGGACCGGGAAGACGTGCTACAACTTTGAGCCCAACAAACGAGTCATTCCTGCTCCCCATCATGCAGGCTTCATCACAGGGATGGCTTAGACATGCTCTTTGAATGTGCAATCATCCCCGTAGCTGTGTGCAATAGTTTTTTGGGGAACAAACCGTCACCAAATCCAAATTTCGCTGAGATTACTCAGGGGGTCAAAATTACAAGTTCAATTCTTCCTCCAACCTTTAGACCTGGAATCTTAAGATGGCTCCCTATTCTTACCAGAGAGTTCTACATGCTTCTTTTCAGATATCGTTCATCTATTTGGGTGGTTGCAGGGAGCAAACCAAAATAATTCCATTTCTAGACCCTGCCTTCATCCCCTCAACATCTCACCCCTCGGAAGACTTGGGCCTTGCCCGCCTCAATGAGTGTGGTTAGCTGCGGGTGGCCAGACATGTTGGCCGTCCCGGGGCGCGGGCCAGGCTAAACACTGACCACGAGAGGAAGCGAAGAAAAAAACGGGCATCAGGCTTGAAAAAACAACCATTGTCCCAATCAGAAGCTATGAACTGGGCCCAAAACTTGGCTGCTGTTGACCCCTCTGCCCCCCCCAAAAAAAAAATGCAACTTGCTGCGGGTCCAATTTCCGGAGAAACCCCTGTTTCAGCCCAAAAAAAAGCTAAACAGTTCCAAGGATCCGTTCACCGAAGGGCCAATAAAAAAAAGAAAAATGGCCCAAGCCGCTCTTCCGCTGCAGGGAGTACTGAAGGTCGTGGCGCCTCCGGCCGATGTCCTCCTGGCGGCTCTCCAGGCGCCGCAGCCGCGTGTCGTTGCCCTCCGCCCCCAGAGCCGCCTCGTTCTCCCGCAGGCCCCGCACCTCGGTTCACCCCAAAAGTCAGACTCGACGAGGGGTCCCGGTGGTCGTTTTGTTGTTTTGCTTTTGTTTTTGTTTGGGGCTGGCTACGCATGTGGAAGATGTTGATGGCAAGCCATGTTGGTGAAATTGAACCCATGTTGTTACGTTGTGTTGCGTTTTTTGTTTGTGTTTGTTTTTTGGGGGGGGCCAGGCTTCGCAATGGAAGATCTTGCCGTGTGCCAACAGGTTGGCAATGTCATGTTAGTGACATTGAACACTTGCGGGCCAAAAACACACCGCCATCCTGCAAGCAAAAGTCCAAAAGGATCCCTCCAGCGAATCCTCAAAGGACCCACCTCCACGCGCGATCTTTGCTCTCCGTCCGGGAAATTCGGCCCCCGAAAACCCCGAAGCCCCACAAAGCCCCCCTCAAGACCCCAAGATTCCGAGGCGTTCCTGCATTCTGGGACCAACGTCTGGGTTCGTTCGTACGTAACCACGTCCCCGACCTATCGCACCACCTTTACAGCGTTTTTCTTTGTGCTGGGGCGCTTTCTCGGGGAAACTCGGCCCCCGAAGACCCCAGCGCCCCCCCCCCCCCCACCCCCGAAGCCCCAGACCCCCCCCGTTCCGAGGCGCCAGGGCGTCCAGGTCCGGCCCGGCCCGGGCCAAGGTCTTGGCCTCCTCCTCCAGGCGCGCGATGGCCTTGCTGGCGTCCGCGATCCGGGCCTCGTGCTTTGAGGCGTCCAGGGAGGCCTCCTGAGCTCGGAGCACTCGGCGCATCGCGGTGAGGCGAGAAACGCGCGCCCCGGGGTTTTTGGCCTCTGGCGTGTTTTGTATAGGGGAAATGTTGAAAAAGAGAAAGTGGAGGAAGAAGTGAACCTTTGAGCTGTCTAAGCTCCATGTTGATTTGATCAGGGCCTTACCTCTGGCTGCATTAACCCAACTCCTTGTGATTCCTTCTCCGATAGGGCAAAGAAAACCACGCCGTCAAACAGTGCTGGTGGCGTTGCAAATCCTGAACCTTGATTAGGTTTCCGGCAATTATGGTTTCAACCTGGCGGGAAACTGCTGGTGCACCGGAAACAGTTCGCCTATCACCTGAGGGGGTGGTTGCAGTTTGTCCCAAATCCATGGTTGCAAGTCTTCCAGAACAATCCAGCTCCCAACATTTGGCTCTCGTCACGGTGTGTGCAGTCGTTTTTGGGGTTGGCAAGGGAAAAACCAAAAGGAAACCTTTGCCATAGCGGGTCCAAATCCCTCCGAAAAGACACGTTCCATGATTTGTCATTGGGTCAGAAGTCGGTGGGAATTCATGCAGACATCACCCGGCGACTCTCAAAATTCAATGTTGGGGAAAAGAAACGCTGGGTTCCTTTGGCATGTTTGCTCTCACCTCCCAGGAAATCTGGGTGTGTCTTCTTTCATGGTACCCCGGTTTTTTTGGTGGCTTTAAAGGGTAACCGGTAACCAGCAGCAAAACCACAATTTTGCTTTTTGGGAGGGGTCCCTAAAAAGAGAGACACATCCCTGAAATGGAAACCCCATCGCCACCCCATCGCCACCACTTGGGCCTGCAAGGCCCGCTCGGTGGCAGCCACACACTCCTCCGCGTGGGAGTCCCGCTGCCTCTGTTCCCGCTCCGCCTGAGCCCCCGGAAATGGTTTAACCCCTATAGCGAACCAAGACTGGGCTGCGCAAACTGATCCCCTGCTTCAAGTTTGACTTAGATGGAAACCCCTCACTAAACCCGGAGAAAAAAAAAAACCAAGGGGACGAAAAGGAAGCCGCCCATTTTAGGGATTCCCCATTTTGAGACAAGCCCTTAGACCCACCCCCAATTGCCGGCTTTCCTTCCAGCTTTCCTTTAAGCCAAAGCGGAGCCTGACAAAACACACGCCCACACCCAACAACCAGAACCCTGCAGTTGACTCACCGCGTCCGGGTGGGCACAAGTTCTTCTGGGCATGTCACACCACCTGTCAAGGAACAACAGAACAACAGCCAAGCACCAAGCGCCCTGCCAGGCAAAGTTGGGCCACCAATCTGAAACATTCTTCAACCAAGCCCCTGTAGTCCAGTTCTGGGGCCCACCCACCCACCACCCCCCACACTTCCCCCACTTCAAGCCCACCTGAGCGAACTTGGCGGACTCCGAGTCCAACTTGGCGCGCAGCGCCTCCACCGAGGGCTCGTCCGCCTGCTGCAGCCGCTTCTTCAGCTCCGCCTTCCGGGAGCTCAGCAGCTCCGCCGCCGCCACGGTCTCCCCCATGTCCTCCAGCAAAAACCGGTGGGCTGGGTCCAAGACGGCCAACAGGTTTAACAGGTCCAACAGGTCCAAAAGGTCCAAAAGGTCCAAAAGGTCCCAAAGGTCCCAAAGGTCCTCAGAACAACTTTTCCTTGGCTCCCAAAAAAAAAGAAAAAGAAAAGAAGCGTGAGTCACCAGGATATGGACCGCAGGTCTTTGGGTTTGTTGCTTGGGGCCAAGAGGTCGCAAAACGAAAAACACAAAAGTTTGAGTCACCACCAGGACCCATGTCCTGAGAAGTGTTTGGGGATGGGCCAGGTTCCCAAAAAGAAGTTCGAGTCGCCAAAAGGATATGGACCGCGGGTTTTTGGGTTTGTCGGTTCCATGGTCATGTTTTGTCCTTGGTTCCACGGTCAAAACAAAAATGAGTCACCACCCGGACCGGCACATGACGTCCTGAGAAACTTGGGTATGCGTCAAAAATCAACCACCAGGTCTTTTAGTTTGTTGGCTCCATTTTTGCCAAGGTCCATTTTGAACGCCTATGTTTGACAACCACCATTTGGAGCTCTCCCGAAGGGGGGAAAAAAAACTCCATGAGCTCGGAGCGAAAGACTCTGACTTAGGCCTTGACTTGTGGCTTTTGTCGCCACTCAAGACTGAAACAGGCGCTCAAGAGGTGAAGCAACCAGAAGATTACAAAAACAAAAAACAGGAACCGAGGAGCCTCGCGGAGCTGGCGGGCGGCATTGATGCAGGAATGGTACTCCGACTCGCCCTTGGCCAGGTCGGATCTGGCCTGCTTCACCTGCTGATCACTCCTCACTTGTCGAGATGTAGGCCTGTTGAAACCCATCAAACCCCTTGCCATCCACAAGTTGGACATCAAAGGTTGCTCGCCTTGTGGGTTACCACGGCTTAACAGGGTCCAAGCCTACGCCAAAAGCCGCAAAAGTCAGCTCCGAACCGAGGCTCTGCACTATGGCGCGCTCATTGAACTGCCTGGACTGCTCTTCAAGCTCCGCGAGCGACTCGCGGAAGATGTCCTGGCCCTTCTGTCTCATGGCGTCTGCCGTTTCTTGTCTATCCCTCTGGCACCTGCAGGGTTTTCAACTGCCATGACCCGCTTCCCGGGCCCGTTCACAACGCAAACCGCGAGCAAGCCATGCAACCCCAAGCTTCTATCTCGCTTTCTTGAGTTGTTCCCCCCCGGTGAACCATGAGAAGTGATTATTGATGGACCGTCCCGATCTCATCAGAGGCGGGCACACCCCTACTCAACAGCCACACAGACTCAAAGACAGGCATGGGCGAAGCCACGACGGAAAGCGTCCTGGGGTCGATAGATGGTGGATTCATTAAATTCGAGGGGGGGTCCCCCACCAGAGATTTGCCGAGCTTTGTGAGCATAATATTCGTGCAAGGCTGTACCCAATTCCCTCAGCGATGCTCGTGATACTGGTTAGCGCTGCTAGCTTGTAGCGATACAGGGCATGATATTAGCACTGATGATGCTGGTGCTGCTGGCACTTCCGGGGGTCTTCCAAGTATGCCCCCTTAAGCATATTTAATTCGGCGTCGATCCTCGTCTAAGGCTTTGGTTTGGGAACTTTTGTGCAGCTCTTGGATGTGTGGCATAGCACCGGTTCTGCGGGGCCGGGGGGGGGGGGGGTTGACGCCAAGAAGAATTATGCAGGCCTTGTGGTGTCTTTTTGCAGGTACCTTTCTTAATTTTTAAAGGGAACCCCAAAGAAAGCCCCAAAGGGACACCCAAAATCTAGCTCCCATTCTGGGCACGTGCCGAAAAGGGCTCACCTCGAAACCGGCCCGCCTGCCGATCAAACTCTTCAGCTCGGCCACCCGGATGCCGCAGCTCTCGTACTGGGCCAAATCCATCTCCGCCTTCTGGAGCTCCTGAGGCCATCGGGGGCGAAGTTTAGCTGAAGCGAACAACAACAAAAAAAGACCAAGCAATAACTCCAAAACATAGCAATCCAGGTTTCCGCTCATGTCTTTTTTCCGCTCAAGCTCAAAAAACGAGCCAAAGGCCCCAAAAAGGCGACCAAATGGAAGACCCGATAACTCCAACGCACATGAAATTTCGTGGGTCCCTGATGCTTTTGGAAACTTACTTCGCCATGTCTCTCCCAAATGGACCAAAGACTACCTGCCATTCTAATCAAGGGTGATTCCCCTTTTGTAAGATGATGACATGTGTATAAATATATATATATTATACATTCCTGTATATATATATATATCAGCAAAACCTGAGACTTTTGGCGATTTCGAATGGAGCGTTTCGCATTTGGGGTTTCACTATGTCGTTGTCGTTCCTGAAGGTTTCTGACACTTGTCTTTTGGGGTTTCTCTCAGTCACCGAAGAAATATCTCTGAACCAGAGAGTTTGACCTCTCGCAAATGTAACGTAAACGTATATGTACATATAGACATAGATACATTGTATGTATATATAGTTATTATATATATATATATATGTGTGTGTGTGCGCGTGTACAGACAGACTATAATATGCATATATAGATATACATATGATGGTTTCCTCTTCAGTTCGAAGTCATTTCGACTCGCTTTCGGCTCCTCGCCCACGGCGCCCAGCTTGCCATCCAGCCCTTCCAGCTCCGCTGACAGCTCCTTGGCACTCCGCTCCCGGTCCTCTCGCTGGCCTGACGAAGGTACTAACGTCAAGGCTCAACCAATAAGCTGAAACAAGCAAACAGGAAACCAACCAACCAACCAAACCAAACCAGACCAGACCAAACCAAACCAAACAAACAAGCAAACAAACACGGCACTGTCATGCACCCCCACCCCACCCCTTCCCCCCCCCCCCGCCCCAAACTTGGGCATGATACCTGTCTTTCTAGGGCCAGGACATAAAGGATAGCTGAGACCCCAGGTACAGGGGCTCCTTAAAGCACCATGGAAAGGTCACTCAGGCGCTCTCCGCATTTTTTAAGACTGCAAGGGTTGTTCTTGACGGCCATGCGAGTTGTCCACGACATGTTCGGCCGATTCGCAGTTTTGGCACCCCCCACCTGCCAATTTCCGGGCTTGATCCAAGTGCGCCTGAGACAGGTCGGCATCCGCTTTGCGTTTGCGAGTGGTGTTGGCCCAATCTCGCTGCACCTCCTTGATGTTCTGCAGCGCTTTTGTGTACCTGGTGGAGCCAAAAATGTCGTCGAAGCGTTTCTTCACGCTGGCGGCGTCCATCAAAGGCCAGGACGACTCCTCCTGGTGGCAGAAAATCACGTTTTCCAGGACGGCCCGGGATACGCCCATGAGCTCGGGCACTTGGGTGTCCATATCGGCGCATCGGTGGCTAAGGCTCGCCTTGCTGCCATCATCCGCCGCCGTCCGCAGGACGCTCTCCAGGGCCTTGAAGGTGGGCTTGATGCGGCCGGCCACCCGGCGGTTCGCCAGCTGAAAGGAGCGGATGGCGCAGATCTCCCGGCTGGTGTCCGAGCCGGCCTTGAAGAGCATGCGGATCTGCCCCTTCACCTCGGGCAGCCGGGCCACCTGCGGATCATGCACAAAGCCGTGCCCGTTGCGCGCGTTGGGCGGCAGGATGCCGGCGGAGGCCATTTTCAGGCATTCGATGATCGTGGTCTTGCCGGAGCCGTTGGGGCCAACGATCAAGGTCACCGGCTTCTCAAACTCGATGATCTCCATCCTCTCATGGTTGAAGCTTCGGATGCCTTGAATTCCCAGCTTGGAGACCGTAGTCATGGCGAGCACGGGCGGTGTTCAATAGGGCGACTTCGTAGCCGGGGTTTGGTTCACATGCTTGCAACCTTGCTGGCACATTGATAGCGCTACCTGGTTGCGTCAAGCTCAGCATTGCGTTAAAGAGTTATAGGTAAGTTATGCTCTCATGTCAGGGGGAACGCAGGATTCGGATGTTGCACCCAGGATCCTGAAACCTGAGCAAATCAGGCGCCCAAGGCAGCAAGACATCACCCCTCGGCACTCTGCAAGCCAAATTTGGTCGAAACCAACCCTTTGGATTCATGCAAAGCCACTATAGGTCCCCATGGCGGCGTGTTTTATCTCTGTCCAATGCTTTACTTTGGCGACCTATAGTGGCCAGGCGGATGCCCGGGCTCCTTTTTGGGCCGCAAGCTTCGCGTCTTCACGCCGCTCAGTCCGTTATGACACGGGCCCAGCCTGAGGCCAGGTGGATTCCCAGCGACCCGGCGCAGGCCTCCTCCGCGAAGGCCTCCTCGGCGGAGCCTCTCGGTGCAACTTGTTGTCGACGAGGCCGCCTCGCGGAAAGCCGCGGAAAGCCGCGAGGCCGCGAAGCCGCCAGCCACGCTGGTTCTTTCCCACATGGCGGTGGGTCAAAAAAAGAAACAGCTGGGGCAAACCGCGGGGTTTCGTCCTTTCCATCTACCAGGGCAACCCATTCTGGACCCACTTTTAGTTTTGAGCCACACCCTCCCGTGCCCGCCTGACTTACCTTTTCTGAGACTCCCCGGCTTGGAGAGCGCCTGGCATGACTGCACTGCCACCCTTTTCACCCAAAGCAAAAATGGTCCAAACCAGGACACCCGAACATCAGCTTCCAGTTTGTGATTGGAGGGAGGGCAACATATTCTGAAAAAAAATGAAGCATCAATCGCTCCCAAGAGCCCGTCGCAAGGGGCTCAGCTGGACAGCGTTGCAGCTGCAGTGCACGCGCCCGCCTTTCCCGCGCTGTCTGAGGTGTGACGTGCGGGTCGTTGAATTCCCAGGCCGTGGATGTGAGCTCATCTGAGGTCCCTCGAGTCATTTGTTGTTCTTCTTTTTCCGTGCACTTGCCAGGTGCAACCAAACAAAGATACTTGGCAGTCATGTCAAATAGCAAAGGCTAAGCTGTCAAGAGTCCATCTTCGGCTTTCGGAGAAGATTGTGATGCATGCAGGAGCTGAAGCAGGGCTGCTTTGGCTTCTCTCCTCCCAATCAGCTCATCCCAAGCGATGAGGCATCACACGGTCCTCTCTTCGGCTGGGCTCGGACGAGCCTGGCGATCTGGCGCCCACCCAGCCGCCCCCCCCCCACGGCCCCCCGCCCCAAGTTGCCTGTCGCTGAGCAGCCGAGAAGGGGCGTGGAGAGCCACCGGAGGCCATCCTAAGACTCATTCACCACCCATGGGAGTCCCAAACACGCAGTGGCCTTTTTGCAACCCAAGGAGCCAGCCATAAAAAGCCCCAAACGGGGCAACACGGGGCTCATTCCGAGATTCAGCTGTCTAAGGTTTAAAAAGAAGGAGAAACAAAAACTGGTCAAGGAGAAAGGCGTCCAATGGATCTTTTGCATTTCACATGTTCGAATCAAAAAATGGGGGTCTAAAAGAAGCGACTGCGATGACTCCATCACCCATGGCTGTCATTGCCTCTTTTTGACGTCTCTCCCATTGGTTCTCTGGCCGAAAAACTTGCTGGTGCTCAGTAGGGGATGACCCAAGGTTTGGGAATGAACCGTTTGGGATTCCCTTAAAGGAAACCAAATCGGGGATCGACTTTTTGTTCGAGCTCATTCAAGTTCTCCTCCCTGCCTATCCAGCCAGCAAGTTTCGTTGGACCACAACCTGCGGTCTGGTGGTTTAACTTTGACCCATACCCTGCGCCCAAACGCTCCCGGCAGAAGTCCTCGGCGAGGCCGGCGATGCCGGCGAGGCCGGCGAACTTGCCTCCTCTGGCTTCAAGCGCATTGCGGGGCTGGCCTGGCGCTCACACCGAGCCAATCGAATGAAGGTCTATGTCGAAGTTTGCTTTGTGTGTTTGTCTGTGTGTTTGTGTTGGTGTGTGTGTGTGTGCTTTGTGTGTGTGTGCTTTGTGTGTTTGTGTGTGTGTGTTTTGTGTGTGCGCTTTGTCTGTGTGTGTGTGTTGTTGGTGTGTGTGTGTGGTGTCTGGTGGCGTGTGTGTGTGGTGTCTGTGTGTCTGTGTTGCCGTGTGTGTTTGTGTGTGGGCCTGTGTGTGTGTGTGCGTCTCCGAGTGTGTCTGTGTTGTTCGTATGTATACGTGTTTGTGTCGGTGTGTGTGTGTGTGTAGTTTGTGTGTTGTGGGTTGTGCGTTGTGTCTTGTGCAAATTGTGTGATTTGGGTATGTGTTTTCTTGACGTGGCCGTCTTAGTTGCTACAAGCCAGCCTGGGGTGCTTGTGAGTGGCCTGAACTAGACAGCTGCCACTCTGCGTGAGTGGGTGAGCGAAAGCTGCTGCGCTAGGTGGAAGGCGCAGAGCCACTGCCTGAGCACTTGGAGTTCAAGCGACCCGCGTTGCTCACAGACCCAAGCAAGCGTTGCTTAAGGGGAAGCGCCGCTGCCCAGTCAGGCCCGCCACCCGCACCAGTCACGAGCCAGCGTAAGGGCAGGTGATGTACCGTGTTTCCCTGTCTCTGGCTTGCCGGTCCTGAGTGTGGATTTCTACGTAGGGGAACCGCTGCGCAAAACTGACACAGTGGTAGAGTGTGGTAGGCTCACGTTGCCGCGACACTTTTATTTCACACAGTCGAGCTTCAAATGGACCTGTCCTTCCCGCCACCTGCAAACCTAACCTTCCGGACCGATCCTCTCTCCGGAAAGGGCGGCGTCGTTCCTTCTTTGTTTGCCCAGCTTCTGCAGATCTGGTCCCTGTCGCAAGAGGCTCTTTGTTGCAGATGGCTGCGAAAGGGTATGACTCGGGGTATGAATCGGGTATGAATCGGGGGTATGAATCGCGGGGAAGATTTGTGCTAACGGAAAGACACAAAGCGAGCATGGCTAAGAAAGCTTGCAATCATGCGGGGCTGCTGCAAGCGGCAGCACCCTTGCACTTGGAACAGGCCCGCGCCATGTGAAGCTATGAAGCAGAGCGTGTCAACCCGCGCAAAGTCAGCAAAGGCTTGGTTAGTGGTCAAACTCTCAACCACGTAGCAGCAGGGGCGACATGTCCGTCACAGAGTTTTCAAGCCTTCTTGGTCATTTTTCGACCCGCGCCGGGGCGGCAGTACACGTACCAAAGCCAAGCGCGCAAGTCCACCCCTTGACGCAGCAGCGAAAGCGCACTTGGGATAAACAGCAAGCAGCTCGTGCGAGCCTGCGCGCTTTTGAAATGCAATTACGCGTGCGTCGCCATGCAAACTGTCAGCTGGCGCGTGACGAACTGTGAGCTAACCTGTAGCTTTTACCCTAAACGCCAGTTGCTCGGGGACAGACAGTTTATTGCGTTGCCCGCAGGACAGGACCTACTTGCATACCCTTAGCTAAGGCCTTCAAGCAGGCTTGCAAGGTCAGCAGTTCTTGAACTCCTTTTTGGATTTTTTTCGGGGGTATGAATCGGGGTATGAATCGGGGGTATGATTCGGGGGTATGGCTCGCCCAAGCCCCACCTCCCACGAAGACTGAAGAACTGACAAGGTAAAAAAACACAGACCCATTTGTCTCCGTGTGTATTGTGTTTGTGTGCGTGTGTTGTATTGGTGTGTGTTGTGTGTTGTGTTGCTCGTGTGTGTGTGTGTGCCGGTCTGTGTGTATAATGTGTTGTTCGTACGTGCGCATGTGCGTGTGTGTGTGTGTGTGTGTGTTGGTTTGTTTGTGCGTGTGTTTTGTGTGTTGTTGCGGGTGTGTGTGTGTGTGTTGTGTGCTGTGTGTTGGTGAGTGTGTGTGTGTGTGGGTGTGGGTGTGGGTGTGGGTGTGGGTGTGGGTGTGGGTGCGGGTGTGGGTGTGTGTGTGTGTGATGATGATTCTGTGTGGCGGTGCGTGTGTGGATGTGCTGGTGTTGTGTGTGTGTGTGTGTGTTGGTGTGTGTGTGTGTTTGTGTGTGTGTGTGCGCGTGCGTCTGGCCGTGCATGCTCGTCCCTTCGTGCGTGCGTGCGTGCGTGTGCAGGTGCATTTGATTCATTTCTACATACGTGTAGATACGTACTTATCTATCTATATGTCTATCTATCTATCTGTCTATCTTTCTATCTAACTAGCTAGCTATCTAGCTAGCTATCTAGTTATCTAGCTACGTAGCTCTACCTATACATCTATCCGTCTAACTATCCAATTGTCTATCTATCCAACCAATGTCTGCTTGTCTTAGTGTCTGTCTCTCCGTCGCCGTCTCTGCGTCTGTGGCGCTCTCTCTCCATGTCTCTTTCTCTGGTGCTATCCCGCAGCATATAGGTACCCTTACTGGGGATGGGGAGACAGGAAAGTCACGCATTAGATTCCTACACCACCCCCTACAATCGTTTTGGCTTTATAAGGCTTGTTGAGCCCCCAACTCTTGGAGCAGGTTTGTCCTTCTTTGGGGAGGGTTGTAGGCCACGGCCGTTGTGGTTGAAGGGGGCACTTTGAAACACTAGACATCCAGGAGATGCTATGTAATCAAATCCTTTCAATCGCTGAAGTGTTGCTTGATTCCTTGATATGGTGTGCCAAAGTTGGATCAAACCGGATGCTTGGTTTCATGCTGGCTCCAGCTTGCTAAGGACAGAAAAAGGAATCGCTGCGCCCTGAGACACAAACACACATACGCACACGCAGGCACAGAGGCACAGAGACACACAGACACACAGAGACACAGACACACAGACAAACAAACACACGCACACGCACAGACACGCAGACACACGGACACACAGACACACAGGCACACGGACACACGGACACACGGACACACAGACACACAGACACACAGACGCACAGACGCACAGACACGCAGACACACACACAGACACACACACACACAGAGACACACACACACAGACACACAGACACACACACACACACACACTGCACACACACAGACACACAGACACACAGACACACACACACACACACCGACACAGACACACAGACACACAGACACACAGACACACAGACACACAGACACACAGACACGCACACACACACACACACAGACACAGACACAGACACACACAGACACACAGACACACAGACACACAGACACACAGACACACAGACACACAGACACACAGACACACACACACACACACGCACACACGCACACACAGACAAACACAGACACAGACACACAGACACACACACAGACACAGACACACACACACACACACACAGACACACAGACACACAGACACACAGACACACAGACACACACACACACACACACACACACACACACGCACACAGAGACAAACACAGACACAGACACACAGACACGCACACGCAGACACACAGACACACAGACACACACACACACACAGACACACAGACACATAGGCACACACACAGACACGCACACAGACACACAGACACACACACAGACACACACACACACACTTGAACTCCCGAAGGAGGGTACTCATCAAAGTGCTGTGTGGGTCTTCGAGTAATAGTTTTGGCTGGAAGGTCACTTGGCTCCCTTTAGCAAGTTTAACAGGGGCACAAAAGAAGCAACGGCGGTTCAGGGAGGGGACCAAAAGGACATTCACAAACATCACAATTGCAGGTACGTCCAGCTGATCAGGCTGGATATCACGAGTTAACAGCGAGCGTCTTCGTTGGCGCAGGACTCACTGAAACTCCCTGCGCCCCCTGCGGATGTAATCATAATTAAATGTGGTGGCAGGGTATTCTGCCACTCCACACACACAGACACACACACACAGACACACAGACACACAGACACACAGACACACAGACACACAAACACACAGACACACAGACACACACACACACACACACTTGAACTCCCGAAGGAGGGTACTCATCAAGGTGCTGTGTGGGTCTTCGAGTAATAGATTCGGCTGGCAGGTCACTTGGCTCCCCTTTAGCAAGTTTAACAGGGGCACAAAAGAAGCAACGGCGGTTCAGGGAGGGAACCAAAAGGACATTCACAAACATCACAATTGCAGGTACGTCCAGCTGATCAGGCTGGATATCACGAGTTAACAGCGAGCGTCTTCGCTGGCGCAGGACTCGCTGAAACTCCCTGCGCCCCCTGCGGTTGTAATCATAATTAAATGTGGTGGCAGGGTATTCTGCCACTCCGCACACACACGCCCCTCCAAGAGGGGCGAAGGTCTCTTTTTCAGGGCGGA